>MU858822.1:0-103819 GCA_033297175.1 Cladorrhinum sp. PSN332 | reverse complement strand
TTTTTTTTCGCCATTCCTTACATTTTTATTTTTTTTTTGGGGGGGGGGGGTTTTTTTTTTTTTTTTTTTATATTAATTTTTTTTTTTTTTTTTTTTTTTTTTTTTTTTTTTTTTTTTTTTTTTTTGGCTCTGTTCTTCCAGCCAGAGGAGGAGCCACAGACAAACCTGAACGAGTTGTACGTGAGCGACCAAACAAAGAGTGTGAAGAAAAGCAATGGGCTTCTCAGCTCTGAGAAAGAGTCACAGACTCGTCTAATCTTGTTAATAGAGAGGAGGTTTCACGAACCTGATGTGGGAACCCGAAATGAATTATTGCTGAGCAACTAGAAGAAAAGTTGACAATGTGAAAAGATGAAACGAATTCGGCTGTTATAGAGTCTCCCTTATGTCCTGGGAATCATCCCGGCTCGAAAAATAAGATGCAGTCTCGTTTCAGACCAGCTGCGTATCTGGCTCAGAACTCCCAGGAGATGGGCGCGACTGTCGTTCTGTCCATTACACTTGTCGGGCCGGTCAATAACCAGATGAACGTCGGTAAAGAGATGGAAAATGCTGCGCAGGACACCTAGCAGTTCTTTGTTGGACGGAATCGCGCCTTTTATGTGCCATCCTGAGCCTCAACATCGTGCTCTCTAAATTCCACGTCTACGTGGAGCAAGCAAGACACCAGCCAAACCTCTCACTTACCTCGGAATAGATACCATTCGTGCCGATCAGATTTTCTCGCATGTGTAAATTTTGTACAACTCTTCGTTCACAGCTCTTCGATAGGCCCGTCGCAGTCATAAAGAGAATCGCAGAGGGTCGAAATAAAGCTTTCGTTATCACTTTCGTTATCGTGGAGCTGCCCAAGAAAGTTGGAGTAAATGGTTGAGCCGGTCTTCGGTATTAGCTGCACAAGGTCTCTCTGATGAGGTGTAAGACCTGAACAAGCCTTGAGCTACTCGGGTCCCAAGTGAAAGAGTCTCCATGGGTCTCTGGAATAGAAGCTATAAAGAGATCTGGTTATTTGCCGTGGAAGAGACGTCGTATTAATATATTTCCAAGGACGTGTTATTGAAGCGTCAACAAACTCGCTGTGGGAGACCAGAGAGATCGAGCGCACGGTGATTCGGAGTGTCTTGGAACCAAGGCACCAAAGTCGTCTGAAGGTGGTGTAAAACGTTCATTGAAGTGCTACATGGGCAGAAAATTAGGCATCAAGCAGGCAACTGACACAAATAAGAAAACATGAGCTCGACCGTCTCTTGGTATGTAATTATCTTCATCTCAAAAAACTAAACCAAACCACAAAATCTAAGGGGTATCTAAAACGTCCACGCTATCTACATCCATCTTCGAAAAAAAGAAAATGCATTTTATATATTTCCTAGCAACTGCATCTCCACCGAATGGAAGAGCACCCTGCCCGCCATCCAAGAGGGGCATCACAATGCTTCCAAGCAACCACATCCCGCCCTTTGTTTGGGGGAGTGCCCTGCCCGCCGCCCTGAGAGAGGGTGGTGCATTTCTTTCCTAGAACGAAAGCCACAAACGACCAATTTTTTTTATGACCCCTCCTCCAACTTCCTATTCTTCCCTTCCAACTCCAACAAGGCGCTCAACACCCCTCTGCTTCCCTTCTCCTCCAACACGTCCTTGGTGTGCTTCGACATCTTGCTCAGCACAAAATCAGCCACAGTCGACTTGTCCCTCTCGGACGGGCGACCGATGCCGATTGATATCCTCCCCCATTTGGCGGTAAGATCCTGAGCCACCTGCAGAGAAGCGTTGACGCTCTTGACGCCGTTATGTCCCCTGTGACTGCGTGCCCAAGTTCTAAGTTTGACCACGCCGAGATCCTCCTCCAAATCGTCGTGCACGAGGACCACGCCGAGCTCGCCCGGCTGGAGACCCAAATCGACGAGGTGTTCCCGGTATGTCTTTGCCACCCACGGCCCGGAGACGTTCATGATTGCGGGACTGTGGATGAGAGAGTATTTGGGGCCGACCGAAGCGAGCGTTGCTTTTTTGCCGTGTCGCTCTGATGTGAATGCTGGCTGTTCTGCCGAGATGAGTTTTTGTAAGCCGTTGAGGACGTTGTGGCCAACGGAGTGGTAGGTGTCCCGGTATTGAGCACCGGGGTTGCCGAGGCCGATGACGAGAATTCGTCGGATTGAAGCCATGTTGTCGTTGTTGCTGTTGTTTGGATCCGGTGACTTTTTGCGGTTTTGTTTCGACTCGTTTTTCTTGTTGGAATCCAGTTTGACGGCTGCCTCAACGGGCTGAGTTGATTGGTTTTTTTGTAGCGAATGTGGAGACATTGGATTTGAGAGTCTTCAATTGAGATGGGATGCTTTGGGTTTTTGATGCGAATGATTGAGAAAAAAAAAAGAAAGAGAGAAAGGGAATCTCGAGGCCGATACCGACCTGAGATTGAATTTAAAATATTATTTGTCCATGATTTTTAAGTTCTGGGGACGGCGAGTGAGTCAATCACTCAGTCTCTGAAATTGAAACTCAAAATAGACTTACTTGTAAGCCTCTCATAAGGCTTTTTGTGAGAAGTGCCTGGGTGAGGACGGAACTTTGTATGCGTCAGCTGATGGGCAGGCGGCAAGGCCCGGCAGAGCCCGGCAGACAGGAATTGTGAGTTGGTGGCTGTTGTCTCCCCTGTGACGTCGTTTGGAGGGATGAACTCCAGTTTGACAAGCGGGGCCACTGGCATTTGGTTTGGTGGGCTTGGTGCACTGAGCACCGCCACAATTGACCTCGTCACCCTTTTGGCCCTTCAAACCAGGCACAGGAACCGCCGCAAACAAGGGTCCTCCAACTCCAACATATGTCTACTGAACCAATTCCGGGCGCATTACTTCCATAACACACCACCGCTTTGGGACCAGCTTTAGCATATTCCATATTTCTCCACCTATTTATTATCATCAGACAGAGTTGCCCATCATGTCCTGGGCCGGTACGACAGCCCCGCGATGCCTTCACTGTCCGTGCGGACTTGCACGCTGACTCGCACCTCTTTACAGGCTTCAAGAAGAATGTCAACCGCGCGACGACGCAGGTGATGATGAAGACCGGTGCGTCCTTCCTTCGGCATCCCATGCGCATCCGGATACCGGGAACCACAACTAACATTGCTGCTGTGTGTTAGGTCATGTCGAGAAAACGAATGACCGGGATTACGAAGTCGAGGAGAGGTACGACGGCCCCGAGGAAAAAGGAGGAAATACAATATTTGCGGCGACAACGAAATACTAATACTCCCCGATAGGCGATTCAGAACCATGGAGGCGGCCTCGTTGCGGTTACAGAAAGAGGCGAAAGGATACCTTGATTCTCTGCGAGGTTCGTACGGATAAGAGGCAGCCAGCGTAGGGTGATGCTAACACGGGTTGCGCGCAGCGATGACGGCCTCCCAAATGCGGATTGCCGAGACGATCGATGCTTTCTACGGGGAAGCCGGCGCTAAGGACGGCGTGAGCAGAAGCTACAAGCAAGCAGTGGAGGATCTCGATGCCGAGACCATCAAAGCCCTCGACGGACCATATCGGACGACAGTGTTGGAACCCATCTCGCGATTTTGCGCCTACTTTCCAGACGTAAACGAATGTATGTTTTCGGACCCCTTTCTCCACCCTCACTATATATTTTTGTGGGTCTAACTTTGGTCCTTCCCCTCCAGGCATCAAGAAGCGCGGCCACAAACTTCTCGACTACGATGCCCTACGTGCAAAGGTTAAGAAGCTCGTGGAGAAGCCCGACAAGGATGTGACCAAGCTCCCACGAGCTGAGAAGGAGATGGAAATGGCCAAGACGGCGTACGAACAGCTCAACGATCAATTATGCTCGGAGCTACCACAGCTTATCGACCTCCGCGTGCCATACCTCGATCCTTCATTCGAAGCACTTGTCAAAATTCAGTTGCGGTTCTGTGCGGAGGCCTACAGCAGAATGGCGCAGGTGCAGCAGTATTTGGATGCCGACACTAGAGACCAGTATGCAGAAGGCCATTTGGATAGCAGAGTTGAGCAGGTTCTGCAGGAGATAAGAGAACTCAGCATCAGCGGGACGGTCTGAGAAGGTTGCGTGGTAAAACGGTCAATAGAAGGCCAGGATTTGTTTTCACGGCAAGGGTAGTTCATCATTGCCCTTTTTTTTTGGTTTCTTTATGGCGCACGACAGATGGCATTGGACAGGGAAAGGTTAAACTTGTTATTGATGTCGAATTGAAAGATTTCTTGTCACTAAAAGACGCTCAACATTCTTCCATAAACACTTTATAAGTAATTGCTGGGAAGCCCTGAAATATGGAAGCAATTGCCATTGAGGCATTACGGGAAATTTGTAAATTGCATGTGCGGTAAGGAGTTGACAACATGTTGGATATAGACAGCCTCTACCTATATACGTGCTTACTGCCCCCTTTTTTTTGCATGGCAAAGTTTGGGTAGGGATATCTAGTGGTCTCAAGAGTGTGTTCGAAGCAACAGTGGGTACGAATACGTTGTTGGACCCTGGGAAGAGTAGCGCGAGAGAGGGAGAGAGAGGGAGAGAGAGGGAGAGAAAGGAATCGTGCCAATTGCAAAACAGACTTACTCACCTTTGTTACAAACATTGGGTTTTCTGTTTAAGGGGAAAAAAAAGGGGGAAAATACAAAGATTATTTCTAGGTTTTATTCCAGAAAGGGACCTCGAGTCAAAGTATATCCCGTCCTGGTTTGATTCATGTCTTTTTTCTTCTTTTTTTCTTCTTTTTTTCTTGGCGTGGGTTCTCGATCCCTGGCCTGGGCACTCTCACAAGAGACAGCAAAAGCGTTCGGATCGACGCTTGACATTTGAAAAAGTATGAAACTTGAAGCGCTGTGGAGAACTTTGCCCAAAAAAAAAAGATCTGTGGTTTGGTTTTTTTTGGTGGATACAATAGTCTTGGTAAAGATCTGTCTGTCAGTCTGTTAGATCGACGGGTGAAGCGAGATACGAAGGAACATGAACTTGGGAAACGTTTGACGGGATGGAGGGAGGGGTTTGGTGCCAAGAGTTGATTGGTTCTTGATGAATGATGATGAGAATGGATTTCCCTGTTTCTTTCAGTGACAGTTTATTTTGGGACATTTTTATTAATATTACAGTTATTGAACAAAGCGTGCCCTTGGTTCAATGATCAATTGGCTTCGAGCGCTTGGTTGAGATAGCCAAAGAAAACTCAATGACTGGGAGACCCATGGGAGTGATTGGCTTGCAAGGCGAGTTGGGACGAGGCTGAAACACGCGCTCAAGATAAAAAAGAAAGGCCGTTGTTTCGGAAGGGGATTGACAGGGCCAAGCATCAATCATCCATCGGCGGCGGCTCGCTCGGGGAGATCCGGTGGCGTCCAAATCTTTTGAGGATTGGTCGGCAGGTGATGATGGAAGCATGATGGATATGGATTATCTTGGTATTTTGCACCCAGACGGTCTTCGTGATACATGTATATCTGCAACTGAGATCCGACGTGATGGACGGGTGATACTGAATACCAGAGATTCCATGCTCGGGCCGACAGCCCACTGAACGGGATTGAGTCAATATTCATCATGGAGGGTGGTCACTGTAAAATGCATTTGTCTCCATTTCAGGCTGTTCTGGCCCTCTGCAGGTGGCTTGCAGGTCGGTTGCATGCTGCATCGAAAACACATGGTTGGGTTGCACCTGAAAGAGGCAAGTTGTCGGTGAATGTAATTACCGTACCGTATTGAAGTTCGGAACCTGTTCTCGCCCTTTGCATTATGTGGACCTCTTTCAGCTTCGTATTCTGTAAATTGGGCCATAAATTGCTTGAGCTGGGAATCCGAACGGTCCAGAGCGAATCCACGCCGAAACTGCTGCGCCTCGAAAACTGGTTTGGTTGAAAGATGCTGAAAGATGGGGAACCCCGATGATGGATGGGTCCATTCACAAACCCCATTCATTCATCACCGCCAAAACCAGGTCAGGAGAATGGGCCACCGTTGGCCAACGAAACATCCCACTCAACGACCCGATCAGGCGGTCTCAAAAGGCCAGGGTCCGGTGATGGACATCATTCTCCAAAGAAACATGGACCACAAGGAGAAGTCGGCGCGCGTCTAACATGGATGGGAATTAAATTTGGAACACGCGTCAAAGATGGAAAGTTGAGCAGGAACGTATGTTACCAACCTCCTCCTCTCGTGTTACTCTTGTTTCTGTGTGGATTGTGCCCGACAACTCAGTCCCCCCTGTCCAAAAAGTGCACAATGAAGAAAGTTTATCGATTTGCAGCTTCCATATTGAATCCAATCTGCAGACCGTGATTTCATTGAAAGCACGCACATCCCGCATCGATCATTCAAATCGGCCAGAACTGGCAGCCGCGCAGGCCAGGCCCACGCATCCCCTGTTAGCGGACAAGCATTGATGGTGCACCACCCGCAACCCGCAACCCGCACCGGATTTACCCCTGGACAGTTGCAGCTTTTAGCGCTCTGCAGCCACGACCAAGAACCCTGGAAAGACAACTGGCTGGCCCCGATCCGCTCTGGAGAAGGCGGATCCCTGTTCCTAGCGATACGCGGCAAGGATTGGGGGAATTCACCCGTTTTGACGAGTTTCGCAATACATCGCCTGCTTTTGCTGCGTAGGTACATATCAAGTCGTCTGTTCCCTTTCTCTCTCCTTTTTGTGACCGGTCCCTCGCTCTTTGATCTCTCTCTCTCTCTACTTTGGTCTATTCGAAGCAGTGCTTTGAGACCCCTTTGTCCAAATACGATAAACGTGGGTGGTACTGGCATATCGTATCACGCAGGAACGTCACTCAAATACGGATATTACAACAAACACATCATCACCCACACCCACCATCCCGCTGGACATCCCAACCACCACAACTAATTCAAGAGGTTGGCCAATTTCCACCAACAACCATACCGAAACTCCAAATACGGAGCCATCGCCATTCGTTTGACATTTGCCAAAAAAACCAAAACCAATTGGCACTTTTCCCCCTTCTTTTTCGCCAAACTTACCTAGAATCAAGACAGCCAAACCAGCACCATGAATATCACCAAAAAGTTTGACCGTGCCTTCCAGTGGGCTGGGGAGAAGATGGGCGGCGAGGTCAAGACGACCCAGTCGGACGATTTCAAGCAGCTTGAGATGGAGATGGCCCTTCGATTTGACGGTAGGCCAAACTTTTAGTCTCTAAAACAGAGCTCGTACTGACATTGTTTCTTTCAGGCATGGACCGTCTTCAAAAGTCAATGAGCCAATATGTCAAGTGGGCTGGAAAGCGCCTTGATCCTTCCGAGGACAAGGAGAAGAACCCTCCCGTTGCGCATCTCGGACGAACCATGGTCGGCCACGGAGAGGAATTCCAAGCGGACTCGGAGTTTGGAAACTGCCTGATAACAATGGGTCGCGCCAACGAGAGGGTATCTGCCATTCAGGAGGCCTATGTTACCGAAGCCACGACGACTTGGCTGGAGTCGGTCGAGAGATCGCTCGCCATGATGAAGGAGTACCAGGTTCGTGAACATTCTGCATGCTGACCGCCCCGCCATTGTGCTGACAGGTTCTGTTGTTTAGGCTGCCAGGAAGAAGCTCGAGAGTCGTCGTTTAGCCCTTGATGCAAGCACAACCAAGATGCAGAAAGCCAGACGTGATGACTACCGGGTTGAGGAGGAGCTTCGCACTGCCAAGGCCAAGTACGAGGAGTCTTCTGAAGACGTCGCACGCCGCATGCAGGACATCCGGGACGCCGAGGCCGACAGTGTTCGGGGTATGACGCAGTTTTTGGATGCCGAACTTGACTACCATGAGCGTTGTGCCGAAGAACTCAGACGGGTACGTCAGCAATGGCCAGCTGGCGGATCAGTTTCTGGGAGCATGAGCAGTTATGGTGCTATCGAGCGTCGCCCAACTCTTCGAAGCAGGTCCAACACGGCGCAAAGCTTTTCAGAGCGAGCCCCTAGAGCCCAGAGCATCTATGAGACAGACGAGTACGAATCGAGCGCGCCGCCGGTTCGCATGCCTACTCGCGGTCGTGTCGGCCTCTCGGTGGCACCTCACAACCAGCAAGATGGCCCCGCCCGCATCGGAGTAACCAAAGCCAGTACCTTCCAGGGCGGTGCGAGTCTCGAGCGGGAACGCGTGGTTGGAGGTCGGATTTCTTCGACCAACGCGACTGCCAGCTCCAACTATGGGGTAAACCAGAACATTCCGGATGTGGGGTCTCTGCGAGGTCAGCTTCGGCCTGTCAGCAGGATTGTAACCTCGAGAGACGACGTATTCGGAGACCGAGGCGATGACACGGATGATACTGGCAGCCCAGACTGGTGCAATCGCAGTACCAGCCCAGCTACCAGTGTTGGGAGCCTTACTCGCATCACCAGTCAGACTGGAACGATCAAGAAGGCGCCCCCTCCACCTCCTCCCAGCAGATCCAAGAAGCCCGCGCCTCCAGTTCCCGCTAGACGCGAGATTGGCTACTAGATGTACCAGAAGTCCTGACTGATGTCGGTGGTGCTGTGCGGGTTGAAGGATTGGTGTTGGACGTAATAATGATTCATTCCATAGGAAAACGGGTTCATGAACAACTTTAGCGAAAGAGGACATTGATTGGTATTTGGTGGCTTGGATTGGCGTTTGGTGTTTGCATCGGTTTAAACGGATGGGTTGGCATAGGTTTCGTAAGGGCTTTAATCATGACATGATCCTAGATCAGGTTATCACAGAGATAGACCTGGTGTAATCCTATAAGATCGCGAACATAGTTGTTGATAAAATGCATTGTTGATACTAGATGGCTGGGTGAATTCGCAGGGCTGCATTTGATGAACATGGGGCGCCCCGAGCTTGCATCCTCACCCCTGCCGCCAAGTTCTCCACCGAGGCGAATGCCCCGCCAAATTGGTTGACCGCGCCGGTTCCTCCATGTCAATGGTTCACCTTGAACTTTATCACAAACACAAAGAGCTTCTGCCCAACAATTCTGCCAGTTTTCTGGCGCAAATGCTGCAGCGACAGGCAGCGAGCGACCTCATTCAACGACGAGCACCATCCACACCCGCAATTGATCTAGACAAGTCTGCCCACCATGGCTATGGAAGACGCGCGGTATCGAGAATCGTCTCAATACCGACTATGGTCCTTCTCGCCCACACAACTCGCCGATATGCGAGAAAAGACAAACGCAGCGGCTCGCGCAAGAATACAGGAGCGCCTTCTCTCCAACCCACCATCCGCAGCTCCGTCAAGCAACAACGTCTCGGCGCCGACTTCAAACGCGAACACTCCAGATCCCGACGGCAGCGGCACTCCTAAACAGCCGGCCCTCCCCGAGTTCCTAACCCCCGCCGAGGAGAGCCTCATCGTCAGCTTCAACACGTCGGAGCTTCTCCGCGCGGCCGAACTGTTCGAAATCCCAGACAGCGTAAAAGCCACCGGCGCCATCTTCTTCAAGAGATTCTACGTTACAAACAGCGTCATGACCTACCCTCCGCAGGAGATGATGATTGTCGCTTTATTCCTTGGGTTTAAGGCCGAGGGTAATTTTCCAGACATTAACGACTTTAAGAAGATATTCAACAAGAGCGCCGAAGAGATTCTGGCGGGGGAGTTTTTGCTCTTCCAAGGGTTGCGGTTCGCGCTCGAGGTGAAGCATCCGTTTCGCGCGCTGCGGGGTGCAATGATGGAGCTGCACGCGCTCGGCGAGTTCGATTCCAACCATCTCATCAGTATAGAACGCAAGGCTCGCGAGATTCTCAAGTTCAGCCCTCTGATGACGGACGCTTATTTCCATTACACCCCGAGTCAGATCATGCTGGCTGCGCTGTCGCTCGCCGACCGTGGGCTTGCTGAGCGGTTGCTGCAAAAGACTTTTCACTTTGTTGCGCCGAGCAGCGGTGCGGACACGCCGAATCCGGGCGCGACGCCGGCAGAGGATCAGGCGGCTATCATTGGGTCACAGATCCGCGATAAGGTGCTTGGAGCTATCGAGGCGTGTCGGGATTTGCTCTCCAAGGAGCTGCCAGAGCGGAGAGATCATTGGCAGAACGTAAGTCTTTTTTTCATCACTGCCTGATTGAAGACGCAGTACTGACAGCCGATGCAGAAGAGTTTCACCAAGACGCAGATCGTTCCGGTGAGGAGAAAACTTAAAAAGTGCTGCGATCCCGAGCGATGGAACCTCGTCGAGCTGCAGCGCAGGCGGAGGGAGCAAGCCAACAGGCGAGGAGCCGAATCCGATGATGAAGATGATGGCGGTGAGAAGGGGGTCAAACTCGAGGATGATGGAGCAGTTTTCGGAGAGCCCTTGGCGGCCAGGGACCCCAAGAGGAGAAAGGTCAAGCTGGAGCCCGGACTCGAGGAGAGAAAGATCAAGCTGGAGCCTGGACTACAGGATCCGTTTGGATCTGCGCTATGAAATTTATGGGTTAAAAGAGAATCGGGTTTGCATGATAGGTTGGGGGGGCGTTAAAACGGAAAGGGGTGGTGGCTAGAAAATGGAGTTGCATTTACGGTTGCTGGTCAGTGGGTTTGGTCTAGGTTCGGGGAAAGGCGTTGCGATATTTTTAAATAACGTCTGGAGAATAAAAGGACGAAATATTATCTGGTATCATCCGGTTTGTTTTGCACCTCATCATCTTGGAAGGGGAGTGCTCAGCTTCGGGCGCACGGACCTCTCAACCCCCTTTCCACCCCTCGACTTCAAAAGAATTTGTTTTCACTCAAAATATTTTGAAAATATGCTGAAGGATTCAATAAAGTAGCATTTGGCGGTCAGGGAAGGTATATTTACCCGTCGCTTGTTTGTCGAGCTTGGTGGTCGGACGAACATGAAGCCGGTCATGCATTAGTGCGAGGCGTGTGTTCACCTCAATGCGAGGGCCATGTCAACAGCCAACCCCATGTGGCTAATTTACCTGTTGATATACACCCTTCCCAGGAATGTCCCCAACGATGGACTCTACAAAGGTTGTCCCGCTAGCGCCGTCAGACAATTTCCACCATCATGTTTGTTGACTCCCCTTGCTCAGCCCCTCATCACGGATTGTCATGATCCCGCAAACTGACGGCATCTAAAGGGGTGTGCCCAGCTATGAATAGTAACAACCTCCAAGAGCAATACGGATGTGATGTTATTGGTTAGGAGTGCCGAAAAGGGTGCCAGAGTGTGATGACAACTTCGTCCCGTTGCTTTGCAACGTCTCGAATTGGTGACCGACCATTGGATACCCCCAGCAATGCAGAATTCCTCCAGTAAGACGGTTGAGTGAATCGAAGATAATCTTTCTACAGCTGTATCGTGATCGGGGGAACTGATACCCATTCACCGAGTGTCTTGAGAAGTATAAAGATGCCATCAACCTCCTCTCACAAGTTGAAGAAGTTTTCTCAGCATCAGCATCAGCAGCAGCAGCATCAGCAGCAACAGAATCATCAACAAGCCTCACACTCCTCAACAAACTGCACACTCGAAAAAAAGAATATACTTTTCTTCTCCCACAACAAACAGTCAGCTCAGCCTTTTTATTTTCCCCGTTTAACTATATACACACACGCTAACCGTGACAACCCCTTTCCAGACTCTCTCTTCCAAAATGAAGCCATCCACGCTCCTCTCCCTCCTCGTTGCCGGCACAACCACCGCCTGGAAGCTAGACATCCACGCCTCCGACGGACGCAAAGTGAGCACCCACGGCACAAGAGACTCGGGATGCAAAAACATCGAATTCACTCCGGTGTTGAACGGTAATTACGACGTTCCATTACCCCCTTCCCCCTTGCAACAAAAAAAAAAAAAGAAAAAAAAAAAAAAGGATAAAACCCCCCAGGAAGCATGTACAGTACATTGTAAATGCGACGTGACTAACAAAAAACCTACAAAAGTAAACCGCGCAAACTTCAAACCCGCCACGGACCTCTACCCGGACCCCAAGACCTTTGAGCTCTACGTCAATAAGGGCTGTTCGGGCCTGAGCTACAGGAACGGCAAAGGGGATTGGAGGTTGACTCCTGCCAGGAAGATCAGGAGCTACAAGGTTTACTGAGTCAGTCAGTTTACTCTTCTTCTTCTTTTGAGTTGAGTTGAGTTGAGCTGAGTTGGTAAATCATGTGGGGCGGTGGTTTAGAAGGAAGAGAGATTGGATGGTGGTGATGGTGGTGGTGGTGGTGGTGGGTTGGAGGAGGAAAATTACTTTTTGACACTTCGCTTACATTCGTTTTCCCTTTTTGTGTGGCTTTCTCTTCAACTTCTTTTTCAACACATTCATTCCTTTAAAGGCAACAATTTTGTTAGAGCAGTTTTTTTTCTTTTTTTTGGTCAGATAGAGAGAAAAAAATCTGACATCCACTCGTTTTGCTCTACAAATAACTTCTTTATAATCCCTCTTCAAATGGATTCCCCCCCCCCCCCCAAGTCTATCCATGTAAGCGTTCTGGTATTCCTTCCTTGCTGAACTTGTCAAGTAATCTTGGGGTGATATCGGGAAAGGAACAATAGGGTGGGTGGCACATGAAAGCATATCTCATATCACACATACCCAGGCCGCAACTTCTCAAGTCCACATCCAACTTCATTCTCTTCGCCTTCCAAACAGAGCATAATTAAAAATCAGAGACCCGCGAGATATTCACGTCTAGAGAATTACGCGTATAAATGAAGGGCAGCGGACTAATATCACCCCCTCTCATCAGACAAGGCAAATTAGAAATCATTAAAGCATTAGCTATCATACGCTCATTACATAACTACCACAAACACCACCCCATCTCCCAAACCATAGCCAACCATGACCGAGTCCCTTTCATACCCTACCATTCTGCCATAAAATAAAGCTAAGAATTCACCATAAAAAGAATCGCACCAAGTGAATAAGCCATACAGTCAGCATGCCTCCACCCACCGTCATCCATCTGTGCATCGTTAATAGTTTTCTTGATGACAAGAGATGCCCCCTCAAACGAAGAGGCCTTTCTTTGGCAAAGACTGAGTGGGTGGTCGACTCTACTCGCCATCTCCAATCCCAGGACTCTTCAAGGCATCCTCAAGGATTCTGTTCAAATCGGCGGGCATTTTCGAGTCCTTAAGATCTTTCCAAGTCTTGGCATTTTTCAGGATCGTATCGCCATTGACCTCAAAATGCTTGCGGATCACATCACTCCAGAGAGGGTTGACCTTGTTCGGGGGCAACCAGGGCAAAATCGCGTATTGGATCGTGCTGGGCTCAATCCCTCTGTTGTATGACTCCTCGAATTCCTTTGAAGGTTTACTCTCGAAACCGGGTTCATTGTAGTAGGGATATTCCACAAAGATCATGGCTAAAGCCGTACATAGAACATCATGTCAGCTCTCGAACCCGGAATCTAGGCTTCGTATTTATCAACTTACACTGGATGGATAGCAGGATCTGAGAGATGGTCGATACCCCTGGCTCCCAAGGATTTCCACTCCATGTTCCAAGTAGAGAGAGACAGACTAAAACCATTGGTCAGTTGTAACACAAAATAACCATCAACAGACGGTAAACAACGTACCAGTGCCGTTATTGTAGAGATTCGGGTTGAACCGGACTTTACCACCCCCAGTGGTTTTGAATGACACCGTGGGCGGCCTCTGTGGGAACTCGGCGCCGCACAGCATATCGAACTCAAAGATCCCATTCTCATAGGGTGTGTTTGGCGGCCCAATAATCAGCGCCTTGATGATATCCGGTCTATCTTCTCCGTACCGAACATAAATACCGTTGGTGAGGGCATTGGGCGCATGAAGAGCCGAAGTCTGAGTAAATAGTTTCTTCATTCGATTCGGTGCCAGTGTCGACTTGCCCACTTTGGCCGCCTCGTTAGCAAAGGCAAAGTTTTGCAGGAGCTCAGCTTCCGAGACGCCCTTGGCACAATGTTCGCGGTGCCACTGCTCCAGCTCACCCGGTGTCTGGGTGGTCGCTTTGCCCTTCCCGCTTCTCGATCGCGTCACAACATTGGGCACCGGGGCGGCCTCCTTGACACCTGTCTTCGGAACCACGGACTGCTGTCTCCCGAGAAACTCGGCCAGGTCTGCAATTCGCTTTGCTGTTGCCAACAATTGACCGTTGTCCTCGTTGGTCTCCATCATGTCGGCCCGCTTGGTGGCTGATTCAACAAAGACTCGGGCCGTCACGGCTGAGTCCTCGATGATTCCGAAAAGGGATTGTCCTGTTTCGGGCGCCGTGTCGTCCTTGGGTTGCAACGACTTGGATCTTGTATTTGGACCAGCTGTCAGGGGCGCCGCAAGTGTGTGGCCGAGAAGTTGCTGGGACGGTGGATAAAAGATTTGATCTTGAAATACGATGGGGGTCGTATCCCAATGATTCGCAAGGTTTTCCAGAAAGGCCAAAACGGCATTTATAACATCGTGCCGAGCGTTGATCTCCTCTATAGCAGCAGTTCTTAGAATCTCGGATGCGAGACGCAACATTGGACTTCTTGGTAGGATGGCGGAGACGATGGGTTGTCGAATGTTGTCAAACTTGGTCACCTGATCGCGGCTCATGCAAGGTAAAGCACAAGCAAGGGCGAGAAAGTAGCCTTCTGTTTCCGTTCCCTCGATCTTTGTCTTTTTGGGTCGCTGGAGGGCAATCGAGGCAAGGAAATTGGGTCCTGAGCCATATCCGGTGCCTTTTGAAAACGCGGTTGGGATCACTGCTTTTTGGCTGACTGTTTTGGTTAGGGTAGAGTGTGGTTTGGCCTGTGACGGAGGCGGCTTGGGCGAACTCTTTCTGGCGTCTGAAGGAATCTCGAAGCCACAAAGCAGAGCAAAGAGAATAAAAAGACGTCCAAAGTCGCAACACCAAGACATCTTCAGAGTTTTGCCTGCAGATATCGTATTAGCCTGAGGCGGGGGGGCGGTGCTGTTGTACCTGAGATCGCAGCCAACACAATTCCAAGTTTTGCAGCCTGGACACTGGACAAAGGAGTGAAGAAACCCTGAAGTTGTTAGTGATACTGCAGTCATCCGGGGCTTCCAGGTATAATACCTTTCTCTATCATCCGCTTCGTCTGTGCGACGATGTGCTTTTCGTTGGGCAACAAAATGGCTTTGGAGCAGCGCCCACACCGACGGCTCTGGAGACGTTTCTTCCAGGACGCGAGCTCCTCCGAGCCACCTAACGCGGAAGGCTCAATAGCCGAGGGCAAATCTTCCTGGTCATCTTGGAGGAGTCGTGCTATTACTTCATCGTCGATGATCTGGCGCATTCGGGGGTCGTCTACAAATGATGCTTCTGTGGTGTAGGCAGGGTTTGGGATCTCCTGAACGGAGCTATCGTCATCTGAATCTAGACTTGTTAGATCGATCGGATTCTGAGGGCTCACGCCTGGGTTGGCTGAGGATTGCGCAGGACCTGCAGAGGTGTAAGCATATCTGGGAAACACCCCAAACCAACAGCTATACCACTTGGAAATAGCATGAATGGCTGAGCAAGCGGTTCGGCGGCAGATGGGATAGCAACAACGGCAAAAAAGAAAGAAAAAAAACATTGTCTAGATGAAAGAACGGTAAGGGAAGTGCCTGAACTGACCAGCGGGGTTGCCCATCGTACCCTGCAAGCTGCTGCTCGCACACAAGCAGGAGGCGTTCGTGGTTCCAGATGTTGAGGACAGCGGAGTTGATTGTATTGAGGAATGATTACCAGAAGATGCAGAATCTGGAGCAGAGTCATCCGAGCTGGAAGTCCGCGGGACCTGTTTCTGATCAGTCCGCAGCTGCTTCGAGTGCTGAGACGGCTCGCTCAGGGCTTCCTCTGAGATGCGTCGCTTGGATGGTCTAAACATGCCGTGCACCTTTTGAATCCCTTTCCCAAGTTTCTCCCGGATTTGGGTCATCCTGGTCTGCGGCTTGTTAGTGGGGTGCTTCAAGGAGCGACGTGGAGCAAGGACGCAATATATGACAAGAAAGGTGAAATAGAACACGGGAGAATAAATTTGACGGAACAGTTCAGAACCATGATTCCAGATTGCAGCCCTGGACTGTTCCGAAAGAAGTGAAATGAAGGCCATTGATTCGATGCCCTTGGAAGGAAACCACCTTCAGAAGGTTCCTGATTCTTGATCACTCATTCCAATGTAACTTTCGCTACTCACTTGTGAAAGATGGAAAAGAAAGAGAAAAGGATAGCACCCAGCAGAATAGAATTTGAACTTTCCAGACCCTACAGGGCTGAGTGGATCCAATTCCCAGGTCCTGAGTATCGTCACGGTTGGGTTTGTGGAGATAAGCGCGGCCTTTTCTGCTTGTTTCTATTTCTTGTTCGGTGGGAAGATGAGTCCGCTATGCGCTATGCGTAGAATAGTATCTACCATGAATGCAAGTGTATGATATTAAAAGAAGGGACTAGAAAATGTCTTGTAACTGCCAATAATAACCTGTAAAGATGAGATGAGTTGCGATAGCCGCCGGGTTGGCTTGTCGGTGGTGGATCTCCTGGTCGGTCGTTGACGGACTGAGGTGTGAGGAGGTTGATACGGACGGACAGTTGCGGACGGAAAGCAAAGCGGTGGTTAATGCGGGGAACCGATGATGAGGCGTGCGTGCATCGGTCTTCTCTTTCGAGGTACATGTACCTCCTCCGTATGCACAAACAGCAAGGTAAGGTACGTACTGCATTACCTTATCAAGGGAACACAAAACTTCCGGGTTTGAGTTGATGGGCGGTGTCTGCCTGCCACTGGTCTGATATTTTGCCCAACCAAAAGGCAGCTGAATGTGCACCTGCCAGCTGCATGTCGGGGGCGTGCAGGTGCGCGGGCAGCCTGAGAGCCTGATCTGAGAATCTTGGAAGGTGCAATGTGCACGTGGCCGTCTCCATCTGGTTCAAGTTGTCTGGTTCCTGGCGCACCGGAAGGCGCCTTCAACTCCACCTTTTGCAGTCAGTTCAATCGAGACTGATTTTGAGCGTCACGGTTGGTTGCAGAAATGTGATTTGACTGGTGCCAACCGGGCCGTTTGCGTTTCCCGAGGGCACCGAGTCTGCCTGCCAGTATTCAAGTTGACACTGACAATTTGTTGCTTGGTTGTTTAAAAATGCGCAACCACTCATAAAGGGGCTTGAATGGACAACGGGAGTTGAATGAATCATGAATGATTTGGACATTTGCTGCAGTGTCGTACTGTATGCACTCCAAGATGAATTCAAACTGCCTCATGATCCGACGGGTGGATGGAACTTTTTCTCCAAGTACCAGGTAATTGGTAGCGAACAGGAACCTGGAAGGGGAGAGATGCATTCAAATGAAAGAAGCCGGTGTATGACAGACGGGATCCAAGATGATTCTTTCCTCCCGACGGGAGCAATGAGCAAGCACCACAACGGCTTTGAATCTGGGAAAGAAGGTACCACGAATTATCCGGAATGAAAGTTGCATGGTAACTGTCCGAGTGTCTGGTTCCTCTTTTACCTTTCTTGCTCTTCCATTCATCACCGGTGCTGGCCAAGTTGTTCACCGCAATTATCACCAATATCGCTACGAAAGAGTAACATACCACCATCTTTTGTTGCCTCTATTCTACCCACAATAGCAGTTTACCATCTTCCATCATGAAGATATTGCCAACCACCCCGTTCTTGGCGTTCGCCGTTTCTCTTGCTCGTTCATTGCCTCTTCGGATCGAAACCAGAGCTCCAATAACCTCCAGGCTCTCCAACATCCACGTCACCTTTCTGGAGCCTGTTGGAGGAGACGTCGTCTTCACATATGGAGCCTGCGACCAGCAACGTGCCGATGACTCCCACCACTTCATTGCTACTGCTTTAGGTGGCACCTACGATCGCCTTATTTGGATCATCCCCGAGGATGTGAACTCGGATGGATGTATCTCAGCATGGAGTAAGCCTACCGGTCTTCTCCTGGGCCGCAGTGATGAGCAGCATTTCGATCGTGAGAATTTCCAGCGGCAACGTAGCCGGCGGCTTTCCCGAAGAGACGACAATCCCAACAGCATCTCCATGGACAACTCGACAGGCGTTGATGTGTGGGGTCCCTGGTTCGACGGTGTCGAATTGCTCACGAACTCCGAATGCAGCCCCATCGACGCCGAGACAGCCAAGCGGAAGAACATTGCCATCGTCGGCGCTGGCATGGCTGGGCTCATGACTTATCTCTGCCTCACACAGCAGGGAATGTCTAATGTGAACATTATCGAGGGCGGCGACCGCTTGGGAGGGCGAGTACACACTGTTTATCTGAGTGGCGGTCCCTTTGACTACAGTTACCAGGAGATGGGACCGATGCGCCTCCCTTTGACCCTCACCGTCGGAAACGAGACTTACAACATGTCTGATCATCAACTTGTCTTTCAGCTTGCTGAGGAAATGAATCGAATCAACGACGACGATGAAGATTACAACATTGATTTCATTACTTGGTACGAGTCTGGAAGCAGCCGTTTACCACATGGCGGTGGCTCAAGACGTGTTGGGGGTATTCCTATCCAGCAAGCAAAGAGCTCGTTGGCCAGCGTCAGCCCAGATGTATCGATCGAGCAGATCTTTGACATAGTCAACAAGGCTCTCCCTTGCAAGGACTTTTGCATTGAAATGGCTACCAACATGTTCAAAACCCACCGCAAATGGCTCGATCGAGGATTGTTCGACCTTTCTGGCAACGACTAGAGGTGAGTGACTAGTCTGGCATCTTTGGCGCATTGAATAACCTGGGAATCCGTGGTCAGCGAGTTTGCCTTCATTTCCGAGTACCTAAACAACAATGCGAATGGCACACACTTTGGGTATTGGGGCCGAGGTGCTTCGTCGTTCTGGGACAAGCTCTACGAGGACTTGTATCTGAATACCACAACGTGGAGGACTATCGATGGCGGCATGGCACGACTTCCTCTTTCGTTTGGTCCCCTTGTCGAAGACGACATTACCTTCAACCGTCCCATCAAGACGGTTCAATATTCAGCCGAGGATCGTCTTGTGACTTTAGGATCACCAAGTGACATCGACCCGTCTGAGAGCGTTAACTCAACACACGACTATGCATTCCTGGCAGCTCCTTTTTCAGCCATGAGGAATTAGGAGATCTCGGGGTTAAGTGATGTAATGAGGGATGCCATCAGCGGCTTGCCGTACACATCAGCATGCAAGATCGCCCTTGAATTTGAGACACGCTTTTGGGAACACCTTGACGAGCCAATTTATGGTTCATGCTGGATTGCTGGACCTGATTACCCTAGCATTGGAACGATCTGTTACCCATCTTACAACATCAATGGCACGGGTCGTGGGGCTATTCTCGGATCGTACATCTCAAACCCGGACTGGACAGAGAGATGGATAGCAATGAGCGAGAAGGAACATGTGCGATATGTGCTCAGAGCAATGCTGGGTATCCACGGAGATATCGTCAAAGACCAATACACGGGTAGATATAGTCGTGTTTGTGGAGCGCTGGATCCTCTTGAAGGGGCTAGCTGGGCGGACCCGACGGTTGGGCAGCACCAGATCTATCTTCCCGAGTATTTCAAGACTCACAACAACATGATTTTTATCGGCGAGCACACCAGCTACACCCATGCATGGATCGCTTCGGCGCTTGAGTCGGGGGTTCGCGGAAGTGTTCAGCTGTTGCTAGGTGAGCCATATGGTACTTTGATGGATCAAGCTGTTACTGATATTGAAATCAGAGCTGGGGTTGGTTGACGAAGCCAAGGCAACCGCCGAGAAGTGGATGGGACGATGGATCGATGTGGTGAGTAGAATTGAGACCTTTTCTGATGAGTTTGACCTTGGCTGACCTGGTTGAATAGTGATGATCATGACGGTGGTTGGGTTGAAAACGCTGGAAGGATAGAAGGGGCTTTTGGGGTTTTCATTGGCGTTCAACCTTGTTGGGTTGAGATGAAGGTATTTTTTATTTTGTAGAATTGATGTGAATATCAAATTCAAAAAAAAAAAAAAAAAAAAAAAAAAAAGAGAGCTGAGATGCCTCATTGGCTGGTTTTATCCGCTACATCCCAGTCCCATCACGGCGCTTCAGGTAATGTGATACAAAAGCTTGAGTGTTTCCTTGCATTAGCCCTTTTATATCAAATTTGACGGTCATCTCACCTGCAGGTGGCGACTTTGAAGGTTTCGGAAGAAACAAGGTCGTCCCACCTGGGAGTCCGGGGTAGAAGCCGGGGTAGGAGCCGGGGTAGTTGGCCTGTCAAGAGATAAGGGAAATGGGCATGGGGGATTTGGCATATTGTGGAATGCTACACTACTTTCTGCGCGGCAGGCATGGGGTGGGTGATGAGTGAGACGGGCCGGGTGGCAGCAGCAGCGGCAGCAAGTAAAGTAACAGAGTGTACGGAGTCCGGAGTAACGGAGTGATGTGCATGCATGCAGAAGGTTGCGTGTTGTATGTGTCAATGTTCTAGAAGGGTTCGGTGCTTCCGTGTTTTCCAGTTGAGGGGATGGGGATGTGAGGTATCATCTGTCTGGGAGAGGCCGGGTGGGGAGTGATAAGCGTTTTTGGGCGTTAATTGTCCTTGACCTCAAGGTGGGAAGAGACAAGAAGAAGAAGAAGAAGAAGAAGAAGAAGAAGTCGAAGTTTGGCCAAACACAGTGAGTGGTGTTGAATTTGACTTGTGCAAAAATATCTCTCTCAAAGAAAAAAAAAAAAAAAAAAACACCCCAACCTTGGCCAACCGGCACAGGTAATTTCCAACACCACCAGGTGCCTGCCAAAGTGGAGGAGGGCTGAGAGGGACGCCTTGTCTACCCGGCTGAGATCTACACCGATTTCAGATTGTCCTTTTCATTATTTCCCTTTTAGAGATTGGAAATCAAGAGTTGACGCTTGAGAATGAGTTCAAATTTCCTCTTTTTTTTTTTCTTTTTTTTTTTTTTTTTGGGAGGTTCAATGAGATGAATACCAGAACCAGAATTCGTAGCCAAGTGCTGACTACTAAGAACAATTTTAGAATGCCCAAACAAGGCCAAGAAGTCCAAAAAGAGGAAGAGTTGAGCGAGGGAAGTAAAGGAGCCTGATTGACTTGTGCCGAAGAGCCGGGGGATCGACCCCCACGGACCGAGGTTTTTGGTTTTTGGTTTTGAGCAGTTGCCTTGCTTATTTACCTTGGCTTGGGGGGGGATGATCATGATGATGGATGCATGATGGAATCTTGGGATGCCTTTTTTTGAGGGGAGCTAGTTTTCTTGGATTTCAGCTTGGTTACGTAGTGTGTGGTGAGGATGATCATTTTGAGGAGTTCTCCCAGAAAGTGGAACCCCCCACCCGACTGATCCTCAGGGACCTGGGGAAAAGTGTTCTTGCTGCACTTTGCCGCCTGCAGTGTAGATCATGAAACCCCGTAGAGTGTTGTATCCTGCAGCATGTCTTTGATATATGTATATCTTGCATTTTGGTTTCATTTATCTTGAAAAATTAATCTTTCTGGGACAAATGGTTGATGAGTGGGAGAAACAGAGAGACAGCAAAGCAAGGGAACAAAACAAGCATTTGCCAAGACGGTCAGAAGTGGGGGAGGATGAAAGCCCTGTGGATGTGAGTTTGTGGAGAACCATGACGGAAGGGCGTCCTGATAAGAGAAGTTGCCCGTGGTTCTTCACCTTTGAGACTGACAAAGCACAGGGATAGAAATAATAAAAAGGTGGCTGAAGGGCTGAACAAACAAAAGATGCGTCGGGGCAATTATTTCAGGAGGCTGACATGTGATGAGAAAATGTTGTGCAACAAATAATCTGTTTTTGTGCAGCATGTGGGTTTCGTCCTGGGGGAAATATTTGCTTCATCAATGCCCAACAAGAGCATGAATGCAACGTCAGTTTATACATCACTGCAGAGACTCAAACACAACAGAATCAGTTTGCAAGTGTCAGATCATGCAAATCAACAACCACAGCGTCTCATCGCTATCATGATGGGTCAACCCGATAGGATGGTCCAAGGTGGAAACGCCAAGCGCCTCGCCAAGACGGGCTCGCATCCGCCAAGAGATAAGAGGTCAACAAGCCGCCAATTACAACACGAGACACTGCGGAGGGCTCCTGCGCAATAAATCCAATCAAATCCAATTTTCCTGTTTGAAAGGTTCTTGGGAGCGCGACAGAACCACAGCCCGCCGGTCCTGACAAGTCGTTAGCGAGAATGTAAAGTCTTGACTCTTTTCCTATTGAAAAGCTGCAGGTCAGGCAGGTCACGACCCACGCCTGACCAAGAGACGGTCAACGGTCATCATCGGCTCGCTAAAAAACATATCAAAGCGGTTGTCGAGCTGATAAGGAATGCTGAAAATGCTTTCTCGTAATTGTCCAGTCTTTTTTTCTGCTTGGTATTCTTCTTTGTGGTGTGCTTTGTTTTGCCCAATCTATGGATACAACCTAAGCAGCTGATTATTGATTCTTGGGCTCTTATCTCCGATCGAACTATTTCTCGACATCTGCTCCTCTCTCTTTGACATGATGCTGTTGACGGATGCCGGACCCAGATATCAGACGCTACGAGATGTTTCCGGGGACCGTTTGTGGCGGTCAGCATGCCCAAGGCACACAACTCTAACATCCACACGTTTTCCGTTGCCCGTTGCCCAAGATAGGCATTTTTTTTTTCAATAACAAAGCAGACTCGGGATTTTGCGGCACGGCACATACCTTGACGCCGTACGGTAGTTGAGGCCGATCCTCGAATGCGAGAAAGAACAGTTACAGGACGGTGTCCACAGCTAACAGATCCTAATGAATATATCAGGCTATTTCGCCAAAAATTCTCATTTTCCTTTTTTTCTCCAACATGTCCCCGAATGTCTGATAATTAATTAATTTGCAAGAGCGAGCTACTATACACTATGTGCAGCACCAACATGGGACTGTGATGACTGCATGTTACCCTGCCTGCATCGCAACATCGGCGGTCCAGCCTGTGCCCTGCAGTGACAGGATTGACCACGGCGGGAGCTTGCGCAGTTGCGCCTGCGGGACAGCGGGCGGAAAGGACGGCGTAAGAAAAGCTGGGGGATCCGAACCAACCAAAAGTGAAATTGGAATTCCCTTTTTCCTAAAATATTCGAGGGCTTCGTTCGATCCGTCCTCGTCGTGGAAGAACCTGCACACCGAGCCCAATGTTCCATCTTTGTTGGTCACACAACATCTCAGCCTCCCAGGAGAAAAAGGAGAGGAAAGAGGTGATGTCGTGAAACAGTGCAACCCCAAAAAGTCAAGGGACATCTGCAACATGTAATTGGCTCCCCCGGTCCAGCCCCACGCCTCCTCCATCGGGCAATCACAAAAATCCATCAGGCACTTTGGAATGATTCCTTCAAGGACTCAAAAACATCTTTGACCGGTGTCCGGTTCGGCAGTCCGGAATAGATGTCTGTCATCGCTACCCAATATTTCTTCCACATCACCAAGAAACACCAGCCTCCAGAATCCAGAGATCTCCAGTGTTTCCACCGTTTCCACAAAGCCAAGTTTGACAGTCAGAGAGAGTCCGGATCAACACGGGATCTTGTTCGGTACCAAGGCGTGGCACCCCCACCACATGCATCTCGCGCCCAGAATCCCTTATCTTTCGGGACCCACCCTTCCATTGAACATGGATCTTGGCAAAGAAAGAAGGGCTCCCGGAAAGGAATGGAGGCATGTCCGGTTCTGATAATGACGAGGATGGTCTTATCGCAAGGCAAGGTGCAGGGCGGCTTGGTCGGAATCCCAGCTCGGTTGCGAGAGGTGTTGCATTGGATCCCAGGTACGCCTTCGAAGAGACGGGAAATATATTTGGACCCTGTCCATCCTACATGAAACTCCTGGCCTTCCTTTCTCTGCAACAACTCCATCAACAACACTCTTCACCATGTCGTCCGGTCCCGTCGAAGAGTACACCGGGCCCTCGGGCTTCGCCGACCAGGGAGGCGACCCGTTGTCCGTCGATATCAACCTCCCCTATGCTGCCGGCGACTTCGCATGGATCCTCACCTCCTCCGCCCTCGTGTTGCTCATGATTCCGGGTGTCGGTTTCTTCTACAGCGGTCTTGCTCGTCGCAAGTCTGCCCTGGCGCTGATTTGGCTTTCGCTCATCTCGATTTCGGTGGTGGGCTTCCAATGGTTCTTCTGGGGTTACTCCTTGGCTTTCTCCCACACCGGAAGCGCCTTCATTGGTGATCTTTCCAACTTTGGCCTCATGAAGGTCCTCGCCCAACCCAGCGTTGGCAGCTCCAAGCTCCCCGATATTCTCTTCTGCCTCTACCAGGGCATGTTCGCTGCCATCACGTCAGTACCCTCCATGACCACCCAAGTTTGTATGCTTGAAACAACTTGCTGACCCCAACTCTACAGTCCCGCACTCGCTATCGGTGCTGCTGCCGATCGTGGCCGTATGCTCCCCGCCATCGTCTTCATCTTCATCTGGGCTACCATTGTCTACGACCCGATCGCATACTGGACCTGGAACGGAAATGGCTGGTCTTTCAAGATGGGTGGTCTTGATTTCGCCGGTGGCACTCCCGTCCACATCAGCTCCGGTGCCGCTGCTCTCGCCTACTCCCTGATGCTCGGAAAGCGCACCGGCTACAACAAGGTCAACGGCCTTCCCTACCGCCCCCACAACGTCACCCACGTCGTTCTCGGAACTGTCTTCCTCTGGGTCGGCTGGTTCGGCTTCAACGGTGGTTCCGCTCTCGCTGCCAACACCCGTGCTGTCATGGCCTGCGTTGTTACCCAGATCTCTGCCTGCGTCGGTGGCTTCACCTGGTGCTTGCTCGATTACCGCCTTGAACGCAAGTGGAGCACTGTTGGTTTCTGCTCCGGTGTCATTGCTGGTCTCGTTGCCATTACTCCCGCTGCCGGTTACGTTCCTCCCTGGTCGGCCGTCATCTTCGGTGTCGTCGGTGGCATCGGCTGCAATTTTGCCACCAAGCTCAAGTTCCTTATTGGCATTGATGAGCCCCTTGACGTGTTCGCTGAGCACGGTGTCGGTGGCATCATTGGCAACCTTCTCACCGGTATCTTCGCTGCGTAAGTCATCATTCTTTGAATTTTTCAAGATGAATTCCTTAACTAACATCTTTTACTCTCAGTGACTGGATTGCCGCTCTTGATGGCGCCACTGAGATCGATGGTGGCTGGGTTAACCAGAACTACATCCAGCTTGCTTACCAGCTGGCCGACTCTGCTGCCGGTTTCGGTTACTCTTTTGCCCTGACCTGCATCATCCTCTTCCTCATGAACCTCGTTCCCGGTCTTTCCCTTCGCGTCAGCCCCGAGGTCGAGGAGCTTGGTCTCGACGATGCCGAGCTCGGCGAGTTCGCCTACGACTACGTTGAGCTTTCCCGCCACGTCAACGATGTTGTCAACGGTGTTGCTTCCAGCAGCGCTCCCCACAGCATCAGGGACGACGAGAAGCATGCTTAAACAGTATTGAGAGAACAACAAACAACAACAACCGCAACTACGGCTGGACCATAGGGGACGACTCGAGAGAGAAAGGTGTGTGAAAGTGGAGGAGGAGGAAACTTACTTGAGTTATTTATCAACGGGGGTTGGCCATGACGCTGTGGAGAGAGAGAGTCCAGGGTCCAACAAAGTAATTAGTACATGATGTTTAATTTTTTGCGCGCGCGATGTCTAGATAATGATACCTTTGAGATACCACTGCAAGTTATAGCTGAATATACCCATAACTATATAATTTTCTGTTTTCTTGTTGCTTGGGTGTAAAAAACAAAATGATCTGGGAGGAATTGGGAATTGGTATGATGTGTTGAAAGATTTGCCTCATTTTTTTTTTTTTTTTTGAACCAAGGCAGTCGTAGTCCCTACCTAGACTTCTCTTTTGTTTCATCTTCTACCAACATACCTGCACCAACAAAATCCTAGTCCCAACAAGTGAAGTCAGGGCACTCTCCATTTCCATGTTTATCCCTGCTCATAACAAAACAATGCATACAAGTCAAAAAAGGGGTAATTTCAGACCCACAATCACTCACATCCCATCAATACCTATCTAGTGATAAGAAAAACATTGAGTGAAACAAAAATATGGGAACTGTGAGGCTCGAACTCACGACCTCAGGATTACTCCAATGTTTTTACTATCGGATCATATTGCAACATATGAGACCTGCGCTCTTCCAACTGAGCCAAGCTCCCTGGATTCTGATTTGTTGGAATTATTCCCCCAAATTTGAATCTATGACTGCAGTTGCAAAAAATGGGACGCTATTTTTTTTTTTTTTTTGAGAGTGAGTGTTGTGTGAAGTGAGTGAGTGCCAAGAAAAGAATCGATGACGACATACATAATAACCTTTTCTTGAGAGCTTTTTTTTTTTTTTTTTTTTGGTACGATGTTGAAAAAGGCAAGGTTAAAAAATTTGAATTTGAAACTGGAATTTGGGAGGTGAGGGAAGACGTCATCACACACTTTTATAATATAAAACCAGTTTCTTTTCCGAACGATTTGTGCATTTTGCCTTTGTGCATGTTTTGTATGTTGTATAATTAATTCCTTGATCGTTTGAAACGTACATGTAACAAACATTCTCCACAATCCCTTCAGCAATCCACAAATACAATCACAATCAGATCTAGAGCAGTTACGAACATAAAATTTATTTATTTATTTATTGTTGTTATTATTATTTTATAAAAAAAATAAAAAAAAAAATAAAAAAGAATGGCCACAAACACAGTGTCCTCGGCGGGCGCCAAATCAGTCCTCTCAAACGACATGCAGGAACTGACCGAGGGCAAAGAGACCGTGAGCAGTCAGATTAGAGGGCACGAAGCTAATTTGTCGAATCCGAGTGAGTAATTGATTATATCCCTTTTCTTTCTTTCTTTCTTTCTTAATAAGTGTGTGCGTGTGTGTGTGTGTTTGCGCGCGCTAATGAATAAATGATGTGTTATAGATACGAGCGAAAAGTCCAAAGAACATAGCAAACAAGTTTTGGGGGATCTAGGAGGTAAAGATACTCTCGAGGCGCATAGGAATAAACCTGTTAGTAAACAGGCTGCTGAGGAGTTGTATGGGAGTAGAGCTAGTGCTGGGTGAGATGGGAGATACGTCTTTGGAGGGCGCGGGTGGGTATAAGATTAAAGCGCGCGTGTAACGGAGCTGGAATGTCTATCTTTTATAGTGCATCGAGAAAATAGTGTAATTGGAATGGCCATTATTATCATGATTCTTTCAGAGTCAGTTGTTTCCTCCCCAACCGGCGCTGCCATCCTGATCCGGCACGCCTTGATGCTCCATCATCCCTGCTGATCCGAGCCACGCAAACCAGTCGACTGTGTCGTCCATTTCCATGTTTGGTTGGAACTCCCCTGAAGTATGGTCGCTGAGTATGTTTGTAGTGTTTGTGCCAAACCATGATGCAAAACCTGTGTTTGTGTCTTGAGAAGCAAAGTCGAGAGTCGTTGGTGGATACAAGGTGCTGGCGAGAAAAGATAACGCTTGGGAGTCAGGCAGTGGCGAGTTGAACATCGACGATGGGCTAGGAAATCCAAGGGGCGTCGAGCTGGAGGGAATGGTGCTAGCACCGCTGCCCTGTTCGACATCTGGCATATTTGGAGATGTATGGGGATTGCTGAGACTGGCAAGGATTGACTCTGGGGTCTGCGGCATGTTGCCCGGAATGTTTCCCCGTATCGAGATCGGAGTTGGCTGCACGACCTCGGTTTCGAGCCTGACGAGTCCCTGCCACCGGCCACGAGCGTTCCCACTCATCAAATCCGGAAACGGCCCGTCGCTAGCAAAAGGCATCGACCTAGCATCTTCCAACACCAAAGCTTTGGCAGCACCCGCGTCTCTGCGCAGACGCTCAAGCTCTTCTTCTCGATGTCTGCGTGCTTGTGTTATCAACCGCTGCAATGGTGTCCAGAACCTTGGACCCCTTTCCAGCTTGGACTTGCTGGGTACCAACCATTCACTGTGCAATGCTGCCCATGCACGCTCCACAGTCGGTGACCATTGCCGTTGGGTTGTCTCGAGCAACAGGAAGATGATGGCATGCCAATGGGTATATGAATGACATATCCATCGCCAGCCACCGATGTCTTGTTGAGTATTGAGTGTATGAATCAGCTCTGCAATCTCAATGGCCGAAACAAACAGCCTGTCTCGAACTTTTGGCGGCATGTCGAGTTGCTTGTCTGGTGAAGCGAGGTAAGCAGGGAAATGCAGGATGAGACGTGTCTTGGCCACTATGAGGCGTGAGACGGTGATCCCAATCCAGTATCTTGCGTCGGGCTGTGCGCTTGTTACAACATGATGTTTGAGGCAGCGTTGCTGAAACGTAGAGTAAAGGTCATCCAACATGGTGTCCATGTCTTGCGGGTTGTCCAGTGATGGCTTCATCATCTTTTGAGCCAAGGCTGCAACCTCAAAGCAGTACAAAGCATGGCTCATGTCCGTCAGCCCTTGTCGTTCTGTTGGTGGTTCTGTCATCTTGGGATCGATATCTGAGTCGTTGATGTTCAGCGGCAACTTGGTGTCAAAGGTACCATGAGAAATGGTGAGTTCTGTTCCCTGGTCCTCGGATGTCCTGACATCAAGAAAACAAAGTCCCCACCAGACTCTCCGTCGCATCTCGATATCATACGGTGATAGATGCTTCATCTTGGTAGCCTCACGGTGAAGCCCCAAGGATTGAGCCATCCGGATGGCAAGGCCCGTCATCATCCAGACGAATCTTGAGCTATCGTTGCACCGCACAAGGGAAAGAAATATAGCGAGTGCCTGAACAATAACCAGACTTGGCGAACCGAGGAAATTCGTCTTGGCGAGAGCATATTCAAAGCCAGCACGATAAGCCCGACTCAGTTCGTCTTTCGAGGAGCCTAGGTTCCGAGATGCCTGTAGTAGAGGTCAGACTATCTCTGTGCGGGTATATGATGAGTTCGGCGCTTTAAGAATAACTTCTCTCACATCAGAATCCTCCAAAGACGTCACGGCAGCAAAGTATATAGCAAACATCAAGGCCTCCTGGGCAGGAGATCGACTAGCTGACTTCTCCTTGCTTGCTTGTTGTATTAGTTGTGTGACGGTCGGGATGTGAACTGTCTGTAACAGAATATTGACATTTTCTTTGAACACTTTCATCAGATAGGGAATCTGAGTTGGTGAGGGATGAAAGTGATCGGTCGACGTTCCAGCCAGACCAACTCCATGGCCAAGAAATACCGTGTGTCGTGGTATTGATACCTGGGCGGAAGCGTGACTTGCATATCGAAATACATCCTCGAGGTCAGAGTCTGAGCTGTGATCGGTCTCATGGTCCTCATGTTCGTGTTCGAGGGGATCCTCCGTCTCCAAGGAAATCTGGCCAAGCTGGGCTTCACCACCGAGTTCCTTAACTAGCTTCTCCAGTTTCTCAAGACGTTCTAGAACATGGCTCGACTCGGATTTCCTGGAAGGCTTCTTTGATATCTGTGAGGGGTGACCAGTTGCAGCTGCCCGTCGAGCCCATCGAGGGGTTCTATGTGGTGGAAGCGTGCAGGCGATGCCATATCGTTTGCAGTTGGAGCATGGTGAGGCCTTGTCGCATTTTACCTTTCTAGTAGTTGCGTCAGTGTGTTGATGGTATGAATGTATTTTTAGCGTATACCTTGCTCGACAGGTGACGCAGCTCTGGGCTCGCACGGCCGGGGGAAGATCACTGAGAATTGGAGACAAGTCCGGCAAACCTGAATTGGAATTATTACCGGTTGCTGGTGCGAGCTTGCGTAACATGGTGAATTCTCTGTTTGTACTTCATAGCGCTATGAAATTCTCATCTCTCTTCATGAAATATCATGAACTTTCTTTGTCATTGCCAGCCACTGGAACCATTGGTGATGATGGGTCGACAATCTGCAATCCGCAAAAGTCAAACAGGCCGAAGAGTCCGAAGTTCCGTCCAATCATATTTCTGCATTGCATTGCATGCTAATATCCGAAATGATCCACATCGTCTCCACCACCCATCTCCACCGCTTCTTGGCCCCCATCGTGATCTGACAATTCATCTCAAATGGGGAAACTGCGGTTCATCCACACCGTTCCAATGCTGGGCACCGCGGCACCAAGAGTTGGGGTCCGGGTCGAGCCTGAGGAGGCTTCACAAAGATGCGCCTTCTAAATACGGAAACATTGAGACTCGAGTCCTCGCCCAATTCCCCGGGCCAATCCGCACAGTATGCCATTCTTTCGCATACCTGGGACAACCAAGAAGTCCTTTTTGATGACATCTTCGACGAACAAAAACCCCTTCCAGTCCACAAAAAGGGATTCAAAAAAGTCAAAGAAAGCTGCGAGCAGGCATCCAAAGATGGCTTCAACTACATCTGGATTGACACTTGTTGCATCGACAAATCCAGCAGCGCAGAATTGTCAGAAGCCATCAACTCCATGTTTCGGTGGTATCACGACGCAGACAGATGCTATGCCTATCTCTCCGACGTGAACATACCCGAATCCGAAGATAGGCCATCCAAGTCCTTCGAGGATAGCCGGTGGTTTACGCGAGGATGGACTCTTCAGGAACTCATCGCGCCGCGAGACATTCGTTTCTACGATTGCCAATGGAATCTGATTGGGAGCAGACAACCGCATTCAAACAACAATCTTCGCATACCCGGCTTGGCGAAACGTATAAGGAAATGTACCAATATCCCACTGGAGATCTTGCTATGGTACGTGCCCGAGGAAGAACGACAAAAGAATCACTCGGTGCCCACATTTTCCCTCGAGAGACATTTGAGGGCCATTAGCGTTGCCCAACGTCTCTCGTGGGCCTCAAATCGATCAACGACACGGACCGAGGACGAGGCATATTCTCTCATGGGATTATTTGGAGTCCACATGCCCTTGTTATATGGTGAAGGCCGTCGTGCCTTTTTTCGTCTCCAGGAGGAGATTATGAAGACAACCAGCGACCAATCCATCCTGGCGTTTGATAATCACATGGACCCAACATGTAATCTTCTCCTTGCCGACTCACCTCAATGCTTTGCCTCTTCGGAAATCGAGCAATCTCTACAGGACGGCCCAGCTTGGCCTGGCGCGCCCCAATCATCTTACGAACTCTCCCCGTCATCAAAGGCTGTTGACGTGGGTGTCTTTCTTTGTCCGCTAAGGTCTCGACATCCAGACCGCAAGACTCGCTACCTGGGCATCTTGAATTGTGTTTATCGTCAAGACTTGACTGCCCACCCTGCCATCATTCTCAGGGAGATTGACATCAAGAAAGGCACATTTTACCGCAGCCGATTGCCAATTCAAAAAATCACGCCAGTTGACCAAAAGGGGCACATTGCCCTTGATACTGGGTTCGGTGGGAGTGAGTACTAATTCACTAAGAGCGCCTCATTTCTTGTCCGTCGGTAAAGTTCCCCACTGACAGGAAGATAGTCTCAGCCACATATGCCTATGATTTGGCGGAAGCCTACTTTGCGGCTGCACGTCTCTCATTCCAGCCTCCATTGCAGTTGACGGATCTACCAACGTCACAAGGACCATTACGTGTCTTCACCCCCGGCATCAGGGTCAAATTCGACAAGCAGCTCGTCCTGAGCTCATCTAGTGCCTATCCCCAGACCCTTGAAGTCAAGGAAGGGTGGGCCTACGCCCCCTCGATGCTGTTGTCAGAGTGGCCGAGGCGCTCATATGGACCCGACTCCCCACTTCGTGTCGACCACTTGGCCCTTTTTGGAGTAGTCGTTCTTCACTTCAAAGAGGTTGGGACCGTTGCGGTTTCCTGGGGAAAGCTTTGTGCGGCGAGCTATGGCAGTTCGACCCCTGAGCCGTGGTGCGCGATAATCGATTGGTCGAGATTTGTTGAGAGATCTTCGATGGGTGAGGCCACCAAGCTGACCGACTTGGACCTCCAAAAGGCTGCAACGACCATGTTTTTGAGGAGTCAGGGCGGCTGGAAGAAGAGTTTGGCAACTCCACCCGGCGTTGGTGTCGAATACGAAAACGCGTCCGGCAAAGTGCGATGCAAGATTCAAACAGTCGACTTCTTTGGGAGATCCCTCTTCGAGATGGACATGGCCATCACTCCAACCAGATGACGACACCCCCTCTCCGGACTTTCGGAGACATCATACTCACCGGTATGCGCCAACATACTACAGCAGTCAGTTTTAGTTGTTGGGTGTCAAAGCGCTCCAAACAGTCAAGTGTCAGGTTATTCCCAGCAATCAAGTCATCGTTTTTTAAAGTTTTCCATCCCACAGCTGCGAGGTGACAGGGCACGGTCCCTGAAGTTCCGTGTCGGCGGACTGCACGACGAATTCGTCACGGCACTCCATGCAGGGTGCCAGTGACTAGCGTTCAAGAATGTTTTGGCGTGGTTTTTCTGCCCCTGTCGAGCGCAGAAGGAGGTGAGTGCCTGAGACAACTCCTGAGACCGGTGCATCGACCAAATATAACACAAAACACGAAACCAGCAGCACGCCCTTATTTCCGAACAACCCTTCGAATCCCCCAGGGTTCCCCGAGGTGTCAGATGAATGGAGGTCCAAGATGGCCTGTTCTTGCATGTGGCCCGGGGAAAGGGAAACTGGATACGATCGCTGGGTCAAAGTGGCTCTCCCGTGATGGCCCATCCATGGCACGGACTGCCAAGGACCCAGTTCCAAACACTCCCTGCTCCCACTCACATTGACATCGGCCACCAAGTTTCATTTGGGGATAGTGTGGTCTGCGAATCCATCATGACTCCACCAAATTCAAAGCGTGACGGAAAACCTGGAGACATTAAAATGACACCAAAGCAGCACCGGATGGTCGCAAGCGCGATCACCAGCTTGTCACCTCACTACCAGATTTACCTATCCGGTTAGGACGGCAGACGCCATGTTTTTTGGCACTTGGTCCTGGACACAAATCTGAAGTTGTCCAAGTTTCCCGTTTCTCTTTTATCTTCCAGTCGCTCGTTCCCTCCTGCTTCTTTATCAAACTCGGGCCATCTCGCCTCCGAATATTGGGGCTCATCACCCATGCAGCATGTTTGTTGACCAGCACTACCTCGGTGCCGCCGCGGTAGGCGGCATCCTCCCGCGCCAGTCCGATACCGAGCTTGCCACCGATAATACCGATGATCTCCCGCACGTTGACCTGGGTCCGGAATTGAACACTATTTTTTGGCTTCTGACGTCTCTGGCTTTTGCATTCCTTGCCTTGAGGGTCTATTGCAAGTTTTTACGGGGACGCCGTCTCTGGTGGGATGACTATGTTCTAATCGCAGCATGGGTGAATATTTTTCTACCCCTTTTATTTGCGCCCTTTTTTGTCTAACATGAACTTTACAATCGCAGATCTCGCTGGTAGCATGCGCAGCCACCACGAGTGCTTGCGTCGCCCTCGACTATGGGAAGCATTTCCATGACATGGCGCCCGAAAATGTCCCAACGATGCGCTTCGTTGCCGTATTCGCCGGTTTCTTTTCTGTATTCGCCGCATCCTTGAGCAAGACATCATTTGCCCTCACCCTCATGCGGCTGTCCCATGGCTGGCTCAGGTTCGCCATCTGTGTCATCATGGTTACCATCAACATCGTCCTGGGGAGTGCCATGATCTCCATGTGGGCCAAGTGCACACCCGTTCAGAAGATTTGGATAGACGAAGTTGAAGGCACGTGCATCTCTGGAGAAACCATTGTCGTCTTTTATCAGTTCACAGCAGGGTACTCGGGTGCCATGGATGTTATCCTTGCGTTGGTCCCTTGGCCGCTGATATGGAAGATCACAATGGGCAAGAAAGAAAAGTTCGGAGTGGCCATTGCGATGAGCATGGGTGTTGTGTATGATGAGCCCGAACCTTTTACCTTTGCATCCTTCCCCCTTGCTGACGACATGTATCAGTGCCGGCGTTACATCTTTCGTCAAGATGATTATGCTTCCCAACCTGACTGGAGATCCAACCGAAAGCGTCGCTGTCACCATCTGGGGCGGTGCGGAAGGAGCTATCACCATCATGGCTGCTTCTATCCCTGTGCTCAGGATGCTTTTTCGTGGCAATAACGGACAATCCCCGGCCCAGTTTGCAACAATCGACGAGCAGCGCCTGAATGCGGTTATGAACCTCGAGACCCTTGAAACCTTTGACACCAAGAACAGCCAAGGATTGGAGGCTACATCGTACGGCTGCACGGCCCCCTTGCCTCCCCCTCCTCCTTCTACTCCTCCTCCACCACCACCAAAGGACAACGTGGTGAAATGATTCTGGACCTTTGCCCGCCAGGCCAGCCCTTTTTATTCCAACACTGGCCGTTTACATTTAAGGATGGCCGTTCGTCTTCAAGCTGGCCTATTTACCATATGGCCACGCGCAAACAAAATTTCAAGGGGTGCTTTGTAAACAAGGCCACATACCCCGGTCGAAGGATTCCCGTTGGCATTTGCGGAGCATATTCGCTATGATGATACCACTTCAGCACCAACGCCCGCATCAGTCAAAAATGAAGAAGGGAACGGCTGGTTGAGTTGTGGTGCGAAGGATTACACAACGTCGGGCTCTTGGTGGAGCTGTGTTCGACTATTTCTTGGGACTCTCATCAATCTTGGTAGACAGCATGACAAATGCTCACGCAAGACAGCCCGGACCTTCAACTTCCCTCCAACGGAGCGCCTCAAAACCCGTTTCTAATCGACTCATTTCCGCAGCGTTCCGTCTGGGGCTTTCAATCACACAGTACTTCCCAAACCGGGGGGCTTTTTGCGGACATTTTGGGGAACATCGTAGTACCCTAGAGGCGTTGAGTTTTCGGCGGATTGGTCGTTTAGGTCGGTTAAGTGGGAGGTGGGTAGTACTTGATATTCGGCAATACCCCAATTCCGCAGGTTGGTCCATTTGACAAAGCCACTTCTTGTCAAGTGAGAATGCGGTAACAATTTGGCTCGGAGTAATCACCTGCCCCCTTTTGGCAAGCCCCGGACTGAACCCCCGACATCACCCCCAATCTCCAACACCAACACCTGCCAACCCCGGACGCCGAGGAATGGACCGCTTCCTAATGAGGTGTGAGGAGTTATCAAAAGGAACTTTCACGGACTATATATCAGCTTGTCCCTCTCATGATGGACAGTCTTGGTCTCCTCCACGCAGCACAGATTCAGCAGCACCCAAATTCAAAACACTCAGCATGCACCTTCCTTCGATTCTGTCCCTCGGCCTCGCAGGCTTCACAGTCGCTGCTCCATCAGCCCTTGACAAACGCGAGAGTTTCAACGGTGTTGGGCAGATTCGTGCGCAATGGCGAGAGGGCGACTACGCAGACCTCGGATGCCTGACCAACGCTGGCAAGTGGACAGTTGATGAGACTCTCTGCGGCAACTTCACGGCCACTCCGTTTCCCGGATCTTTCATCTACTCGTATTCTCTCGAGACCGACAGCGGACCGTGTTATACCTATGGCGCTTCAATTGTCTGCGACAACGGAAACACCGGGTACCCGACCATCTTTGGCGTAGGCTTATCCTGTGATCTCAAGGCGTGATGAGTTGGGTACTGACGCTTACACCTAGCTCTGGCCATGGCCCAACGCTATTCCGAACACCCCGTCCCTGCGAGTTGGCAACTATGGCCTGATGGCTACGCATGGAAACAACCCGCCCACAATTGAGGAGGGGCCCCAGAGTGTTCATTTTGTCACGTACAGTGAGAAGGGAAAGTGGGTTTGGTTGACTTGGAAGGCGTTGTGATTGGGATTGATCAAGCAGAGAAGAGTTATCGTTCATGTTTCAATCGGTGAAGGCAGACACCAACGTCTCACGAATGATCTAGCTAGACAAGTCAAGAGAAATCAACACATGCCATTCTCTCAAATCAGCTCATAAATATGCGTGACATGTTCCTTTGGCGATTGTTAAGCAACGACGTGCCCCTTGTCTTGATTTCCAAGGTCCCCCCCTTATATCTACACATGATTATCTACATTTTAGACTCCACCTCATTACTCCATCGAGATATCCACTTCGATACTGATGGGCTAAAATCAAAAGACCCAAAAGAAAAAAGATCCTCTGTGGCGCAATTGGCTAGCGCGTCTGACTGTTAATCAGGAGGTTGGAAGTTCGAGCCTTCCCGGAGGAGTTGATTCAGTACCAATGCCAACCATTTCTGTCTTCAACCTGAAGACGAATGAATAGGTTGTGACCCCCTTTTTTGAGCAAATTCTTGTGGTCTTGATTGTTGCTCCTTTTTTTCTCAATCGAATAATTGGATTCCACGTCGTTTTGTCAAGGTTGGTTGACCTTGCTTGGGCTTAGTTGGTGATGATTTAGCGTATCGAATAATTACATGGCGTCCGCATGTGAGGCTATCAAAGCTGATGAATGGCTCTCTCCACTACAGGATAATTCTATGAGGCAGCCTCGGCTCAGGCTCACTGTAAGTCTCGCACAGGCATTTCCAACATAGCTTCCCCTCCCCCAAAATGAGCGCAGTATGGCCGTTGCCCTGCTGTGTGAGTATCGCGACGGCAGCCAGCCTGGCAACCCAGTTTCGGTTTGTTTGCAGGACGCCAGGGCAAGGTGGAGGGTCAAGGAACTCGTCCCAGGAGGCGATAGCCACGACGTTTTCCTGGCTTGTTGGCGCACTGGTTTCGCAGTCACACGGAAAGGATATAAGATCTGGCCGGCATTCCTCAATTTCCAGTACGTCAATGTCGGCGACCCATTCCCCCTTGTGGTGCACAGAGACGACCGACTCGACCAAGAATATTTCTTGGTCGATTTCTCCGGTGGTCTCATAGTCGAGGGGAAATCTCCAGGTTGTGAATGATAGGTGGAGAGAAGTGCCTTGGAAGCTGTCGCTGAGCGCGCCGTCGTATGGTGAATGTGAAACCAAGGGGGCGTTATGTCCAAGGGGACGAATGCGAGGGTTGGGGGGAGATAGCATGAATGTCATACCAGCCATGTCGATGTTTCCGATCATGTGACGAATTTTGAGGTCACTCGGATCGACACCGGGGTCTGAAAGTAGAATCTCGGCGACAAATATGGAGTCCTCATGGCACATGGCCACGACTTTGTTGAGCTGTCCAGGATCGATGTTGAAGCGGCCTGATTCAAACATGGCAATACAGGCAAATATCTGGGCGCGGCTCATGTTTCCGAGATGCTCAGAGACAGGAGTATTGATGGCATAGTAATTAGTGTTGCTTGGCGCTTCGCGTCGAACCTGCTTTGCGTCTTGCTGAAGCGAGTCCGGCAGCCACTGTGCCTTCAAGAGCTCATGTTCCATAGACTCCATCGAGACGGTGGCGAGCGGAAGACCCTGATAGAGGCTGCTTACAACCTCCAAAGCTCGTAAGGATACAAGCGACCCAAGAGGTTGGTGATAGGGTGAACTGATGACAGAGAGAGACTCAATCATACTATTGCGATTGTTGCTACTCAGCTGTGTCGTGGAGTTACTGTCAGAGGAGTCTTGATCGGTCTGGGTAGATAGACTACCGGAAGATGAGGATCGCTTCCTTTTGCGGGATTGTGATATGCTCGGATTCCATGTCGCTTGATTGCTGTCTCGCTGAGATGGTGATGGCGAATTTCCTGACGCCTGAGTATCTCAATATCAGCCTTCCGAATCCTCAAGCCCGATGCCAGGTCCGATCTGCTGTATTCTTGTTGCGCAGCCAAGGCCACGTGGGGGCTGATAAACTTTCCCCCTTGGGCGCTTGTCCGGATCGTTTTCTTTCTTTCGTCAATGAGCTCAACCCAAATGGACGTGGCTGTTTTGGAGTCCCACGCGTCTGCTAACATACAAGCGAGCAGGAGAGCCCCGATGGCTCCTGATGTCGCCGCGGCCCAGATCGAGGTGCAATCAGCCCCCACAAAATTCTGGAAGGGACCATCACTTTCGGTCCCCTTTGGGTTGATATCTGGATGGGATAGGATTTCAGAAACACGGGAGCCATATGCCTTGATCAGGAGTGCTGTGTCGGGAACAATATCCTGGAAGAGGAAGCCAAGGCTGGACGCCATTCATTTCTCCTCTTCACCGTCAGAGCAGAGCCGACTGGAAGGAATTCGGATGGAGGATCGCAGCGAAATAACGAAAAGTCCAGGTTGATATTCACAAGGGCGGCCGTGTTCTCATTCGTCACGGAAAGGGCGGCAGCGGTGAATCTCCCCAAGTCCATTTTGTGTGATCTGGCGACAGTCCGAGGGCTAAACTTGAAGATGACAATAATTCCGATGTGTTTGGATCTTGGATTGCTGGAAAGGATCAGTGTCCAAGGTCAGGAGGATGAGATGCGGGGGTGGCGCCAGAGCTAAACCTCACACGATGGCCTGGCGATCTGCGGGTGTGCCTGAGTGCTACAAGTCGATGATGGAGGCCTCAGAGCCTTGGGTTGAGTTGGAAGATTCCATTTCTTCAAGGAGAGGCCGTTGGCGACCAAGGGGCACAGTGACGACGAGGACTCAGGCTGGCAACGCTGAGAAAGACCGCCATGAAGAAGTTGGGAATTTTTGTCGAAACTGGCTTTTATCCACTGATGGACGTCTTGTCATAGCTCAAAGTTTGAACAATTCGGCCTCATCACTGGATTGTAAACTTGATCGGAAACTTCCGTTGTCGTTATTGGTGGATGGACAGATGTATCCTTCAAGGGGGTGATAATGATGGGGTGTGGACCCCTAATGGACCCCGCGGTTCGGCACGCACAGCGTTCTCCTTTAGCGCTGTTCGGCCATCATTCCCCCACACATGGCCAACCCACCCGACATCATCTGACAGCTTTCATTAGACCATTTTTTTTTTCATGCCGTGCAACACTTCAAGGGGAGGGAAGCGAGCCTTTCTTCCCAACCGTGAACGCCTCAATGACGCTTAGCCACTCTGTCGCTTCCGCCACGGCTGGCTGGGCAGCAAGAGACAATGGACACTTGGAATGGTACTTGACGTTGCCGTAATCGGCAGTGGGGGGGGATGTTTGTCGCCCAACTCCCACTCCTACCCAGGCTTATCTTAACCCCCCTCCCCTACGGAGACTGTTTATTACCCCTACAATTCAAGACCTCGAGCAGCTCTGCTCTTTCGAAGCGCGCGCAATGGCTGAGCCGACAAACACTCCGATGCCCCCTAGCACTCCGGTGCCGGCATCAACCCCGCGATCAGCCTCCCCGGTGCGGCCCATCCCGAGCCTGACCCCGAGCGCGACAACAGCCACGATCCCGCTGTGGACTACGGCCGATGCTCCGGATCAGAAGCGACCCACTGTTCTTCATATTGGTGACCCGGTCAGATACAACCCAGACACGTACCTCGAATTTTGTCAAGCCTTTGACGTCATCCGTCCAACTGTCGCCGAGAGAGACAGGCCCGAGTTTATAAAGGCGCTCAGGGAGAAACGATGGGGAGACTTCAGCGCCATATTCCGCCCATTCTGGGGAACCGGCGGCGAGATGGGAAGATGGGACGCCGAGCTCATTGGCCTGTTACCGGACTCTGTCAAGGTGTTTGCCAGCGCCGGTGCGGGATTTGACTGGGCTGATACAAAGCTGTTGGGCGGAAAGGGTATGTCTTTCTCTCTGTCTCCAGCTTTGAGAGAAACGACTCTGACAGATCATTTGGAGCGCAGGCATTATATACTGTAATTCCGGGCTTGCGGCTGCTGAAGCAGTGGCCGACTTTGCCGTCGCCATGGTCATTTCTACGTTTCGACATTTACCCTGGTGTATGGGGGCCGCGACACTCTCCCTGCTTGCCTCAGCCGCGTCAGAGCCCTCCGAGACCGATGCTATTGCGCGCAAAGCGTTCCAGACTTGCCACGCGCAGGCGACCGCGGCAAGCCATAACCCGCGGGGTCACGTTCTGGGGTTTATAGGGTTCGGCAACATTGGGCAGCAAATCGCTGCCAAGTTGGGAAATCCAGCGTTTGGGATGAAGATAGCCTATTTTGATGTTGTCCGGAAGTCCCCTGCGGTTGAGGCTGAGCTCGGCGCAAGCTTTCACGATAGCTTGTCTTCTCTTCTGAGGGCGTCCGACTGTGTCGTGTTATGTACACCTGCTTTCCCCGATGGCAAGCCTCTCGTCACCGCAGAGGCCTTGGCCGCATTACGACCTGGGACGCGGTTTGTCAACATTGCTCGAGGATCGCTGGTGGATGAGGATGCGCTGGCAGATGCGATTGAGTCGGGGGTTGTCAGCGCGGCCGCTCTGGATGTGCACGCTGACGAGCCACGGCTGCATCCAAGACTGGTCAAGCTTGCCAGCATTGAGGGACCAAATCCGGGTCGTGTCATGCTGACGTGCCATAACGCCGGGGGAACTGTAGAGACGCACGTGGGATTTGAGGAGCTCAGCATGCGAAATATTCTGGCTGTTCTGCAAGGAAGGGACCCGCTCACGCCTGTCAACCTTGACTTTCTGACGCCGAGACAGTAAGTTTTCCTGTTTGGGTATCTGACGGCCTTGTTGGTGACGGAAATGGAATTCTGCTCGGAGAGGCTTAGTTGCAGAGGCGCAGGAACAGGTGTCAACAAAACGTATATCAGAAGTGACGTCCTTAATTTTCTACGAATCCTACACCTTGCCTCCTTTATATTCAAGTAAACATGAAAACTCGGCGAATAGCATTACGTCTAGACCATTACGGCCTCTCTAAAAAGTACATTGGCTCCTTGTTCAGAAAAGGGGTACGCCGTGGCTTATATGTTCTTCCATCAATTGCGAAGAGAAATTTCCCAGGTATCATCCAAACCCGTGATGAACTTTCCTCGTTTTAGAAAAGGTGTCTTTCGAACTTTCCCACAAAATAAATGCCCAAAATTCTCAGGCTAACAGAGACGAACGCAGAATACAGAAAAAACAGAATGGTATATACGTATGTACGCAGAAAAAGAAGAAGAAAAAAAGCCTGCAAAAAATTTTTTGGCTCAGAAAACGGGAATCCGTCACGCCCACATACACCTCTTATAATCCAATTCCAACAAAGCCTGGGGGACGTCATTTCATTTTTTTCTCAGCCACGACACCAGCCACATCGACTGAAAACATATGACACGACGACCTTATTGCTGCTGCTGCTGCTGCTGTCTCTGCACAGGCGAATTAACGTCCATCTCGACCGGGTTTCCCTCCCTCCCCTGCGGTACAGTAGCGGTATTATCTAATTCCGAGACAAACTGGTGCTGTTGCTGCTGCTGCTGTGTTGGATATTGTTGATACTGTTGCTGTCCCGGCATTGGCATCGGTGGAACTCCCATTCCCTGCTGTTGGTGGTGGTGGTATGGAGCTGGGTACCCGCCAGCAGCGTTATGCGGCGATGGTGTTGTGTTGGGGTATCCGACTCCGTACTGAGAACCAGGAGGAGGAGGCGATCCTGGGTTTTGTACTCCGTATTGTTGTTGCTGTTGTTGTTGTTCGGCTAATTTCGCTGGGTCGTAATAGGAGAATCTTGGGTCTGTGCCGGGAGGAGGGGAATGCGATTGAGAGTACGGTGTGGAGGGGGCCAGAGTTGCGCTTGGGGGGTAAAAGGCTCCTCCTACTCCTCCTCCTCCTCCTGCGACGGACATTTGAGGTGAGAATGGTTGTTGAGGATGGTGAGGACCCGGTGCTCCGTTATTATAAGATGTGTCGGCTGGGTTTGCCACGGCGCTGTAAACTGGGTTTACTGGGTTGGATTGTTTGGGGCCGCGACGCTTCATGAGGATGAAGATTATGGCGCCTGCCAGGATTGCTGCTCCTGCTAGGCCGCCTACTACTCCGCCTGCTATGGCGCCTGCGTTGCTGCCTTTTTTGTCGTCGTCGTTGCTGGGGAGGCTGGTGCCGGTGGAGGTTGATGAGGAGGTTGAGGAGGTGGAAGAGGTTGAGGAAGAGGAAGAAGTGGAAGTGGATGAAGAGGAGGAGCTGCTAGTGCTGCTGGCTTCGAGGACTGAGCGGGGGACGTCGAGCATGGTGACTATGGTTTGGGATGTGTGGCAGCGGTACATGGAGCGGGCGGTTGCTCCGGACCAGATGTAGGTTATGCATGCGCCGATGCTCGAGGTCCAGCTGAATCGAGATTGTGTTAGTTCTTTTCGTCGGCCGGAACAGTTGGATCAGCGTCCTTTCTGACTTACCAGCACCCTGTTTTAGGACCCATGCCCGAGCATGCGCCCTTGGTGTATGCATCATAATCGAAGCACATGGTGAAGAAACCGGTCGATGCGCCGTCCGTCTCGCAGGCTACGACTCTGTCGATGTTGGTTGTGCACGTCTCGCTGGCTGTGCAGGTGAATGGCTCGACTACAAGAAGGGGAATTGGTGGTCAGTGTTCAAGGTCCTTGATCACGGCGCAATGGAGAGAGTCTCTTACATTGGGATCTTGAGAACCATCCACACGTTCTGGAGTTTGTCCACGTGTTGGCGCTCCCTTGCCTCTTCATCTTCACCCACTGGTCGCTTCTCCTCCTTAATAGATCCCACGAAGCCGACTCATCACTCTCATCAACAATGGGCGCCTTGGTTGGCTTGGGAGACCACCCGTTTACTCCATCCGGGCTTGACGCCGCCGTCATTCTCGGAATAGGGTCATTTCCGCCGTATCGTTCAAGCTGTTGTCCGACGAACCACTCGGCGCTCACCAGCTGGCTCAATGCCACCAGCACCAACGGGGAGGAGCGCATGGCGGTGGCCGTCTGAGGTTATTCCCAAACGTTAAATATAAGTTCGAATGGCTGATTGGGGGGGTTCTAGGCGCGTCAAGATGGATGGCGCGCAGTCAGGTACCGAAGGTAGGTCCCAACCGCTTGGGTCGCAATTAACAATGTGCGTAGGGCTCCAATCACGACGATGCCAGCGGTAAGATGGTCGATTATTCGGATAAGAACATCAGAAGCCACACATCAAAGACTTGGAGAAGAAACGAGTTGACAACAAAAACGAGCGACTTTTTTTCTTCTTCTTCCCTTCTTTGCGCAAAGCGGCGCAGGGTAAGAACTAGATTTCAAGCGCACGGGGGGAATAAGATCCCTTTTTGCTGTGCCAGCAGTCCTTAACTCCATACCCTTGTTCAATGCCATGCCATGCTTGTCCATGGTGGCTAAGCTTGCCAGCCCCAAGAACTGGGAGCGGTTGATGGCGGCAAGCTGTGTGTGGGTGTGTGGACAGGGGCCCCCATGACATCGGAAAGACGACATCAAGAGGGGGAGGTGAAGGGAGGTAGGATTTGGACCAGGTTCGGGATTCGGCGAATGACATTTCACCTTTCCGTGATGCCGCACAGGGGAGTCTCCTCTTCTTGCTCCTGCCCAACGGTCATATTGAAAGGAAAAGAAAAGGTGCGCGATGCGGACGGATTCTGCACGTTTTTCCTGCAGAAAAAAAAAACGGCGAGAAGCAAAAATAGAAGGATCAGCAGAAAGCAAAGCATGGCAGGAGGAAGTTCTTTCCTCCCCCCCATGCTCAGCCCCAGTGGGCTGCTCATCCTTTGCGAGTCTCTGATTCGTTCAGAGTTGGAGGATTCGGATATAAGCATATGCTAGCGCGCTTGAGGTTACACGGAGGGATGCCTAAAAATTGGGGTTCTCTCAGGTTCTTGCTGTTTGGGGGAAGGATCGGTTGTCTTCCCCGCTCGAGTCTTTATCATCAACGGTTGTGTTCGGGTTCGGGTTACTCGTTGATGAGTGCTTTGAGAGGGAGGAATTTTAGAAAAGAAAAAGGGAAAAAAAGAAAGTCATATCAGGGGAACGTTTCTCTCGAAATTGTCAATTTACCAATCGCATCTTTGAATCCAGAGCCTGACGTTTTTAAGGTCGGATTTTTGTCAGCACCATTGCGGCGGGACTATATATCCCTGCCAGTTCTGAAACACGGCGAACTGCGGGACTACTAAAAGCTGTGGCTGGTAAGCGGACGGGCGGCATCGAGAGAAAATCACCATCATAATGGAAACGAGGTATTAAAACACATGAACCTTCCGTGTCCTGATGTCTGAACTCATCGACTCTTGATGGAAATGGGATCATCTCCCGGAGATGCGGGGTAGTCTTGGGTCAGCGGGGTGCTGTCAGACAGCCGTCTGCCCGCTTGGTGCTGAGACTCTGTGACAACCGCTTGAAGGAGTCTGATTTGACTGAATCTGCTTTTAAAAGTCGATCTCTGCCAGGGCGATTTCGCCATCTCAATCATGAAAACAAGCTGTTGGGTCGCCTCTTTCCAAGACAACTGAATTTCCAAGATAACTGAAAAAAAAAAGACTCCACCAAAATAAACCCCATGGCAACCCAACCTCCACCCCTCTCCTGTGTGTCCCAGAAACATCAAACAAGACAACTACCAAATTGGACCTGACACTCATTCATCATTCCAAACTTACAAGAAGAAGCCTGCCAAAATGCCAGACTCACTCACAATCCAGCTGGTCAACCAATCCGCCACACCCACAATCTACGCATTCATAACCGGCCTGGCAATCCAGAAAAACAACGCCCGCGTCTTCGCAGGCCTAGGCCCAAACAACGACGAGCTCTACTTCCCGGAACAACCCCCACCGGGCAAACTCCTCCAACCCCTAACGAGAGACTGCGCGATCCCCTTAAACCCACCCAACGCTCCTCCAGTAACAGTCACCATCCCCCAGCTGGCTGGAGGGCGAATCTGGTTCAGCGCCGACAAAAAACTCGTATTCAAACGTAACCCGGGCGGACCGGCTAACACGGCAGCGCTGGTTGAACCGTCCGTGTTGAATCCTACCGATGAGAACATTAATACCAATTTCACTTTTTGCGAGTTCACGCTGAATGACGCGCAGCTGTTTGCGAATATCAGCTATGTGGATTTCGTGGGGAGGATACCGATCGGGTTGACGTTGAGGACTAGGAGTGGGGGAGGAAAAATACAGCATGTGAGTGGCATGCCGGAGGACGGGTTGGAGAGGGTATGTGAGGGGTTGAGGGAGCAGAGCAGGAGAGATGGGAGGCCGTGGGACAAGTTGGTTGTTTTGGAGAGGGGAGGTGGAGGTAGAGCCTTGAGGGTTTTGAGTCCTACGCATGGGAATGCGGTTAGGGCTGATTTTGGGGGACTGTTTGACCCTTTGGTCGACAAGGTTTGGGAGAAGTACGCTGAGGGGAGCACCGAGGTGGTTGGTACTGCCGATCACAACAATGGGGAGAAGAAGCATCATCATGGGCTTAAGGGGCTTTTGTCGGGGTTGAAAAGCCATCAAGAGCCAGGAGGGACTTCACGGCAACGTCTTTTGCGGATTGACACGCAATGCGGGTTGGGGGTCGTTACGGGATACGTGGAAAGGGGTTCTGGCGACTTTGTGATAGGAGGGGAGAGGTTCAAACGGCCCACGACTGCGGATGTTTTGGGTTGCAACAGCGGGCCGTTCACCACTGGACCGTCTGCTCTCCGAAACGCAATCATTCCTCGGTTTGCTGCCGCTTTTCAGAGGAGCTGTATTCTTGATGTCACGGACCATCCTTCGGCGCCTGAGACCTTTTACCGGTGCGAGCCGACGAACCATTACTGTCGGATCATTCACGAGTGCAGCTTGGATGGGAAGGGATACGCGTTTGCTTATGATGATGTTCAGCAGGATGGGGGGGGGGATCAGAGCGGGAAGGTGAATGCCGGCGATCCGGAGGTGTTTATCGTTGCTGTCGGGGGGCGCGGGGCGTACGTTGGGGATAGGATGCCGTAGTCTGGGCAGGGCTGGGTTTGGAATCACGGATTGGATTGGATTGGATTGGCATGGCAACTTTGGACCTCAAATTCTGGACTTTGGCAAGAAAGAGGTCGTTCGAGATTAGCTCAGCTGCTCACTGCTCAGGGGTGCTGACACAGATGTCGTCACGAACCGACCAAAGGAATGCTTCCAAAGCCCGAGTGGTTCCTGGAATTCTTTTGTTGAAGAAACTTGAACTTGTGTCTCGGGGAATAGCCATTTCCCCGGTGTTGTTTGAGGTTCTGGGAGAGGAATGTTTGTTGATGGCCGGTCGCCAGATCCAGCCACTCAAAAAAAGAGCCCAGCGTCTTTTCTCTGTTGTAGTCAGAAGTCTATATGAGTGTCTACGAGAAAAGAATATCTCACACTGTTCATATGCCACAAGTGACATCAACAACATTTGCTCCAAGGAACGTCAGTTTTCATGGTCAACTCCAGGTTTTCCCTCGCTGGCATTCTTGCTGCTTGCCTCGTCTCGGCCAATCATTCTCGTATTTTACTTCTGTCTCAGGGACAGCACCTTGTTACAACTTGAGATCCTTGTTTTCTTGTGAGTTTGTGGTTGACAAATGCCATCAGACTCGTCGCAAGTCAGGTGCCAACAGCCAACCACCGTGACTCCTCCGAAAACTCCACCGAGCCCCTGACTTCAACCTTGCAGGAATGTGTGTCGACCGGGCTCTCTGTTGCTTGACTGCTTTCCAGGACTCGGGTATATAACTCTTCATCTTCTCTATCCTGGGAGACCGGATGACAACAGCAACACTCATCACACCTCTTCTTCAATAACTTCTCCAGCCTCAAGTTATCAACAAAATGGTCAAGCTCAAGCCGGTCGTGGTCGGCATCACGGCCATCGGCCTTGCCTCTGGCTCCGCCGTCCTCCCCGACAAACGTGCCGAGATGGACAAGATGGACCAGATGAAGGCCATGGACAAGATGAACAACGAGATGGCCAAGCGGTCCGACATGAACAACATGAACCAGATGGCCCAGCAGGCTGAGACGGCCAACATGAACATGAACATGAACGCCGTGGAACAAATGAAGCGCGACATCATGTCCAAGATGGACCAGCTCAACCAGATGGAGTCCATGACAGCTGAGCAGAAGATGCATGAGATGAACGAGCTCATGGCGGAAATGAGCCAGCAAATGACCAAGCGCGCCGAGATGGACCAGGCGGCCCGCATGGAGAGATTGAAGGAGGTCGCCCAGATGATCGAGCTGACCGCTACCGCCGAGCAGCGCGAACAGGCCACGAGCACCAAGGTTTACTATTGCCAGCACGTTAATTTCGAGGGCATCTGCACGTGGGAGACCATTCCTTTGGGACCTTGCGGTAAGTTGCCATGTCAGCTTTGAAGTATGCGGTTGACCAACACTTTCAAGTCAACGTGATCCCCAGCTTGCGAAACGAAATCAGCTCCCTCGCCAACGCTTACCCCGGCCGGACCGGATGCCGCTGGTATACGTAAGTTGTCTCTTTTCCGATCAGTAGTGATTTACTACTGCCTTGGCCTCACCCTGATCTAACAACACGCAACAACAACAAAAAACAGCGACTTAGATTGCACGGGAAGCTACCTCAACTCCGACTTCGACCGCGATCTCTACCAAGGTGGAACAGGGCCCTTCAACGACAAACTCGAGTCGCTCAGGTGCCTCCCACGTCGTGGACCCGACCCGGGCAAGTGTGACTGGGATTGATCACAACTAAATGTGGCAGACAAGCAGGTATCTAGCGATGCCAGGGATTTTTTTTACTTTCTTATTTTTCGGGGGCTTTTTTTTCGTGGAAAGGCTTTCCACATTTGATGTTCTTTATCCCCATTTTCAAGAAGGGAGATTTTATTTAGATAGCCTTTTTTTTTTTTAAAAAAAAAAAAAAATAAAATAAAAAAATTCAACTCCCCAAGCATGTTTCAGTATTTTACTCAACACTTTTGCCAATCACATCATTCGCCTTTTTTGTAGGTGGTAATTTTAAGGACAAAAAGGTCTGAAGACTTGAACCATTTATGTAACCACGGGACAAATACCCACGGCTCCAAAGTCAACAGCCGGATAACCCTCGATGCATTGTCACAAGAAAGCTCTTCTTGATCATAAATCATAAATCATGAAATCATAAAGTCATAGTTATATTCCATCAAGATTTATCCATCCTCACATTCTGCGAAGGCACACACCTTCCGGCGGCCGTATTTAATTAGAACACATTTTGAAATTATGACTTGAAGCTAGCATACTCTTACCTCGGGCACAAAAGGTCCAAGGATACCAACGGCCGTTCTTAGCACAAGTTGAGGTTATGTAGTAATAGGACTCGAGTAAATACATCTAGGTGTCTTTCTTGACCATCCATTTATTATATGTAGATAGCGTCCTTTAGTCCTTCAAATTCAAACCAGAGCAACACTGGGGCGATATATGCAGGTATTAGCTATCTGAGCGACTGAGAGCTTTTTTTTACAGAATAGCAAAGACCTAGCTGGGTAAACATGATGACACGCACACCGCTTTCTGTGGATCTAAGGTACATACCACAAGCAAGCACAAAGCCCGTCTCATATCTTGCTCATCCGGAGACATGACACATGCACTAATAGCCTGACTTGCATTCATCCAGTCACAAAGCTCACTCCCCCAAAGTAAAAGTTTGTACATGTAATAATTTCCTCGCTGTGGCACCTGTCACAACTATCACACTCATCAAGTCCAGCAGAAAGATGGCACCGATAAAATGCTAATCCTAAGCGTCGCCGTCATCCATCTCCTCATCGTCATCGTCACTCTCAAGATCCTCGTCATCGTCATCGTCATCTGCAAATACTCACGTCAGCATAAAACGTTACAGTAAGGGCACAAAAGATAAACCATACCGTTGTTAACCGGAGGCGGAACATAAGGCCAGTCGGGAGCCATCAAGTCTCTGATCTTGTAGACGACGGTCTGCAACGGAGCCAGGCGCGTGTCGACCTTGTAATCCCTCACCTTGTTCCGCTCAGGGTTCGATTTGTCCTCAAAAAACACCTGCCCCCGCCAGTCGTCGCGGGTTATGTGCTGAAGCTGGCTGAAATCAAAGACGCGCAGCTTGATATCCGGAACCTGGATCAAGCTGTGCAAAAAGGGAACCCAGGGGTTGATTTTTGCGAGCGGGTCCCTGGTCTTCTCCTTCAGGGAGAGCCGTCGGAGGCTGATGATGCGCAGGGTGGGAGCCAACTTCTTGATTACGTTCAGCAGAGTGTCGGGCCACATGTCGGCGTTGCCGATATCAAATCGCTCGACCGCGTCGAACGAGACACCCTTGACCTGGAACGGCGTGTTGGCGTAGTTGGGGTCATCCTCTCCCTGCTTGAGCGCCAACCAGGAGAACAACCCGTCGGACTCCTCGGGCCTGACGTAGTTGAAGTTGATGCGGAGCCAGGTGACGTTATTCGCGTACGAGATAAACTTTCGAATCGCGAGCGGGTCCTGGCGCATGGAAAGTGAGAGGTGAAGCGTTTTGAGCCCCGAAAGAACCGACGCAAACGACTGCTCCAACCGGGGCGGAATCGCAAACGCCCAGTCAAACAGACTCCAGTTGCGGTTTCTCAGCAGAACCTCGATGTTCCTAGGGCGCGCGTTGGCGATGGATAAGGCACCCATAATGTTCATAAACAGCGAGCTGGCGTACTCGTCGTCGACATTGTGCGCCTGCGTCGTCACCGGAGTCGCCGTGTTCCTGGCGAGGTCAACAGACCCATAGCTCCTCCAGGGCACGCCCTTGCCATCGCGACTCCGGCTTGGGGAGTTGAAGTCGCGAAGATCGACGACTTGGAGGTTTGGGAGGCTGGCAAACGCCTCGGCCAGCATGTCTCGGCAGAGGCCCCCGCACATCAGGTTCCTTGCGTCTCCCTGTGCGACCTGGAGATTACGCCTCTTGGCTGCTTCTTCGGCCGGGTCGTCAATTCTGCCACTGCTAAAGAAGCTGGTGCTTGGCCGGTCTGTAGCGATAATGACATGCTTGAGGGCCTGACCCAAGGCCGGATGCTTTGAAATATCAATCAGGGCTTGGAGGCTGGCGGTGGAGACCATGAACTGCTTTTTCTGAAAGAACTCGGATGAGAAATGGTGGAAGAGCTTCGACTCGATCTCCTTGCAGATAAGTCGGACATTTTCGAGGTCGGGGGTGGGTAGGTGATAGGTTATCCGAATGAGGATTTCAACGGGCATCTGGACGAGGGAAGACCTCGCCTGGGGATTGGTCGGGCTGGAAACCTGTGGTTGTGCCATGTTGGATGTGATGTTGACAGATGTCGAGACGAGAAATTCGTCTAATTTTTGTTTTGTCGCTTTGAAAAAAGGAAGGGGAGTCGGCTCTCTTTTCTTTAGGTGGTTGACGGTTGGGAAAGCACGGTTCCTTGTGTGGATCATAGATGCGAGCTGGCCACTGATGTCGATAGGCCGCTGCTGCCTGCCAATCGGCCAACGGCAGCCTATTAGCGTCCAGGCAGCTAAGCGTGTTCTGGACCACAAGGGCTATTCTTTTTTCAACAAACCCTTTTAAATTCTGAGAAAAAAGACATCTGTATATTTAAGAAGCCGTGTTCGTTTCCAGAAAAGCCTTTGAATTTTGACCCTTGCGGGCGGGGTATACAGACTCTTTCCGATCAACTCAGCTTGTTCAGAATGAATTTGCATCAAATCACGATCGCACTGGTGATATCCCATTTATTGCGATTTCTGCTTGTTGGCTTGGATCTCCTTGGCAACGAGAGCTGCGGCCTCGACGATCAACTGGTGCTCATGAGAATGTATCCTCTCCTCGAGCTGATGCAGAGTCTCGCCTTCGCGGCACTCAATCTCTTTGACCAAGATGGGCTCACCCCTGTCAACCTGGGCAATCACGTAGTGAACCATGATACCGGTGCCCTTGATTTTGCCCGCCTGGAAGTCGGCGAATGCCCGGTCGATGGCATTGGCTCCGTCGTATTGGCCTGGAAGTGCGGCTGCCGAGGAGATTAGCGAATTTTGGAGCGGAAGAGAAGGGAAAGGGAGGTTGTTACTTACGATGCAGGTTGATGATCTTGATGCCGGCCTCCTCCAGCGGGTCGAGGAACTTGCTGCCAAAGACGTACATCCATCCCGCAAGAACCACAAGATCGGGCTTGTAATGCCCATTCAGAACCTTGTCCGCCAAGGCGGCATCGTAGCTGTCCCTGGACTCTTGGATCTTTTGGGGGTCTTTCTCTCCCTTGGCCTGAAACCCGTTTGAAATGAGGTTAAAGTACTCCCAGGGAATGCCTGCAGACTCGGCACGCGTAGTGGCATATGCCTTTCCTCTGTTTACGATCAAGTGAATGATCTTTGAATCGGAGATCCGGCCCGAGGCAACGGCATCGATGAGGGCTTGAAAGTTGGAGCCATTGCCGCTGGCAAAGACGAGGATCCGGCATGGTTCCGTCATGGTTGTTCGATGTTGCGTGTGGAATGCGGGGTTGTGTGTGTTGATTGGCGAAGAAATAAGCTTTTGCAAAAGCAGTTTGAACAAACACTCTGCCAGAACCTGCTGCTGCTTGGATTCGAGCGGTGATTCTCAAAGATCTGAGGTTTTTGTTCCGCTTTGGGTTCGTCGTCATGTTGGAGCAAAACTTTTATCGGCTCATTCTCATGCATGCAACATTGCGGGGTACCAATCAGATCATCTCATTGGGCAAGTGGTGGATCCCCCGGATCCCAAGAATCTGGTTGAAAGATTTCATTGTCATATCCATCTTGGATTGGGCTCTGGTCGGACAGGGGTTTTCGCAATCGGCAGTTTTTGTGGGAAAGGGGAAACTGAACTCCAATTGTCTCTTTCTGCGCCCCGTCGTGCTGGTTCCCCGGGCGCTCCATCCCTCCCCGTCCCTAGCTAATTATCGGGGTCCATTTTGATAATCTCCTTGAGCAACGGGTCTTGGTCCGCAACAAATACCAAGTGCACCCCTTAGCGCACTCGCCCAGCCCATCGTTTCCACCGCGCCTGGGGATCATGCCTTGACGGACAATTGGCAATGTCCGTGCAGTACCAACCTCATCTACTTGCTCCTCCCCGGGACCCCAAGACGCAGCTTTCGTCCTTACTATCGCGTCGGGACAGATTCAACATCACAACCATGTCGATGCCATTGTTGACACTCTGCCACCTCGTCCACCGTCGACAATGTCACCGTCACCGCCACCGACACCGACAATACCACTGACAGTGCCACCGCTGTCCGAGATTCTCTTTCCTGTTTCCGACCAAAACGTCGAGCTGGCAAAGTCATATGTCGTCACAACCTCTATTGCTCTGGTCGCCAGTCTGATACCATTTGCCGCCCGAATCTACGTTCGAATCCGGCCGCTATGGAGACTCGGATGGGATGATTATCTGATAGGGGCCGGGTTCGCATGCGCCATCGTGGACTGGGGCATCTTCTTCCCGGCAATGTATCTCAGTCCCGGAAGTATCTCGCTATCCGATTTACGCATCGCAGCGATGCGGTCCCACCTCGCCGTCCCCGTGTGGTCGCTAGCCATGACGTTGATCAAGACGTCGGTCGTCGTGACGCTGCTCCGACTTCCGCTGAGACTGACGTCCAGGGCGGTCCTCTACACGATGCTCGTCACCCAGGTCGCCTACTGCATCGCCGCCGTTTCCTACCAAATGTTTCGATGCCGGCCCATCCAGGCAGCCTGGGACATCATGATCATCGATGCCAAGTGTCCGAGCAGCCACGTCACTGTGATCGTTTCGACGATTGGATCCGCCATCAACATCACGACCGACGTTGTCCTCTCCGTCGCGCCGACCGTCATCTTCTGGAATCTGCGTCGGCCGCTGAGGGAACGGATACTGATTTGCGCTTTGAGCTGCATCGGTTTCGTAGCCAGCGGCGCATCGGTCCTCAAGGCCATAATCATCGCCACCTCGCAGGGCGAGAAGGATATGGTGTCCATGGGTCTTCGCGTCTCCAAGTGGACGGTTATCGAGCAGTTCGTGAGCGTCACTGCGGCGTGCAGCCCGGCGCTGAAGAGGCCGATCGAGTACGTGTTGGCAAAATGCGGCATCGTTCTTATTCAGCCGGAGAGCGCAATTTCTTTTGTTCACATGGGATCTCGTCACGAAAGGTCGGAGAGAAGGACGAGGAGGCGGCAGTCGATAGAGCTGCTCGAGGGTGAAGAGGCTATCCGTCGCCACGGGAATGACGGCTCATCATCCCCGAGGCTGAACAGAGTCGGTGACGCTGATGAGCCCGGCAGCACTGCGGGTTCAACTGTGAGGTTAACTTGTAATTTAGAGCAGACGCATTCAAAAAACAAACACATATCATGATTTAATGCCCATGCCCGGTTACTTTTCGAGTATAAAAGTGTTTTTTTTTTTTTTTTTTTTTTTTTTTTTTTTTTTACCTTGCCAACAATTTGTTTACCTAAAGAGACCCAACAATCTTTTTGAAATCAAACACCAAGAAAGCATTTCAACCCCTCCTCCCATCACCTCCTCCACCGCCCAAAAGCCCACCACCACCACCACCACCCAACAACCCGCCCAGAACAGGAGACAAAATCCCTCCCACCCCTTTACCCACTTCCCCGACAGTCTCGCCCACCCCTCCCAAAAGACCGCCAACCACACCGCCCAGATCGCCCCTCCCGAGAGCGTCGGTCGTGTTCCCCACCGTGTTTCCCAACCCCCTAGTGACACCGCCTACTGTATCTCCTAGCCCCCTAGTGACACCGCCTACTGTGTTACCTAATCCTTTTGTGACGTCGCCGATTGGACCGCCCACGGCATCACCGAGCGTATCAGTAACACCCGTGACGGCGTTGCTTGCGCCGTGAGTGAGCCCGGATGCGGTGTTGCCCAGGCCGGCCGTGAGATTACCTGCCGTGTTGCCCAGGTTGGAGGTTGCGCTGGCGAGGTTGCCGCGGGTCAGGGAAGAGACTGTGTTGGATGCGTCGCGGGTGGCAGAGTTCAGAGTGCGGCCTACGTCGCGAGTTGCCGTGTTAAGGGTTTGGGCGGCTTGTTTGGTGAAGTAGGAGGTTGGGATTAGGGCTTCGGGGGCGTATTTCTTCTTGCGCGGGACGGGAGTTTGAACAGCAGGAGGAGGAGGGGAAAGAGGAGGGGATTGGATGAGGGGCTGGGGACGAGGGGGTTGTTTCTTGGTGAGAGCGGTTGTGGTGGGAGCAGACGCAGATTTCCGAGGTGTAGCTGCCACGGTTGGTTTGGGAGTGGCGGATGTGACTTTGACTTTGGTTTTCACTGTGGTGGTGGGAGTCTTGGTTGGAGTAATGGCGAGACTGGAAACACCGAGCGCCCTTTTGGTGTGAGAGGAGACGGTGGTGGGACGGTAGTTAGGTTTAGGGGAGGATTGGGTTGCCGAGGAAGAGGGAACGGCGGGAGATAGCTTGGTTGCTGTTGCAAATTTCTTGGCTCCCGTTTTTGTTGTTGCTTGGGCCGAGGTGTCTTTTGGAGCGGCTCGGGAGGGATGTTTGGATGTTGATGTCTTGGTGGCGGTCTTGGTGGCGGTCTTGGTTGCGGTGACCTTCGCTGGTTGAGCTGTGGCTGATGTGGTCTTGGCCTTTGAAGGCGTTGTTGAGGTCTTTGAAGTTGCGGTCGCCATCTTCTTGGGAGTGGAAGCTGGCTGCTGTTAGTACGCATTCATCGTCTTGCATGCCTCATCAGGATCATCACTAACATGGAACGGTGCGTTGAGGCTTCGACACAGTGGTAGCAGTTGGCATCTTGACTCTGAATGATGATGGTGATGATGGACGGTTTGAGACGCTCTGGGAAGATTCACCTGCGGCAGTATAAGAAGCCGGTGGCCATGACGCCACTGGACGCCTCTCATTGCCTGGATTTGCTGTGCAACCAGTGACGTCAATTCTCCCCTGTCAATTGCCTATGTGGCTGACATTGTGGACTGAAAGGATGAGTCTGAATGGACAGAAGAAAAAGGAGGGTGGGTTGACCATGGCATAGAGACTGTGATTGGCCAACTGCAGAGCGGGACGGACGCACTACAGACAAGTAGCCACTTCGTTGAGGACCAGCAGCCTGAATTAGCCTATCAACAACACCAAAAGCTCTTTTCCATCGAGATCTCATCTCATCAAGGAGAGGAGAAAGGATACAGAGTGGAGTAAAAGAAAAATCCAAAAAAGGATATTCCCCTCGACCGGAATCGAGCCGGTGACCTTTCGGTATCAATAAATGCCTTTACAGCCGAACGTGATAGCCAACTACACCACAAGGGGTTCTGTTTTGGTTGGGCTTCAAAATTTGGACTTTTGGTTCTTTTCCAAGCGCGATCGAAGCAACATCGAACCCCAACCCCTTTTGCGACAACATCTACAGTAAGATCGCTCCTCGATCTCAAACCTCCGCCTACCTCTATCAACAATGCCATTGTCAAGCTTGGCAATCACATGCAGTCACCCAGGGTGGGATGTGGCTGTTTTTATATAATCTATCTTTCTCTTTGTTTTCTTCGTTTTGATCCCTAAATACGATTGACTGCTTTCCCGATAGCCTGGATGGCTTCCAAATCGGCTTGGCGTTGCCGAATAAGCGTGCGCTGTCACAGGTGCCATCTGATTTAGGATCGATCTTTGTGGGGTTTGGTGTCCCCTTAGATCGCCCGTAACACACGCCAAAGACGGCCCATGACGCACTCGATGCAGCTGCAAACCCCTTTATATGGCCAACGTCGAGATGAAATCTCATCTGTAACTGAAACTCCCCATCTCTTTGATGACAACAACCATGGCCAACCCCCAAAAGAAACGGGTTCTCGTTGTCGGTGCCGGTGCTGCTGGTAAGTATTACAATCACCGAAAGGATGATGGATGTGGAAATGCTGATTGATGCAGGCATGTCCTCTGCTCATCATCTCGCCCAACATCCAGACAAGTTTGATGTCACCCTCATCGAGGCAACCGACTACTGCGGCGGCCAGGCTTTTTCCATTCCCGTTGACAAAGAAAAACACGGTGCATCGTGGCTCAATCAGGGAGTACAGGGCGGCTCCTACATCTTTCACCACACCATGACCATGTTTGCTCGTCAGGGGTATATGGCCAACCCGGTCAAACTGCAGGTCTCGTTCGGCAAAGGAGCCCAGTTCTGGACAAACGTCTATCCCACCAAGCTCCTCGAAAGACACCAAAGCGAGATTGGACGTTTTGTGAAAATGTTGAGCATCGTCCGTTGGTTCGAGGTGATATTCGCCCTCCTGCCGATCAAGCTTCTCATGAAGCTGTTCTGGTTCAGCCACGAGTTCGCCAATACAGTCGCCCTGCCAATGGTTGCTTTATTCCTCGGAACCGGGAACTACACCCCGGACGTGCCAACCATCATCCTGGAACGCCTCTGCACCAGCCCAACCTACGGCATGTGGTACCCCCCCGACAAGCAGAGCATCGCGAGCAACCTCCCTCCCATGGTCGTCTTCCCCAACTTTAGCGAATTCTACGAGGACTGGCACCAAGACCTCGTCAAAAGGGGAGTCAAAGTCCGCCTGTCAACAGAACTAACCCAAATAATCAGCCGGGGAAAACAAGGCGTCGTCCTCAAAACCATCAAGCGGACCACATCCTCCCACGCCTCAGCCGAGGAAGAGACGGAACACTACGACGAGGTAGTCCTCTGCAGCCTGGCAGACACCTCCCTCCGCATCTTGGGCCGAACGGCCTCCTTCCGCGAGCGCCGCATCTTGTCGTCGGCCAAATTCAGCAACGACATGACCATCACGCACACCGACGCCAGTTACATGCGCAAACACTACGAACCCTTCTTCAACCCCCTCCAAGCCGCTTCTTCTTCCTTACTCAAAAACCAGCAATCCCGCATCGACCGCGCCAAAACGGACTTCCAACCAATGTACTTCATCAAACCCTACCCGTCCGACCTCACAAAACTCGAAATGTGCTTCGACTGCACCAACTACCAGGCACAATTCCCCCCCGACTCTGGGTTCGAAAACCACATCTTTCAGACCATCTTCCTCAACAAGGAGAGGGACGGAAACTTGTGGACGGATAAAGAAATTGACAGCAACAAAATAATCAGAAGGGACTGGTGGCATCAGCTGTGCCACTCCTGGACGCACTACGCCTTTGTCGTTCCCTGGATTTGGTTGCTGCAGGGTAAGAGGCGGGTGAGATTCGCGGGGAGCTGGACCATGGTGAACGCGCACGAGGTTGCCGTCATGAGCGGGATAGCTGCTGCGGTGGATCTTGGCGCCGAGTATCCTGAGGATTTGGAGAGAGAGTCCGGGTGGGCGGTGTTGTGTTTTAGGTTGTATTACTTGCTGGTTTACGGAAAGTGGTATAGGAGGAGGAAGAGCAGTGCGGCCGGGAAATGGGAGAGCGGATTGTATGGGAGTGTTTACAAGGGACCGGGGGTTGTTGAGGAGGAGAGACAGATGTGGAGGGATGAGCGGAGGGTTAATGGCGGGATGGATGAGGCAAGACTTTGAATCAGATGCTCGTTATATATACCGGTCTTGGTACGACCTTCGATTGGCGTCTGCACGGTGCTTACTCAGAATGTAGTATATAACAGGAAGAGGTATGTCTCACTACCCCTCATCGCAGTTTGCTTTCCCTCTCTTTGCCCATCAAGCTCTCAGCATGGAAAACCCCTCGTATCTTCAGTTAGTCGGCGCCCTTGTGGCAATCGGCATCGCCAGCGCAACATGGAGACTCATCAGAGTTCGCAGATTCTATAAAGACCTGGTTTGTACATAGACGATCCTGCACCCACCCTCCACGGCGGCGGCGCAAAATAAGCTTACTTTTTTTTGTGTCACACCAACTCCAGCCCAAACCTCCCCATTCATTCCTCTGGGGCCATCTAAAGCTTCTGGGCGAGATATCGGCCCTCTTTCCTCCCCAAACTTACTACCAGGCCTTTTACACCGAAATAGCTAAGCGCTACGACATGCCCGACGTGTGGTATCTTGATCTCTGGCCCCTCGGTCCTTCATTGATGATGCTGGGCGGCCCCGAAGCAGCCATGGAGATCACCGTCGTCAGGAGTTACCCCGCACACAGCTTTACGGATTACTATCTCACTGTCTTTTTCGGGCCCAACGTCATTACCGCCCTCAACGGAGCCGCCTGGAAGAATATGCATCACATGATAGGACCTAGCTTCGCTCCCATGGCGGTAAAGGGGCAGGTCGACACTATTATCGAGCACATCGACACGTATCACGAGAAGCTCAGAGCTCTCGCAGCCACGGGGGAAGAATTCTCAATGAGCGATCTGACCGGGGCAGCCATCTTCGATGTCGTATCATCCATCATCTTTGGTTTCTCGCTTTTCGCTCAGCAGCAGGGGTCTGAGTTTCTCCAAGACTTCAAGCTCATCTTCAACCTAGCGCATCCCTTCACAATGACTCTGAACCCGTTCAAGAAGTTGAACTTGTGGTGGAGAATGCGGGCTGCGAAGAAGCGGTCAGACAAACTAATCTACGACAAGATTCAGGAACGGCACGCAGCTTTGTTTGGGGAAGAAAAGTTTCTGCAGGAAGAAAAGCGGGCGAAGCTGTGCATCATGGACCGCATGATCGTGCAGCGAATCGAGGAGCTGGGTCCCAAAGTTCGCGATGGGCTTGACCCGGAATACGTCAAGCTCGTTGCGCCCAAGTACGTCCCCGACAACAAAAATTTGCTGAGAAGGAACTTTGGAACGTGCTAACGCGCACCGACTCATCCAGCCTCAAGGCGATCCTGGCCGGTGGACAAGGCACAACAGCCGATACTCTCTGCGTGCGCCACCTCCTTCCCCGTCTGCATGTAAATGTATATGTACACCGTGACCCACCATTTAAAACAATCAGTACGCACTCCTCCTCCTCAGCCTCCACCCGGAAGCAATGTCCCGCCTCCGCGAAGAACACGACGGCGTATTCTCCCCCTCCTACTCGGAAACCATCCAACTCCTGAAATCCAAACCCTCCAAAACCAGCGAGCTGGAATACACAACCGCCGTGATCAAAGAAACCCTTCGTCTGTTTCCCATAGGATTCACATTCCGCCAGGCACCAGAAGATGTGTAAGCAACTTTTTGCTTGCTTTCTTTCTTTTTTATTTTCAATATAGTTATTTTATTTTCGGTAGTTTTATTTTTCTAGCCTCTTAAGACCCTTTAAATTTCATGATTATCATAATATATCCTCTTTCTTTCTTTCTTTTTTTTCTTTCAAAAAAACATGTTATTTTGTACCTTGTCTTAACTTTACCAACTAATAACAGCACCCACCTAAAAACCCCCTCAGGCTCCTACCCGGTCCGGAACCAAACAATCTGCTCCTCCCCGCAGCTAACCCACTTTTCCCCGCTGCACTTCCCGTCCCCTTTGGTTTTCCTCCCGGACCGTTTCCTCCCCGACTATGAGCCCAAACACCACCGATTCGCCTGGCGTCCCTTCGAGCGCGGGCCCCGCTCCTGTTTGGGGAGAGAACTGGCGATGGACGAGATGGTCATCACTCTGCTCCTCACGGCCCGGTGGTTTGATTTTGATCTCGCCGTCGACCGCGCTTCGCTGCCGAAAACCCCAAAAGTGAAACACACGGATTGGGATACCAAAATCGGGGATCTGGCCTTCCAGATCGCCGGGCTGAGCGCCGGGCCCAGGTTTGGGATGCCCATGAGGGTTCGGCTGACTGATAGGGGGAAGAGGCAGTGAGATTTGGGTTGGGTACTGTACATGTACACGTATTTTGTTTGAAGGTGTTGTGCTGTGCTGTGTTGTGTTGTGTTGTGTTGTGAATGCTGGACACGTCTTATCGAGAAGAAGTGGTCAAAGCGTATTATTTAATGTACTGACCCTGAGTTGAGGAATGAGAATGATGAAAAGAACGGCTATGTATGGAAGAGTGCCCACGCATGCTCCCATCAGGAGCGTTGATGGAATTTGCAGGTAGGTAAGTAGGTAGGTGACTTACACCACCTTTGTCCATCACGTTTCACTGGCAAATACCCTCCTCCTCCTCCTCCTCCTCCTCCTCTATTTCCAATACATTTTACATCTATATTCAAAACCGCGCCTGCTACTGTCATAGATACCGAGGTAGCAATGCATAAACACAGAATAGGCACTCAGAAAAGGATATCCAGAACAAAACCAAGACGCCCAGAAAAAGATCAAAGATTGTAGCGGAAGCCCAAAGTAGCAATACCTAGGTAGGTGCTTAACACACAAGACAAGTGAAAAGTTAAAATAATAATACACAACAAAAACAGTAATACAAAAGAAAAAGAAGAAAAAGTACCCGCAAAGTTGAGAAAACAAAACCATAAAAACAATACCACCGTACGAACCGAATCCCATCCCACATGCCAAAAATCCCCGACTTGCCCTTGATCATGCTCCTTCTTTCATCTTCTACGGATACAATGCCCATGGTAATAAACCCTACTGTGTTGCTTACTTCCGAGCAGTAAAGGCAACCTTGATCCCAACTCGAGGAACCATTGCCGATCTCATCACCCACAGTCTCTCTGCCTCGGGATCAACCAACTTGAGGTCATAATTGGCAATGATCTGGGACAGAATCATCTTCATGACCGCCGAGGCGTAGAACCTCCCTGGACATGACTGTCTCCCGATACCAAACATCAACCAGCTCGGTTCGACATCCGTCAACTTGGATGGCTTGACCTGATGAGGTAGCTTCTCCGAGCTGAACCCAATGCCGTCGAGTGCTTCTTTGGAAACAAAGCGGAAACCATTGAACCGATGCGGCTGAGGGTAGTATTCCGCTATCTTGTTGATAGCCAAAAGGGGAGTGACTGCCCAATCTCCGGGTTTGAGTTTTGTGCCATCGGAAAAGGTAAAAGGGTGCGTAGCTTGGCGGCGGGTGCTTAGGGTTTCAGCTGGAGTAAGTCGGGAAGATTCTTTGATGAAACTGTCAAGAAGCGGTAGACCGTAGGCTGTGAGCTCAAATTGGTCGTAGTGGTTGGTAATTTCGGCACGCATAGGATCAAGATATTCCGGGTGCAGACAGAGGTCTTGAATGGCGACTGTTATGGTCTTGGTGAAGCAATTAGCTTCAAATCACGCTATGAAATGTCGAGGAGAAGATGCTCTTACCGTTGCCAAGGCATGAACAGAACCAAACCAGATACCCATGAGCTCGTGAACGAGGCGACGAGGGGTCAGTGAATTGCCATGTGGGAGGGATTCGATGGTCCACTGAATGCAATCCGTATGCTTTGGCATCTCCAGTCCCAATTCTGCTGCATATTGCCGCTCGCGAAGGCGTTCTTGGGCGATGGGAAGCAACGTGTTGTAGACAACATCTTGGGCTCTGAAGAAACGATGAATGACGGCAGCAACAGTTCTATAATGTTCTGTCAGTTCCTGTCACGCATATTGACCACGGATGAAGACACACGGAACAAGCCATGAAGGAGTGAAGCGAATAATCTCGCCGCCAAAGATGGTCTGCTCGATATAGTCTTGAGCTGCCTTGACGAAACCGCCATTCCGAGCTGCAGAAGATGTGAGTTGAAATGTACCTGAGAGAATTGAACTCAAATTCAGAGCAATTAGGGAACGGAACGACCTACCGAGATGGGGTCCGAATATTGCAGCAACATTGGACATAACAACCAGTCTGGTTATCAATGAATGTATAGATACTTGGTGGGTGTCATTGACGGCGGGATGTTTGAGGAGAATGTTGACAGTTTCTGATTGAACCAGAGCTCCAAGAGACGGGAGAATATTCGGCAGGTTGCCGGTCAAACAGACGCGGACGGCGCGAAGAAAACCCCACCCTTGCGTCCGGCCCTTGGAGAAATCAAGCCAGTTGAAATCCTGCATCGTGTACTTTGGCTGGATTATCTTGCGAGCAGAGGCATACAGCGACAGAGCCGTGTTGGAGCCAGCTTGGAGTTCTTTGATGTGGCGAGGCGAAGAAACAAAGACATGACGGGTATCAACCGCTTGGACCTCAAAAGGTTGACCATTGGACTGTGAAATAGTCAGCTTGATGCCATCGCCTGCGGAATGAACAATGTGCGTACCTTGTCGAATGCTTCCTGGATGACGCTTGGGCCATGAGTGAAGAATCTCAAGGCACTGAGCTTTCGCCGGATGAGGAATATTGAGATGGTAACCAGAAGGAAAAGCGGCAGCAGGGCAGTTGCGATTGAAGCAAACCCGGCAAGTCGAAATGAGGGAAACGTGGTGTCTAAATTCGAAAACATGTTTTTGAAGATCGACCCATGGGGCACCATAATGGTCAGAAAAATGAGTGAAATGGCGCTAGGGAAGAACAAGTGTGGAAGGATATCAAACGAGCGGTGGAAGGAGTGAGGAAAGAACCAAGGTGGTCAATTGCCATGTGGTGGCTGGCATCTGTTTTCCAAATAATAGCTCGGTTAACACACTGTTTCCGCAGACCTTTCTTCCTGCTACTTCACCACCGCTGGATTTTCTCTCGGGTTATGCCTACCTGAGACGCATGGTACCCATAGTTCCAGTTCTCGACGCGGTCGCAAAGCGACAACCATAGACGCGCAAACCTTGCCCCGGCAGCCCAAGGATTGAAGTAGCGAATGAAACTCCCAGGTCCAAATGAGTCGTAGTGTTTTCGAAAAGCAGTAACTGGTGATGAAACTCGAGTGTTGCGGTGAAGGATCGAAGATGAATTATGTTGGGCAAGCAGTCCTTTTCTTTGCAGTCGGTCAACTCAGTGAATGGGAAAGGAAAAGTAGCTTGACCATATATATTCGCATTGCTGGAGCTTCCGGTGTAGTCACTGCAGCAACTAAACGATCAGATGACCACCTATGACGCACGACTTTTGCTGGTTCACTGGTGACCGGTGTGAGTGATGGGCTTCCCATAGCTCAACCATTCCGCTGCAATGGAAGGTTTCCCCAGAGGTTACAGCTACACGGTAGCTCCATCAAGCCACCTCGAGTCAGGTATTTTGTCTGCAACCGGAGGTAGCTTCGAAGCACTCCGGGGATTTCTTGATCGCCATCTTTGGGATTGTCGTTCTCAATGAAAAATGGCGGAGACCCGTGGCTTCTTGGACTCATGACGCGCAATTGCAAGCTTTTGGGATGATACTGACCCAATGACCTGGAATTAGCTCAAGAAAGGAACTTGGTGGATCCCGTCAAATATTTCCTCCAATTTCCAGGTTGAGTCAGTTCAAGGTTCAAAGTCAACCGAGCTCGGAGAAGAGATAGGGAAGAGCGAAGGAGACAACCGACCGCCGAGATGTTGAATTTCAATTCGTTCCTCGGATGTCACCAACACACTGCACAACCAATGCGGCTCCGTCAATCCCACATGCATGCAACCGTGATACCGGAGCCCAAATGGTAGCACCATTGTGTTTCCTACTCCACCGGGTTGTAACCAACGGCGTCCCACCATTGCTCGTCCGATTCCGAACATGATAAACTACAATCGGTGACAGAATAAAGATCTATCCATCGTTTACCCTTTTGTACTCGTGTCTCGTGGAGTCGGCAATTCCCCCTGCCACCTCGAGCCGCCCGAGGAGCTGAAGTCAAGTGTACCCTTGCATTCAGGGCCTGGACATGTTTTTACCTGTTGCCCGCTGTCTCTTATCAGCTGCCAGTATGCAAGGTGTCGGTGAATCGTCGGCAGCTGCTCGTCATTCGCTGCTGAAACGTTCAGCCCTTCCGCGATGCGGCAGCCTGGAGGCGCAGCCTCTTCACGGTTCAAGCATCCCAGGTTTCCCAGTTAGGATGCGCCAACCCCATGTTACCGATAATGGCGGCATTTAGCTCAAGTTTGACCACTTCAGTCGCCGTGCCAGCATGTGGGAATACTGTCAACTGTTCACTCTCAACACCATTGCACCATATGAGATATGTCAACTACGGACCTCAGCGCGTCGAGGGAGCTCGTTCCCTACAAACCCGGAGCTGTTGAGAGGGACGAGTCTGGTTTTGGAAACTCCTACCCCGCGCGTCCTCCTCTGCCGCTGCCGGCCCCTCCTTCTCCAACCAGATCACAGGCGTCATTTGGCTCGCGCACTCTGCCGTTGAGTATTCCCGGAATACTTGGGAGCCCCTCTCCTAGTAGGCGGCCACGGAGCATTGATGGGGGTAAACCTATTCATCCTCCCAAGAGTCCAAATGGGACACCCGCCGAGGTTCAGGGAAACAACGGCGAGAATGACAGACAGAAGCGGGATTGGGCAATCAAGTGGTTTCTGGCGGGTCTCTGTCTCGCTCTTATTATCATTGTTGCCATTCTAGGGGGCGTGTTTGGGAGCCGGCTGGCTGGCCATCATGGGCAGGAATCGACGAGGTATTCTCTCACTACCGTCTGGTGGTACTGCCTAACGCTACGAGAATGCTAATTATTATCACTGCAGTTCTGAAGACTCCTCTGGTAACGACTCGGAAAACAATGGCGGTAACTCAGTAACCCAAGGGAAACGGACAAGCTTTCTTCCACCCTCAGCTACTTTTAGAGGTGGCGTTGGCTCCACGTCGGCAACTGCATCACAGCCGGGCTCGCAACCTACTTTTGAGTCTCAGTCCGTTTGCAAGGGTATTGTATGCCAACCAGTGCTCGCAGTCGCGCAGTTCTCCAACCCACTCACGGCCTTCATTTTCGGACGAGGTCAGGACAACGCAGTATGGTATCGTCGGACCAATGGCGATGAGTGGCTCTCAGACTGGGAGTCTCTGGGCGGTGACATGATAAGTCAACCAGGAGCGGCATCAATTGAAAATGGTATCGTCGATCTCTTTGCTTACGCACGAAACACCACCATCCAGATGAAGCGGTACAGTTCAGGGTCCTGGAACGCGACGTGGGGTGTTCTTGGGGAAGGTATAACCAGCCCGCCGTACGTCAGAGCCTGCGGCGACCTGCAGCTTGAAGTGCTTGCCAGGGGTCTCAACGGAGATTGCGTGCGACGGACATATGGGCCAGCTCGCGGGTGGACAGGCTGGGAGAACCACGGGGGTGTTTGGTCGTCATATCCTGTTGTGGGATGCGGTCCAGGGACGTGGCGTATCGCCGCGCTGGGATATAAGGGGGCAAAGCAGCCCATGTATGTGAAGACTTGGCTGGGCACCTGGAGCGAATTCGGTGAAGTCGGGGGCGACTTTCGGGGAAGCCTTGCAATTGCATCTCGAACGGCCGAGGAGTCACTAGTATTTGGTATAACGGCAAATCTTACGATGCAGTACTATAACTGGACCAGGACCGGCGAGAGCCACAACCGTTTGGAGGATCTGGGTGGTTCTTTTCAGTCAAGTCCAGTTCTTGTAGTCACGGCCAACGACCGGCTCGACGTGTTGGCTATCGGGACTGATGATCAGCTGAAGCACCGAGCTCTGATTGGGAAGACATGGGCTTCGGAATGGCAAAACCTCGGCGGCGCTTTCAACAGCACCCCGGCTGTGGTCTCACTCCTTCCCGGCAAGATTTCAGTCTATGGACTCGGTATCAACGGGACACTCTTTCATGGGACTTGGTCGATGACAAAAGCATTTGAGTGGGCAGATGGTCCGGATTGGCTGGCTGACGGTGGGCCATTGACTCTTGAGGGGCTGAAATTGAGTGGGTTTTGAGAGTAAGGGGAGATGGGAAAAGGTCTTGATTTTGACCCAAGCCTCCTTGATTGTCATAATCGCTAATCCTATCGGTCGAAGCTGGCATCTACGCTATTATTTTCCCTCGAGTTCGCTCCCGTGAGTCCACTACTCATTCCCAAGAGTGCCGTTTTATCAAGAGGAAGGCCTGTTTGTATCTGAGAAGTTCTGTTCCCTTAGAAGAAGCCCTTCCAATCCGACCTGTTCAATTTCAGAATGGTGTATATACCACAAGATTACGTGTTGAAGAACGCTGAAGAAGCGTATCATATTTCCAGTCTGTCATTGCCGGTCTGATCGCTGAGGTATTACTGGCCCTGAGTGATGGCTTTTTTAGTTGGGAGAATCCCGGGTATAAGCGGCCAACCCCCGGATCTCACTTCCCCAACACCAAGAGACTGTACTGTATGTACATGTATGTGCCTTGTACTTTTCTGTCAACAACACTGCGTCACTCAATAGCCTTGAGGTCATTTTGCTGCCTTTATGTGGTTGTACGCCTTCAAAGGCGGCGATTACCGCCGAAATACCGTGTAATGATTCGTCTATATGCAGACTCTGGCTTATGTTGGACCCGGCATTTTCTTATCCAAAAGGAGAAGGTGTGAATGCAATCATGCGTCCAGTGCGGGGGAATGGAGAATGAGTCGCAATCCTTCCGCGTCACTTCAGCTGAACTGCGTCATGGTGTGTTGGCTGTATATATTGATGAGTTTCCTTTGACCCGATTTGGAACCTGCTTTCTTCCATGATCTGCACCAACTGCTCAGACATGAGGACGACTTATTTTTTCCCGGGCTTCTTTGCCCTTCACATTGTCTATGCCCAATTCCCGCCGAAAAGGGAGGGGATCACAGTGATCGAGTCAAAGTTCCATAAGAACGTCTCTATTTCCTTCAAAGAGGTGAGTCGATATTTCTCACAGATTATTTTTGACGACGCTTTTTTCTGACCAGTGAAATTAATTTGCCACCACAGCCAGGTATTTGTGAGACCACCCCGGGCGTCAAATCTTACTCCGGATACGTCCACCTCCCACCTTATTTCCTTGAGCACGAAGACCAAGACTACCCGATCAACACCTTCTTCTGGTTCTTTGAGTCACGAGAGGATCCGCACAATGCTCCTCTCGCCATCTGGCTAAATGGCGGACCAGGCGGATCGTCAGTCATGGGGCTTTTGGAGGAGAACGGGCCCTGTTTTGTGTCTGCCGACTCTAAGACGACATATTTGAACCCCTGGAGCTGGAATAACGAAGTCAACATGCTGTATATCGACCAGCCCGTCGGGACCGGGTTTTCGTACGATACCCTGACGAACGTCACCATCGAGGAATGGATCAACGAGCTTGGAGACTCGGAACCGAGAGTGACGCCCACTGACTTTTCAGACGGTGATATTCCTGCTACTAATTACACCTATCGGATTGGAACGCTGGGAAGTCAGAATATCTCGCACACGGCGAACACGACTGAGAAAGCTGCTCATGCAATGTGGCACTTCCTGCAGACGTGGTTCTTTGAGTTCCCTCATTATAAGCCCAACAACGACAGGATCAGTCTGTGGGCGGAGAGCTACGGTGGACACTACGGACCTGGGTTCTTCAGGTTCTTTCAGGATCAGAATGAGAGGATCAAAAATGGGAGTTCTGAGCACGCCGGGGCGCACCCTTTGCACCTTGACACACTCGGTATTGTGAATGGAGGAGTGGACTGGCCGATTGAGCTGGAAGCGTGCTTTGACTTTCCGTACAAGAATGTGAGCAAACAGCATCCCTTTTTCCCCTCTTACTGGTACCAGTATCTCCAAAGTGCCTCTTGTCAACTAACTCTGACTTCCAGACATACGGCCTCCAAATCTTCAACGAATCCTTCCACGCCGAACTCAAACGCAACTGGAGCGAACCAAACGGCTGGCGCGACCAGCTTTCCGACTGCACCCAACGAATCATTGACGATCCGTCCCTTGACAACTCCACCGCGCCGGAATGCTTCGGCTTCATCGACGACTTCGTTATAGGAAAATGCATGGGCACCTACCTCGACATCTCGGGCCGCTCCCAGTTCGACATCGCACACCCTCAAAAGGATCCCTTCCCCCCTCCGCACATGTACGGATACCTCACTCAGTCGTCTGTTTTATCCGCCCTCGGCGTGCCTGTTAATTACACGTCGATCCACTACCCTACTAACCAGGTGTTCATGCTCACTTTGGATCCCATCCGGGGAGACTTTATGAAGGATATAGGATATTTACTCGACAAGGGAGTCAAAGTGGCCATGATGTACGGTGACAGGGACGTGGTGTGCAACTGGGTAGGAGGGGAGAGGACTTCGCTTGCGATTTCTTGGAGCAGACAAAAAGAGTTTGCGGGAGCGGGGTACGCGCCGCTTGTGATGCGTGATAAAAAGAGAACGAAAGGGTTGACGAGGCAGCATGGCGGGTTTAGCTTCACGAGGGTGTTTCAGGCTGGTCATGAGGTTCCTGCCTATCAGCCCGAGGCTGCTTATGAGATTTTTTGGAGGGTTATGTTTGGGAGGGACGTGCCGACTGGGAGGATTGAGGTTAAAGATGGGGATGGGTATAGGAGTGAAGGGCCGGGGGACGCGTGGGGGTGGAAGGAAAAGGCTCCCGAGTTGCCGAGGCCGAGGTGTTATGTGCTGAAGCCGGAGAGTTGCGAGGAGGGGGTTTGGGAGAGGGTGAAGAGGGGGGAGGTGGAGGTTAGGGATTGGTTTGTTGTTGATGAGGAGGAGAAGGAGAGGGAGGTTGAGGATGGGGTTGGGGGAGATGACTTGTGATTTGCATGTCACGAAACTTTCACGTGAGGCAGTTGTTTCTTTATTGTGCCTGAACTGTGACAGACTCAAGTTGGTGCAATAAGCAGTCGAGCTGTAGGGTGAAAGGAACTTGGAGCGGCTCGTCGAAGCTTATTGACATGTGTCCACGCTGCCGTTGACTTGGAGGAAGGTGCTTGATCTTCTCAGGTAGTAGGGTCGTCCCTCAATCTTTGCGGCATTTGTAGCAGCTCCGATCACATTCCTGCGCCTAAGCGACTCCATCAGGAGGGAGATTTTAGCGATTGCGAGGATGTATTCTCTTCAGCCACACCCCTTTGCCAATGCGCAGGCGGAGGAGACTGATTACGCAGGATATGGAGAGGATTTTTCAGATGGATTTTTGGGAGCCTGAGATGGCCACGATTTGGGCGTCGGACTTTGATCATTACCATTCACCAATGCAGGTGGGCATGGCTGGCTTTCCCTGGCTTCCAGTTAATGCTTGTCTTGTCACTTGGTGTTAAAACATTGAAGTGCCCGCCGATAAAATGCCAACATTTATTAGATCCTTGATTAACCAACCGGCGCTGCCAACTGAACTGTTACAACAGCACGTGTCCCTTTTTGGAGGAAGTTGGGGGCTGCGCATGCCTTTTCTTGGCTGCCTCACTGTAATTATTAGCTGCTGCATGACCCCCGCTTTGACTGACTGACTGTTCCTTTCCTTCACGTCCTCCCACTTTAACACGCAAAACCTCATCCAGTGCTGTTCGCTCTGCGCGATTCTCAGCAATGTCAAAATACGAATACCGCCCCCTGCCCGAGGGCAGCATCCGTCTGCTCCGCATCAAGCCGAATACCGATCAGGGTGCGCCCATCGAATGCGAGATTCTCGTGTATCCTATTTTGGATTCCGGCAGGACAAGTCTATATGAGGGCCTTTCATATGTCTGGGGCTCCCAAGACAACCCGCGCTCGATTCGGATCAACGGGTGTGAGTTTCCCGTGGGAGGTAATCTGTATTCAGCTATTTCAGCACTCCGGGACCGCTATCTCGATCGTGTGATGTGGGTTGATGCTATCTGTATCAACCAAGCGGATAAGAACGAAAAGGGACACCAGGTGCAAGCAATGGCCAGGATCTACGCCCAAGCGCGGGGTGTCGTCGTCTGGCTTGGAGCCGGCACCCTAAAAACCAGCAAGGCCATTCGAGCCATACAGAGGCTTGCTTTGTTGCCCGGGGACACACAGAAAACAGACCGCCAATCTGGTCCAGAAGACCCAGCAGGCTCACAAAATGCGGGATCGCTACCCAAACCATCGGTGGAATGTTTGGGGCACGGGGAACAAGAGGCAATCATGCATCTTTTTCACCTACCCTGGTTTGAACGTGTTTGGGTCAGTAACTGTGATTCATCGCTTTACCAAGGGAGCTCCAACGCTGACCGGGAATCTGAGTTAGGTGCTGCAAGAAGTAGCGGCAGCACGCCATGTTCTTGTCAAAGCGGGCGCAGATGAGATCACCGGCGACGCCTTCTGCGCCGGTCTCGCCAGATGGCTAGCAGAATGCGCCGAAGAACCGTTAGATCCCGAAAGCCAACTCCTGGACAGCACCATCCATTCAGTGACTCGTCTGATGAGAGACACAGAACTTAGGCCTCGAAACGACTATGATACATCCATTCCCGCCAGGTTCTCTTGCAACATTGCTCCCCTCGGAGAGTTGATCGAGCTGTATCGGTCTCGTAAGGCTACAGACGACCGAGATAAAATATACGCCTTGCTCGGAATGAGCTCTGATAATCCTGCGGCTGTGGGACTGGAGCCCGACTACAATATCTCATGGGCTGAGTTGATGCAGAGGTATACTCGCCTTTATTTACATCTTCCAAGCGAAATCGATGTCAATATTTCAGAAGAGACCGGCTTGGTGTTTATTAGAGGAAGGGGTTGTGTCCTTGGTCAAGTCAGCGCAGTTTATCGAGACACGCAGTCGAGTGACCGCATGGATTTGCGTATCATGTGGGTTCATTCGGCTCAGAGCGACCCGCCGTCAGAGTCTCAATCGTCCAATGGTATTCAACAAGACACGCTATCGGTGCCCCGAGGCCCTCGAGCAGATCAGGAAATGGATGTTCTCTGCTTGCTACATGGCGCGCAAGCGGCCATTATGATTAAAAGGAGAGATGATTATTCCTCTATTTCTCGAAATTTCGTGGATCTCGACAAGACGGTTACTGTTCCTGCACTGGTGCTCAACAATATCATTCAGCTGGATAGCCTCTTCCTCGTATGGGACTGGAGCACAGAAAGGGTGACTTATTGGAAACAACGGGTCACGGACCTCGGCATACCAAAGAGCTTACAGAGCAAACTGGATCTTGAAGGCGAGCTCAACCAGGCGCTAAGGCTACTACACTCGGTACCCATACATTTTCCATTCATCGCACTTAACAATTGTCCCACTATGTCAGATGGGACGACCGGGGCCGGGCATAAAGAAAACGCCATTCCGATAGTCACGGAGGCCATTGAGATTTATAACAGAGCCTTGGAGTCACCAGGACGTGAATGCGAAACGGGAATCTCATGTACAGACCTGGTTGATAAGGTTGCAAGAGAACTCGCCGAACGCACTCGCCATACCTGTACGATGGATATATCCCCCTTATGGCTTAGCGTTTCCACGGGAAACACTGCGCTAGCAAGACGTATCATGGATGTTGGTAATCCCATGGTTGATGGCTGGAATGAACTGCGTTGGGCAGTGTTGGTAGAGGACGAAGCTTCTGTGCGCATTCTGATAGATATCGCAAAAGCAGATCCCTGGGCCGAAAACGAAAAAAGAGAGTCGGCCATATCTGATCTGCTTACAAACCTGACCTTGGACTGGATTATCCTCGAGGACCCGGCGTCCAGAACGACACCATCCAGTCGAATCATGGATCTATTTCTGGATGCCAAGGACAGCATACGGGACCAGATTCTACATCTCGGAGTAAAGCGCAGTATTTTAAACTGGGGGACGCTGTTTAACTTTGCTGCAAAGTACCGCCTCAACTGCGACTCGCGAGACTCGCTAGGTCGCACATTACTTATGAATTCTATCTATGTATCGGATGCTGCCCTGGCGGAAAGGATTCTGGTGTGTCAGCGCGACTGTACTCCGTCCTGCTATCAGGGCGGTGGATGGGGTTCCAAGAGGACCTCGAAGCGTTACACTCAGTGCTTCAATCAGGACCACTCTTCTCTCTGCCATCCGTGCCACCAGCGGGACCCGACTGGAAAGACACCCTTGATGATAGCCGCAACTGCGGGATGTGGCCGAATTGTGACGGTAATCCTGTATTTCGGCGAGTCACTGCCAAACGCTCAAGACAGTTCCGGATTGAATGCGCTGATGCATGCAGCTAATCGGGAGCTGGAGGTTGAAGAAGCGCCGGATTCGTCAGCGTTTGTATATTTATACAATCATGATCGCATCAACAGGGATATCACTGACGAGAAAGGGCGAACTTATCTTATGTATGCCGCTAGATGGGGCCGGGAAGACATTATTGGGGCCGTCTATGACAAGTACAACACTGCAAACGCCGTGGACGAAAGGGGCCGCACAGCGCTTCTTTACAGCATACTGGAAGTCACGAAACACGACAAGGAGAAAGTACCCAAAGATCAATTTAATCGGTACCTTGTTTGCCTGGAATATATACTGTGCATGAAGGATATTGACATCAATATCGTGGATGATGATGGGAATTCCAAGTTCTCGGTTCTACAGTGGGAGACAGTGAAGTCTGGACGTGTGCCTCTCGATCAACAAACGATGGCGACCTGGGAGACAAAGGACATGTTAAGATTTATTTTTGAGGTGCTACAAAATCCGTTGGGCGACAAAATAGGAGCCAGAAACGGTTCCCCGAGCAATAAATAAAGGCTTTGGAAAGGTGGAAGTGGTTTCCACACTTGCAACGCGTTTTCAACTATCAAACACAGTTTCCAACGTAATGTACAGATACCAAGAGCCTGGCGTGAGAGAAGGAGTCTGTCGGAGAAAACCCGAGTTTTGGAGTATATACCTGAAAACCAGGGTGGCTAACTCGGGAGGTTCCCATCGTGGTGGGAACCTGGGATGCCCTGGGAAGCTTTTGCATCCACGAGGTCATGAGTTGAATGACCCCGACTCGAGTTCCCAAAACCGATTTCCACGAAAAAAAGCATTTGGGCGAAAAGGTTTGAGAATTCGTCAACGGTGCAAACAACACCATCGGTACATGTAAACCTCGCAAACTACCAACATCAGAGAACCAACAATGTTCGGTTACGACGGTTAGAGCTACCCCTATGGGTGCGGCCACGGACACGGCGGCATCGCGTTCCCGCAAGATCAGCGGCCACGCCTCTGGTCAACCTGTTCAGGAAGCCCATGACACTACTTCAGGAACAACCCGAAGCGACTCATTGGGACCGTGTGAGCGTAAGTTCAATCTACGAATTGGCTCTTGATCTTCTCACTAATAGCCAATAACCCAGGTTGCCGCGCTCATTCCGCGGACTGGATCAGCTACTACGGAGGGGACAAACGCAAATGCCACTTTCCCTATTCAACCTCCTGTTCAAGCCCCCGGAACGACATCGACATCTATACCATCAACATAGCCGATCTGCTGCCCGTGTTCGTGATTACCTCGTCAGGGAAGGCGTGGACAGGCTGTACCAGGAAATGTCTCTGCCATCTTGAAGACCTACCCTGTTGACCGCGCCGGCAGGAAACTGCGGCGTCATGGTTGTTTTAGGAAAGGAGTTCAAGGCCATTATCGACGTGGACATGGAGGCGGTTTACAGTTTTCACTGGAAGACGGAAGAAAAGACGGACTGGGTTCCCGGCGCATCTGAGTAAGATGAGTTGGAGAGCAATACTTGGCTCAATATGGGCAGCAAACTTCACGGCCTGCCGAGCCATCCCAGGAACCCGAATTCGTCAGTCACAAGACCCCGACCCAGCTTGACGGAACTCTACCCAATATCGCGCTCATCTATCTACCCAAAAAGGGGTGTTCGTACATATTAATATGCAATCATCAAAGACTTGGTGTAACCGGACAGCAACTGTTTGTGGAACCAATATGAAGAGTACATGTAGTCCCCAAGAGACGCGATACTACCAATATCCACTGGTCCACCAATCAACCGCAAGAACTGTGCAGATTGGTTTTCCTGGACTTGTCCCAAAACTACAACCAACAGACTTTTATCAAGCAAACAGGGTCACGGTGGTAACAGCTTGGCAACCTAAGCCGTACCGAGAGATGCATGGCCAGCAAATGCTACCCGGTTTGAGCCTATCGCGCCATCTTGCGAGGAGGTGGGCGGAGGATGCTTCTCAAAATGGCTGGCAGTCTGGATCTCGGCAGGGTTATAAAGTGACTACGGTTGTACGAGTTGTCGTTGAAAAATCCTTGAGAGTGCCTTCGGTTTCTTTCCTTTCTCTGCTCCCAAGACACAGAGAACACTTGAAAGGTGGGTTGTCTTCAACATTTCCTGTTGCTAGGAACGGCAATCCAGGGGCTTGCCAGTACCCTGCCCGGCTCCGACAAGTTCAACGTGCGGCAAACATCACAGCTTCGCAGCAGCTATGACTTTGTTATCGTCGGCGGCGGAACGAGCGGCTTGACTGTGGCGGATAGACTTACAGAGGCATTTTCTAGAAGTGTGTTTTATTCTTCTCAGGCAGCTTCACAAGACTAACGCCTTTTTAGAAACTGTCCTCGTGATTGAATATGGCCAGCTCGAAGAGGCTCCGGGATTCTTTGAACCTCCCGGTCTCTGGCAGGCACCCCAATCCTACGCCACTCTTGCAGTCTACTCCTCACTGCCCACTCCAGAGATGAACAACAAGATCACCCGCGTCGTTGCGGGCACTGTTGTTGGCGGCGGGGCCGCGGTCAATGGGCAATTCCTGGACCGCCCGTCGGGTCTTGATCTCGACTCTTGGGTTGAGTTTGCAGGCAGGGGCTACAAGGGGTGGGGTTGGAAGCGCATTCTCCCTTTCTTCAAGAAGAGCGTCACCTCCACCGAGCCAAGCCCTGCCCAGGTTGCCAGGCACGGATATACTTGGGGTCTGTCGGCCTACGGAGGCAACACACCCATCTACGCCAGCTATCCTGACTTTCAGTGGGGGGACGTGCAGGTTCTCAACCGTACCTGGTAAGATCTTGGAGTACGAGTCGCCAAGGAGTGCGCCGGAGGAGACAAGGAGGGGATCTGCTTCGTCCCGAGTTCGCAACATCCCGTCACGAGGAGGCGTTCATATGCCAGGACTGGGCATTAAGATCCTGTTTCATCCAGGTCCAACTATGATCTTTTGGTTAGGCATCAGGTTACTCGGGTGGTTTACCCCAAGAATGCCAAATCTGGCCCGCCAAAGGTGGAAATTAAGTCACTGGCAGACGGAACCGTCTTCACCGTCACAGCCAAGGCTGAGGTCATCCTCTCCGCCGGTGCTCTAAGCACACCGTAAGTCACCCTTAATCTCCTACCCATGACAAGAGTTATCCTATTATCCACAGCCTAATCCTCCAACAAAGCGGAATCGGCCCGAAATCCTTTCTCAAATCAGCCAACATCCCCCTAACCATCGACCTCCCCGGCGTGGGCTCAAACCTCCAAGACCACGGCGGCCTTTCCATGTACTGGAACTACACCTCCCCACCAGCCACCCTCTCCCCATCCCCCTCCGACATGCTCGACCCAGCCTTCCACGCCAACGCCACCTCAGACTGGAACTCCAACCCCGCAACGGGCCCCTACACCCTCGAGCGCGGAAACACAGCCCTCTACCTCTCCCTCCCCCACACCTCCCCCAAAACATACAAATCCCTGACCTCCCAGATCCGCTCCTCAGTCTCCTCCGGTCTCTCAGCCTCCTACCTCCCCCCGGGCCCAGACTACGCCTCCAAACCCGCAATGCTCTCAGGCTACAACGCCCAGCTCCTGACCCTAGCCAAATTCCTCGACAACCCCAACTTCCCAATCCTGCGCTCACAACCCCAGGCGTCCTAGGCATGAACCTCCACCCCCTAAGCCGCGGCACGGTCCGCTTCAGCACTTCCAACCCCTTGGGTGCTCCCATAATCGACGTGCGCGGGCTCTCAAACCCTTTGGACCTCGATATTTACTTGGAAATCACTAAATACCTGCGCAAAATAATCACCACACCGACGATGCAATCTTTCGGAGCGTATGAATCATCCCCGGGGCCGGTGGGGATAGGAGAAGACGACGACGAAGCGCTGAAGGAGTGGATCAAAGATGCCTTGAGTCTTAGTTATGCCCATCCCTGTTGCACGGCCGCGCTGGGACCGAAAGCTAAAGGAGGCGTGGTCGGAGCGGATTTGAAGGTTCACGGGGCGAGCGGGTTGCGGGTTGTGGATATGAGCGTGCTGCCTATGGTGCCGAGCACGCACTTGAGCGCCACTGCTCATGCTATCGGGGAGAAGGGGGCTGATTTGATCGCCGGGGAGTGGAGGGGGCGGTAGTTGGTTGGGAGGTTTGCTTACTTGGATGGGTAGGCCTAGGCCTAACTAAATTGATAATTATTATTTGCAAGTGAAAGTTGGTCATCAATTGATTTCCATCTCTTCCTCTTTGTGCTGTCTGCATTGATTGCTGTTTATCCATCCGACTTCCAAACCTTTCAATGATATGTCTGCAAAGCATTCCATTCCTTAGATGATGTAGGAGCTCCCAGGTGACCGTGACACTTGCAGATATCCATTAGAGTTGTTAAAAAAAGGGGGGGGAAAGGTGTCTGTCATGTTCCAGGTCAGTTTTCTCAGTAAACTGTATAGCACATACAAGCAGATCTGTTGATCAGAGTAAAGTTTGGGTTGGTCTTATTTATGTCGTGTGGGGTTGGGCGCTTCTAGGAAAGGTTCCGTGTGCACATGCATATTCAAACAGCAATGCTGGTGGCTCACGTGAAGCAGAATATGACAGTAGGTACTCCTCATCATTTGCACTGAACCATGGCTCCTTGGATACTTGGCCCGAATCTTTGCTCTTAGATAGCAGGTTGTCACAATGGGAGACTGAGAAGTATCAGGGAACAAAACAACAGTTGAGCGCCTTCAGCGGTCAAAATAATATCATAGCATCTTCCTCAAACGTTATAATATGTCATATGTATCCTCGACATCCGGATTCACATGATATCAATATTGAAGCCACGCATCGCCTTAGTTTCCACTTAATGCGGGCTTCAACTACTCACTGTCTCACAGCTTCTTGGACCTAGTAGTGGGAAGCTTCCGAAGTAGTCCATCTCACATACCCGATGCAGACTCGGAAGTTACAACCGGCCAAGAGGCGCATTTGTGAATGCCGCCAAGTAGAATAGCCTCAAACTTGACATTAGCCGGCAAAACAACCATACTTGGGTCACAGAGAAGGATCATTCCCGGGAACCGACAACTTGAACTGCTCCCGACTTCCAGGTTGCAACTGCGGGGTGCATTAGGTCCCGCCTGCGAGTTATTTACATCCATATAGAGGTTTTTAAGGATATGAATGAGCATAAAAGACTGACTTGGTGCTCTCCAAGACTCAAACACCCCCGGCCGTTTCAAACCACCACCCTGCCAGCCTTCAAAGTTTCAAACCAACAGGTTGCCCAACATGCCCAACATGCCCACACTCACCTCCCTACTCCTAACAACCATCACGCTCGCCCAACCCCTCCTCGCCACTCCCCTCAACCTAACCCCACGTCAATACCCACTCCCAGACGACCTAATCCTTACCCCAAGCGCCCAAGGCATACACGACGGCTACTACTACAGCTGGTGGACAGACGGAGTCCACAACGCCACCTACACCAACCAGCCCGGGGGAGCATTCTCGGTCACATGGAAACCAGGGGGAGCAGGCGGGAACTTTATCGGTGGAAAAGGGTGGCAAGGAGGTGGGAGTAGGTTCGTACACACACACACACACACAGCGCTTGATAACTCCAGCAACTCCTATCATGTCTCCTAACTTGTGTCAAAAGAACAATCAAATACTCGGGCACATTCGAAGTAGACCGCAACGGCGTAAGCATATAAATTTCCGCCCTCAAAACCTCCAAACACTGCATCGCCCTTTCTACATAATACCGAAACCAAAAAAAAAAAAAAAAGGAAAAAAAAAGGGAAAAGAAAACACAATGGAGTTTACTAACAAAAGCCACCGGCTGGTGCGGCAGTACCTGGCAATCTACGGCTACACCCGCAACCCCCTAACGGAATGGTACGTCCTCGACTACTTTGGGACCTACAACCCGGCTCTCTCCGCCACAAAGATGGGAGAAGTGACCTGCGACGGGGCCGAGTACGAGGTATACCGGCGATTCTCTTATCAGATGACCCCGCCGGGGGTTACTGGGCCTACCAGGATCTATTCTATCGTAAGTAGTCTCTCTACTTGACCCCCTTTTTTTTCTTTTTTGTTTCTCTTTTTTCTTTTTCTTTATTTCTTTTTTTTTCTCCTTTTTTTTTTTTCCTTTTTTCTTTCTTTCTGGTAGACTGACAGAAAATTACAGCGCAAAGAGAAACGCATCGGAGGGACAGTAACCACCGGCTGTCACTTTGACGCCTGGCAGAAGCTCAACATCAAACTGGGCGAACATCAGTACCAGATCGTTGCAGTGGAGGGGTACCAGAGCTCGGGGAACGCCAGTATCTTGGTTGAGTCGCCTCCTTGAGACATTTCAGCATAGCGTTTGGTTTTCGTCTTGGTATTTACCTAGGTACCTGATTCAAGCCGCGATGCGTTAAATTGTGTTCCACCCCTTTTTGACCTCTATTTTCTATATAACCTTTCTCGTAGTGTGCTAGGTTTTGAATTCTTGTAATGTCGTTTACGTTGTAGTAAGTCGGGTCAAGGTTAACAGTGAAAATAGGCGGCACGACTATCAATTCGCCCAATGATGTGCTCATAAACGCGACTATCCAATCCAGTGCAGGTATGCTGTCAATCCAACCCTTCGATAAACGCTCATTTATTTGCTTTTCTTTCCTACGGGATGACTCCCTTCTACCTGTTGATCTATATGCCTTTGGAGACGGGATGCTCTCTTTTCTAAATTCAGGCCTTCTTGATTTTCTGGATATGAAGTTGTTCCCCCTCTGAAAATAGTCTCTGGTTTAGCAGGCTTTTCCCTCCAACAGTCTGGCCAAATCCAAAAAGACTTACTACGAACCCTCCTTTCCGCTGCCGGGCTAATCCTGGACTTCCAAGCAGCATCCAGATTAATTATTGCACATTTCCCTTTTGTCTCTAACCAACCATCTTGCAGAGTTGACTCGCTCATTTGTGGCTTTATATTGCCCATGCATGATGCACGGTGGTCAGGTCGTCTTCGTAAGTGAGTGATAGGCCGTGGAAAGTGCTTGGCGGACGTTCTTCCCGTTTGCCCGGCTTCTGAGAGAAAACCATCCCTTCCCGGCAGTCCTTTTGTCGGGCAAAAGCTGAGATACATGTGGCGTTCTTGGCACATATAGAGGCGCAAATATCGTCCTGGATGCCGACATCAAGCCAATCACGATTTGGATGGGGGTGAGCTTCGAGGTTTTGGGGCATAGAAAAAGTGCTGTGCACCGCCAAAATTCCTTGTTTCGACGGTGATTTTCGGGGTTTTTTTTTTCTTTTCTTTTTTTTCGGCCATTGATCCGCGGACACCTACTTTTTGATCCACGGGCACCCCCACAATGGGTTAGGGTTATATAGCCGCACTTCCATTTGCTGTCGCCATTAACATCGCAATGCCGGACTTAACTGCTCTTCCTGGCACAGAAAAAATCCAAAAATTTGCTTGCAAATTCTGGATTTTTGAATGGAAGTTGAAGATCAGCCGTATAATAGGACTTGGAGAAGATGAGCAAGCTGCATTTCTGGTGCGTTGGTCCAAATTATCCTGGATAAGTTGGCACAGGAAGATCAAAGTTGGGACGGAAATTTTTAAGTATATTCAATCTGTCTGTTTTTTTTTATCCTCGTTAAAAAGGAGAAAAAGGGAAAAAGAAAGAAAAAAAAAATCAAACCGAAAAAGAAGGAAGGAATCTTGCAAGTGCCGTGAAAATGAAGATGTTTTAGGTGATCTTGGTCGTACTACCATTACCGCAGTGGTCATTTAACCTTATACCTTGGGACAATGAAAATTATACCGTTGGAAAGCCCTGACTGTAAATATTATATATAAGCAATTTCAATTGATTTAATTGAGGCTGTAATGGTAGGCGTTGAATCAACTAATTGGTATTGATAATGTAGTATATAACCCTAACCCGTTGGGGGTGCCCGTGGATCGAAAAAGGGGGGTGCCCGCGCATCAACGGTCTTTTTTTCTCATATAAAAAAAAGTGAGAAAATGAACGGAATCGGGAAGAAAAAGCCTTGGACCCACAAAAGGGAATTAAAAAGAGCGTGAGAAAGAAAGACAGAAAATGAAATGCACAAGTTCAATCTCAATTACACCGCCACCGCCAGCTTGCCTTCAGACTCTTTTCAGTCACAGTGTTGCTTCCCGATGGTGTTTCATGCTTGGTACATTTTATTTCCCGTTGACACACTTTTTTGTCTTTGGATATATATATTCTCTGGCAGCCCTCAAACCGGAAACGCTTTTCGCAGGACATACATGTACATGTGCAGTAGTACTTGATGAGTTAAAACGCATTTATCATGTCATAATATTTTTACTATTCAAACAAAACAATAATCACACACACACACACACACATTTCTCCTTGCTCTCTGCCTTCCCCTCACCCACACCTCCCCAGGGGTTTCTTTTTACTTCCTCCTCTTCAACCCAACCTCCAACCCAAGCGGCTTCTTCAGAAACCCCTCCTTGCAATCCATGTAGTCCTGCCTCAGGTGAACCTCGTACCGCCTCGCCCACGTAGCCACGATCAGCTTCATCTCCATCTCCGCCACGTTCCGCCCGACACAGGCCCTAGGTCCGTGACTAAAAGGGATAAACGCGTTCTTCTGCCTGGGCGTCAAAGTTGCCCACCTCTCGGGTCTGAACTCGTCCGCATCCGGGCCCCAAATCTCCTTGGATCTGTGAACAGAGTACGTAGGAACACTCAAGACGGTACCGCCGGGGAAGTAATGTCCGTTAAGGTGGATACCGGGCGAGTCAAAGGGGATCTGTCTGGGCAGACCGATGCCGGACGTGCTGTGGTAGCGGAGTGTCTCGTTCACGACGGAGGACAGATAGGGCAGGTCGCGGACCATTTCGAAAGTCGGCACGTCCATGTTCTCCGGAAGCGCAGAGTCCAGTTCCGCTTGGAGTTTTGCCATCACGCCCGGGGTGCGGACCGCGTAGAAGAGGAGGGCGCAGGATGAGTTGGAGGTCGTGTCGCTGCCCGCGATCAGCTGCGTGAGTGCTTCGGCGGTGAGTTCTTCGCGGCCCATCGGTTGGCCTTTGTCGTCGCGGGCGTCGATTAAACGCTGGAGGAGATCTTTGCGTCCGGTGGGGGGAGGGTTATCGAGGCGGGATTTGACGCGGGCGATGGCGATGCCGGCTAGGCTTTCCACGGCTGCGAGGCCTTGGGTGAAGAAGGGGTCGGGGAAGTACTTGGCGTAGGGTTTGAGGGCCGGGAGGATGCCGAGGGCGCCGGAGACTTCGCCGCGGCGGTTGAGGATCTCGATGGCGGGCGCGTAGATGGGCGGGCTGTCGGGGGAGGAACGGACCTCGGCCATGTCGGCGCCGGAGGAGAGCATGCCGAAGGGGGCGCCGAAGGCTAGGTCGCCGATGACGTCGAAGGCTAGGTAGTTGAACCAGTTGAGGCAGTCGAGGTGGGCGGCGCCGTCGGCGTTGCGGGAGCGCGAGATGAGGTTGTCCAGCTGGCGGACGAAGAGCTCCAGGTTGCTGTGGATGTAGGGCTCGAGCTCGGCGACGGATTTGACTGAGAAGGTGTGGGAGACGATCTTGCGCTTGCGGCTGTGTTCGGCGCGGTCTCTGGTGTTGAAGAGTCCGCGACGGATGCTGACGAAGGCGTCATAAAAGTCTCTGTGGTGGTGGTGTAAGTAATGAAGTCTTTGTGATGGAAGAGTTGGAAAAAAGACTTACGACTTCAGGAAACCATTGCCGTGTCCGTAGATGACGTTGATGGCCTGGTCGTCGTTGATGCTGACATGGTTGGGCTGGATTCGTACCACGGGGCCGTGCTTCTTGTGAAGGGCATCAACTGTGAGTGCTCGGTCGCCGCGGCGTGATACCAACAGCAGCCACCAGTTTGTGAACTGAGCAGGGAAGGGTGCTGGAATTCTCCGGATGTGTCGGTATGTGATGAGATATGGATAGGCGTAGTAGACAACTATCGCAACCGCTAAGGCGACTGGCGCCCAGGGCGATAAGAGTAAGCCGACAACTGCCATGGTATATCTGATCACAAATGCGAGATGGTGGCTGTGTTGAAGAGAGAAGGGAGGAAAATTGTGTCCAGACAGTCCGTCAGAAGCGAGTTTATATCACCACGAGACACCTGTCTTGTCGGTAACTGGGTTAGACATTCCACCTCCCAGCTCGAGGTAGTCGACGGTGGACAACCAAAAATCTCCATTTCGGCTTTCGGGAAACCAGTGTGGCGGCATTGATGCTTCGCAGTCATCGCGCACGTGTGAGAGAGCGAATAGGCGTGCGCGTGCCTGGATTTGACTACGCTCGGCTTTAACAATTCAATGCTTCTGATACGCAATCCCCGGATTCTTGGCCTCTTGGCCTCTTGGCTGACGGATTTAGCTCCCATCGGTGCGGAGAGGGCTGTTTGACACGCCGCCACACAACCCCGGCATTCCTCAACGGCACTGGAGTCGAGTGGGGGACAGAGCGCGGGGAAGGCACACTAACCAAGTGGGAGATGCGATTATTCGCGCTGATTCGCGAGTCCGAGCCATCTTGGTTAACACCAAGGGAAGAGATTTCCGGAGGTGGGTTGTCAATCTTGGCAATATCAAGATATAAGAGACAACAATCCAGACAGAAGAAAAAGTGATGTGAAACTCGACGTTGATCAAGAAATCGCTGGCTCTCGGCCTGTTTAATTTTGTGCAGGCCACATCCTGTAGCTGTACCTGAAGAGAAAAAGAATAAACGCCAACACCATGCTTTTAGGTTATACACGAATCAACCACTCGCTGTTTTAATTACCTAGATACAACCCACACCTGTGTGGAAGAGAGAAATTGCCAGTTGTTAATTTAGCGCAACATATATGAAAGATCAGGAAGTCCAGCAATGATACGCTGAGCTATCTCCTCCTCGTCCGCGTTGTCATTATTGTTTTGAGCATTGGTTGGCTCAACGACGTTGGCTGTTTGAGAGGTCTGCGGCACTACTGGTGGGCTAGGCGCGACAGGTAGGGCAGCTTCCCAAGAGCTCCGCAGCTCCGCCATGGAGAGTGGAACAGAGATCTCTGCAGCAGAGAAATAATTGTTTGATGCTGCACCTGATACCGGGTTTGTCGGTACGGGTTTGATAGAAGGGGCATCAAATAGAGAAAAGTCGGCAGTTGCCCATGGATCAGTGCTTTGTGTTGAGATTTTGGGACTCGGCCCAACAACATTGTTGACTTCAATTTTCGGCTGAGCAGATACCGAAGGTGCAGAAATCTCTTGCTTTGGAGCGGAAAGATCGCTGAAAGCTTCGCCCATGCTTCGAAAGGCAGTTGTGGGATGTTTCGACTCCACTGGTGAAGACACCATTTCACCCCACTCATCTTCATCATCATCCTCGGCCTCCTGGGATGCAATTTCTGGTCTCGCAGCCAGAGGTGCGGGAAGAATTTTTGGGACAGCGGACGCGGCCGGCTGTGTATCGTCTGCTGCCTGGTTCGTGAATGGCGGTTCTGGCGACGGAGTAACAATAGGACTTGGAGGCTTGGGCATCGCTGCTTGTGTTGGTGTTGGTATTGGAGAGGCCGTGCTCCAACCAAATGAGGCTGGAGGACTGCGCAGGGACGAGGATGTCTTGAGGCCATCAGCACCGTCTGGAGGCGCGAGTGCTGATACCCGAAGAGGCTGCAAGGATGACGATCGAGAGTGTGATTTCTTCTTTCCAAAAACAGCATCCAGAGCAATAGGCTCAGCTGATGAGTCCCAGCCAAACATGTTTTTCTGCGTTTTGGCTATGCCTCCACCCAAGGCAACACGCCCCGCAATGGAATCCTCCTCCATCCATCTTCGAACGATCCTGATCACATCATGGCGAACCGTCGAGGTAGGCCAAGCGACACGCCTGTAGCTCTCGTCGTCTGCTGCATTGTGCCTCCTGGATGAGCCGAAACGTGAAATGCGGTACCAAGTCTTGCGTTCGGAGATTTCGGTAAAGCTGTCGTTGATGATTTGGTCTGGCACCTCATCAGATATACTAATGATGGGGGGAGCAGTAGCAAGTTTTTTCGGATCAAAAAGCTTCTCGACATCGTCCAATTTCAGATCGAAAGTGACACCCTTGTATATGCTGGCTGGTGACTGGATTTCGGGCGATCCAACAGCGGTTTTTGGGGAAGATACAGGGGTGGCTTCTTGTTGGGTTGGTGGTTCAGGGGCTGGAGGCGTTGCGGGCCTTTCTTCGTTGGGAGTCGCCAAGTTCTTGTCTTCTTCGGCCGCATCCTCAAAGTCTTCAAAATCCGCACCATCGTCCGAAGCTTCACTTCTCCCAATACTGAGAGATCTTTCGACGCGAGTTGAAGGAACGAGCAGGCTTTCCTGACTCGCAGCCCTGGCGAGCCCGTCAAACTTGACAACGAGGGATTGTACCTTGCCAGAGTGTTTGTTTTGCTCCTGTTGACGTCCCTTGAGGTCTTCATCGATGGATGTAATCGGCGAGTCCTGATGCCCATCATCATGGTCGGTATTCGCATTCGACGGCGTGGATGACCGAGATTCCCGAGCCTGCGTGACGAGGTCCACGGTTTGTGATGCTTCTTCATACTCATGCCCCTTCTCGTATTGCGTTTTTGGGTCCGGCAAATCTTCTGCGTCTTTTTCTTGTGTCTTGCCCGGCTCCTCCGAAACGCACTGGGATCTTTCTGGATCTTTCTCCCTGTCCTCCTTGATCTCTGGTATGTCCCAATCTGGAATCAAGTCAAGCTTGGGTTGACTGTTCTCGAGCGGCTCGAAATGGAGGTCATCGACAGGCGAAGCAGCGTCGACCACTAGTCGAGGAGTGGAAACCTTATCGGTGGATCGGCGGCGGGAGGATGGCTCACTGGCCCATGGGTCGGGCGAGGGCTGTCGCACGGTAGAGCCGTTCGCAGGTTTGGTGGTCGCAATGGTGTGAGGCCACGCGATCGGACTTGATCTGCCAGAGGCGTCGTCTCGTTTCACGGGAGCTAGGTTCGGGCTCGTCGCGCCCCATGTACCACCCCACCCGGATTGTGCCGGAGAGGATCCTGCCGCTGCCCAGTCGCCGAAGCCGTCATCATCTTCTCCCCATGGCGCGTGCTCTACAACGGCGGGTATCCGAGGAGAATTGGCGCCGGAAAGCAATGCGCGTGGTGGAGGGGCGAGATCAGATTTAGACTGTGAGGGTGGCTTGTTGTCTATATCTGTTGTTGTCCATGGTGAACCCCACGGATCGTCCATTGCTGGATGTCGACAATTGTCATGTTGCGCAGATCCCAACACCACCTACACCCCCTATCTGCCGCGCGGCATGTCAAGCAAGGCAGAAACAGCGGTAAATGAGGAGCAATAATGTGAATGTATTTGCAAAGAAGATAACGGACGACTAGGGCGCGATTCGAGACGCGACGAAGTTCGAATAAAGATGAAGAGCCCCCACGAGCTTTTGACACCGGGGATGGGATTTTGGTTTACATTGACATTGGATTGATCCGACCTTGAAATGCGGCGCCAGGTTTCGGGTCTTGGGGAACACAATGACCCCGGTTTCGCGATTGGAGAAGGTCCCGCTTTCTCCATTGGTCAATTAACCAGATGAAAGACGGCCAAAACCGCCAGTTGCATCGAGGAACCATCGCCGCTGTGATTGGGAGTCGGGACTTCATAAATAAATTTGTCAAGTCACAGAGCCATGATGACGAACGTTGGTAATGACTTGCATGGGACTTTCTTGCGTGCCCCCTGGAATCCTGGATGCTAACGGATACAGACATTCAGGTACCATACGGAGACGTGTGACGGAAATATTACAAACGCCACTGACAAGGAGAGTGACCCCTGCTGCGGGAATGGTCCGCTCTTGGCAGGGCGGACAACGTCTTTTGACGGAAATCCTCGTCGAGTGACCACCACCTCACTGAGATCCGCGCCTTGGTGGATCATCCTTTGTTGTGGGAAGAACCGATTGGCCTTGAATACGAAGCCTTCATGGTTTGGGTGGAGAGGTCATTGCTTATGGGGTTGAGAGTATTTAAGTTTTGGCGCCCTGATCGGATCACGGCACAACGGCATGAATGAGGCTTCTGCAGGGACAGTGGGATTGAGAAGGGTCCAATTCCGAGAGAGCTTGGACTCTCATTCATTTTCTCCCATCAAGCGGAGGCATATTGAATCCTGCGGCGAAGTAACTACCATCTCACATGATTTGCTTCGCATCTCCAGCAAAAGGGTTAATGGAATGCGGAAGCCTATGCTAACTAAACTTCAACTTATATCCGTCCAGTCCAACACCCAACTGGGTTACATCGTGCCTCGAATGTCCTTTGCTCAGCCTTAAGATACCCAATACCAAGACTTGTTTGTTGGTCTTGGATCAAATGCTCATTTTACTTTGACACGACATTGGCATCACGCTGCTGACTACTTAAATCCGCCACGATGCCGCCTTTGAGATCGTCTGAATCCCAAATTCGTACTCACCGAGGCCTTCACCAGTGTTTTTACGAGCAGAGATGAGGCACACGACTCTCGCGGCCATTGCCGCCGCCGCCATCACCAACGTTGTCGCCAATCCGACCCCTGCCGATCTCTCTGGCCATCATCAAATTCCGGGTATATCGGCACGGGCCGTCGCGGACGAAAACCAGGAATGGATGGGCTTTACCTGCGCCGAGTATAAGGCTTGGGGACAGGTAAACAGGACGGCATCCGAATCCTGGGAGGAGTTTAAGACCAACCAAGCCTGGAGCTACGCGATCGACAAGTGGCGAGCTGTGAGGGACTCGGGCACCCCAAATCCTGGGTTCAGAGAGTTTGTGCTAAACGAAACGCTCCATGCGGCGGACGAGCGATATTGTGCTGTGGCAAATATAGACTGGATAAGAGACTCCGTTTGTGAGCGCTGGAACAGGGAATGCAATGACGAGAGAGGCATCAAACCTGCCGTGGGACTGCTCATCAAATCCCTCAGGAATCTACGAGACGTGAGACTGACCCTCACCTCACCTGCTTCTCTCCATGGATCTTTGGCTTATCGTTGGATTCCATCCAGATTTATTACGACATCCACTGGATAACCACTCCCGGCCTTCCATCCAAGTCCTTCATTGATGATTTCATCCCTGCGAGAAACACGACACCGATTAGTCTAAAGCCCATGGCCGAGGCATTCCTCAGAACCAGTGCCGGCGCCGTGGAAGCATTGTATATGAAGAAAGGCAAGTGCTGCTTCGTCTCTCTCGGCATGATCTCTCACCGTTCTAACTGCCATATTAGCCATTGACGAATCTCCTTGGGCTTTTTCGAATGACACGGCCACCAGGGCCAACATCGAAACTGCCCTTGTCGCGACGCGGAATTTCTCGGCCTCTGCAGCGGCACGGCACTTGAAGGAAGGGTCACCGTAAGTCCCTCAAGTCCGAGACCTGCGTGTTTAGATGCTGACATGCAAAAGTGACGACATCACCATCAGAACGTTCAATATTACATACAAAGAGACCACCGAGGTATTCCTGGAAGCAATCCAAGTCCACTGGGAGGGAGGTATCACAGATAATGTGTTCTCATACATGTGGAAGGGTGACGAGGACAGCATCGCCTATCTCACCACCGTGATCGATGGTGGGGTTCTCTGGAACCTCACCGACTTCCACCGTTCCGATTCGAACTTTCATGAGGTGCGCGAGAAAATGTACTACGCCTTTTATATCCCTTACCTCTGGAAGATGCAGGGCCACCACCCTGTCCTCGTCAGCACGGGTTGGGACTGCACCCCGGACGGCGACCTTCACGGCTCCGCGATGATCAATGCTGGTGAGAATCGCATTGCCGAGGTCTGCGTCGACAACAAGGCGTATTACCTCCAGGACCCGAGTGGTAAGAAGCCCGGCAAGTTATCCATCCTCCCCGGGACCCAAAGCATTGGCAGGGTGTCGACGAACATTGACGGGACTGGAGAGTATCAAAGAACGGGCACTGAAATTCCTGTTCAACTCGATGCCCTGGTGGAGGGCATCATTGCCAGACACAGCAAGGTGGGGAACAGGTTCTTAGGTAGCTTGCCCGAGGCTGAAGAGGACAAGGCGGCATGGCAGAGCCTGTGGGGCGAGATTCTCATGGGAGGGGGGGATGGTTTGCTGCCTTCCATAGTTAATATTCCCATGTGTGACGAGGCGACGGTGAAGATGAACTGGGAAAGGGTATCGAAGGGAGACAAGTTGAACACGGCGCTCTACCCGTGTAATGAGGAAGGGGAGCAAAGCAGTGGGAGCGTGAGAGGAGTGGCAGCTGCTTCGTGGTTCTATGCGATGGCGATTGGAGTGGTGGGCTTGGTTTCGTTTTGTTGAGATACCCTAGTTTTTGTTCGCTGGTCTTAAGTTTTATGTGGAAGAAGACGTAATGATAATGTTTGTTTCTCAAGGAAAGAATACGGTGGTGCGGGGTTGAGTGATAGGCTGAGAGAGGGGGAACTCGGACAAGTAAAGGCAAGGCCTGATGCCTCACTGGCCTCGAAAGCTTAAAGTTATGCAGGGCTTCTGCAACAGCAAAGGGATGGCAGATTGTCAGCATTTTTTTTCGGCGGGTGAGTTTTGCTGTTGCATGGAGAACCCCCCAATCAGATGCGAGCATATTGCTTGGTTTTTGCTCGATTTGATCATGCGCACTAACACATGTGCATATTCACAACTGGCTCACACGGAAGGCAGAAAACATGCCAACTTGGTAGGGTAAAAGCTTCTGTCACAGGGCGGTCAAGTAAAACTTGAAAGGTGAGCAACTTCTAAATGTTATGACCTGCATTGCGGGATACCGATGTTGCACTGCATGCTCGAGATGATTACAGAAATAATGTCTCGGTTCTCAGTTATGTCTGTTAGGGCTCCCTAGGATCATGGTTTCATGGCTAACAGCAGGTGGGGTAGGAGCTTGCAGGAGGAGCATTGGGCAACACCAACCGACGGGATCTTCTGCCCCGCCATTGCTGGGATACCTCCCACTTTTGACATCAGAAAATTTAAAATCTCTCACCGGCTTTGCGACTCTCGTTCTTTCCTGTGCTTGTCAACTGTGGTCTCTTTGGCCATTGACTCTTTTATTGCAATTGTACTACCTCTCGGCTTTTCAAGCCCACCCGACGCCACTTAGGGAAAAATTTTCCAACGGGCGCAAGTCCTCCTCCTCCTCCTCTCTCTCCGCCGCCGCCCTCAATCATCGCTCCAACAGCCCGGTCCCTGAGATGCGCACAGGCTTCTGAGATATCTCTCTACATCAGCGACTCTTGTTTTATTCGTATGAACTTGGCCGACCTTTTGCGCTTTCTTTCCAAGCCCGCAAAGTAGGATAATCCCTGTCTTTACTCCTCTTCTCCTTCGCTTGCTTACCTTTGCGCCTCCCATTAGACCCAGATAACATTGACCATCAACATCGATACCACACCATTGTACTGCTGTCAGTATACTCGATCGGCCAACTTTGCAACCACCTTGCCGGTACTTCATCCGCTGTATCGGTTCAGTCGCGATTCGAGTCAACTCTAAACGCAAGCCCAAGATTCCGTTCTCAAAGCTCGACCACCTCCCCCTCCGCGCTCGGCCTCCCTAACGTCCCCTAGCGAGACGTTCGGAAACCATCCCACACTCCCACTGCTGCTGGCGAAGCCAGCATCTACAAAAATACCACATTCCTGTGGGCCTACTCTCTCAAGCGAGTACCGCGAGGTTCGTTTGAGCGGCAGCTAGTGTCCCGCGGACGTTTTCATCCGAGAACATACACCTGGGTTTACACTTGAGGAGAAATGGTCAATCTCGAGATTCCCAGCGGCTATGCCCTTGGCACCTCCCCCTCGGAGGGCACTCCTCACTTGACTATTAATCATGAGGTTGCTGCCGATCTCGACTCTACGAATGCTTTCGAAGGCCCGGAGAAGCTCCTGGAGGTGTGGTTCTCTCCCAGCCCCAAAGCTCTGCCTGCGGGTGTCAAGGAAGGGGGCTTGAAGTCAGTCGACCCTGCTATTTGGGAGACCATGCTTGATATGGTCAACTGCAAGGTCCTGTCCATCATCAAGTCCGACCATGTCGATGCCTATCTCCTTTCCGAGTCCAGCATGTTCGTCTTTCCCCACAAGCTGATCCTCAAGACCTGCGGAACGACGACACTTTTGTTGGGATTGCGTCGCCTCCTTCGCATCGCGGCTGTCGATGCCGGATTCCCTTTTCACAACGCCGACTCCGTCGACGATGTTCGCGTGGCAGCCACCCCGCACCGTGTATTCTACAGCCGGAAGAACTTCCTCTTCCCCCATCGTCAGCGCGGCCCGCACTCAAGCTGGAAGGAGGAGGTCAAGTTCCTGGATGACATGTTCGAGAACGGCAGCGCCTATATGGTTGGTCGCATGAATGCCGATCACTGGTATCTGTACATGACCTCTCCAACCAACGTCACTTTGACTCCACCTCGGACTCCCAGCTCGAGCAACGGCGGCAGCCCTGCTCGCACCTTCAAAATTCCCACTGGTATCGTTGCTCCATTTTCTGACAAGGTCGACGACAACGACGACGAGACTCTGGAGGTGTTGATGATGGATCTTGACCCCGAGTTTGCCAAGCAGTTTTACTTGGAGCAGGCGAGCGAGGCGGCTTGTAAGCAGATTCCTGCCAAGGTGGAGGAAGCAAGGCGCGCTGCTCACGACAGTCTAGGCGACATCAACGGCCACTCCGCTGGTACCGAAGTAGACTCCACCTTCTCCGTCTTCGAGGACTCTGGCGAGTCCGATATCAACGGCGCTCCTCAGCCCGACGCGGCCACCATTGAAGCCCTGACCACCGAGGGCCATGCTCTCGGTACAGTTGTGTCGGATGGTTGCGGACTGTCCGGTGTCTATCCCACCTCGACCTACCCCGACGCACGCATCGATGCTTACCTGTTCTCTCCTTGCGGCTTCTCCGCCAACGGTGTCATTCCCGCCCCCGAGAAGTCTGTCACCGATAGTGCCAGTAAGGCCGCGCACTATTTCACGGTCCATGTCACCCCGGAGCCGATCTGCTCGTTCGCTTCTTTCGAGACGAACGTACCAGGCGGCCAGAACGGGCGCGAGACCTCGGACGTCGTGGAGCATGTTGTCAACATCTTCAAGCCTGGCCGATTCACCGTCACGCTCTTTGAAGCGAAGAACAAGCCCGCCGGGTCTGATGGTGCAGAGAGTGCCATCTCCCTGTCGGCTCAGGGAGCTCTCAAGCAACGCATGGACGCCATTGAGGGTTATCGTCGCAAGGACCGTATCGTTCACGAGTTTGAGGATTACAACCTTGTTTTCCGCTACTTTGAGCGTGATGGGTGGGTCGGCCAGAAGGGTGCCAGGGTGGGCGAGGATGAGTAATCTGTCGCCAAGTGTTTCGGGAATTCCAACCAGGGTCAACACTTGGCTGATTTTGTCCTTTTCAGTTTATATTTGCAGCCATTTTATTTTTTATTTTTTGGGAATTTCAAGTAGCCTTTGGAATTTATGTCAGCATTCCATGTATTGGTTCCCGTCGCGGAGGATCTCTCCGGTGTTTTTTGTTTGGTCCACATTTATACACCCACTCATTCCCGACACTCACATTCCATTGCCAGAATCCCGCCCTGCACACCAACCTCTTCAGCTGCATCCCCAACGCCATGATAGAGAACGCGGTTTTTGGTGGCAGGGAATTTCTGCCATGAGGCGCATCTGGATAGTTTGACAGAATGAGTTGTTGACCTTTGGAGTTGGCGAGGCTTGAGCCCTCTCGCCATCCTACCTTCTCCTGGCTTGCATTCGGTTTTTTTTTTTTTTTTTTCGCTATAGAATAGCCAAACTCATCTCTGTCGCTGCCTGGATCAATTGTTTCGACCACCGTCGTGCTGAATGGTGATCATGAAGGGCTCGGCTTCCATTATCCAAAGTCACAGTTACATGGGACAGGAAAGGGGATGGCTTCCTCCGTTGGTTCTTGCGGCATTACTGTCTCTCAGCGTTGCATCAATTATCGGAATCACGCTGTCTGGTGTTGTGTTCGGCTCTATGGATGACCTGAAGAGGCAGGGAAGAGGGATTGCCCAATGTTTCGTGCTGTTTTCCGTGAGTCTCGGCTTCGCCCAACCAAGCGGCAATAGTACTAATGATGTTTATCTTATACAGTCCCTTCTGTCCCTGCTCTACGTTGTCTTGCACCTCTTGGCGGCCCGGAAAGGCGAAGGCCTCTACTTCAACTTCGACCCACCAATGCCGTCTTTCAAGCATCAGCTTCATGCTTGGGCTATTGTCGTCATCCGTCTTGCTGTGTTGATGTGGAGTACTGCTTGCATTGCGGTTGCTGTTGGGATTCACCATGGGGGAGGTGGTCACAAAACGGCACGATTAGACGTGGACATGTTTGCATGCGCTGTGGGGTTAGTGTTTGGCTCTGTGATGCTCTGTGTTGTCCAGACGGCCAGCCGTCCGTTTGGCACGCCGTGTATCGCCCCTTCAGACCTCGACTCGGATTTGTTGGGCACTGGAGAAATGGAGGGAAAAGGCCGCGGATCGTCGGACAATTCCAGTAACAACAGCAGGACCATACGAGTTGCCATTGGCCATCGACCCAACATGCCTTCGAAGTCGTCGAGTAGCAACATGAGTGGGTCAACATCGTCGAGCCATACTAAGGCAAGAAAATTCTACCGAACGAGGCGATATGTTCCCGAAGCTCCGTCCCCTACAATCTTAACGCCCGTCAAGCCACCACACCTTGAGCCAAGTGACGAGGCTCAGACCCGAAATAGCCAACATTTCGAGGAAACCCTTGTGCCGAGGGCATCCCAGTCTGAGTCTTACTTTACCGCTGCGGTCACTGGCGGAGCTGTTCTACCAGATGGGAGCCCACGAATCAGTCAACCGCCGCCGCATCACAGGCCCGTCTCACCTGTAACTGTGATAAATGTGGGTAACAATGCACCTGCAGTCGGTATGCCTCAACAGCCGGCCCCGGTAGCAAATGTGAAGGGACCTCGGCGATTCCCGGAGTATGAGCGGCAACCCGGCAGCTATACCACGGCTAGACTGCAAAGAAGAATACCCGAATTAGTGACGCCAGCAACAGTGCCGTCGGGTCCAGGACAACAACCATCTGCGACTAATGCTCCTCGGCCTCCTTCCCCGCCCCCGCTCCCGCCGCCGCCACCACACCCTCCGTCTGTACCTGTCCCCACACCTATAGCTGATCGATTCTCCCGGTCCTACAATGTCCCTGGATCGTGGATGCATAATTCACCGTACGGCGGGGAAAGAGGGTACATCTGACATTTCGGTAAACCGTACCCCGAGCAGTGATCCCTTTTAGTGCCCCTTTTCTTGGATGATTCCTGGTGGGCATAAATACATGGTCTCTTGCACAACACGCTCTGTACATTTGGCCCATAATAGAACGGAATAATCCTGGCCTAAATCTTACCACACCCTACATAGACAAAAATTATTGATTACATATCACATTACTCATCGTGGTATTACACACTTTTTTCCGCGTTTAGCTCGAAACATGCTCTCACGCACCAACCAAGCGATGTTCGTCACAATCGTTCGCTTGGCATATGCACTGTCAGATCTCCATGTATTTCATGTGATGACGCCACAAATCTAGATAACGAACCACGTCCACATCAGTGGTGTATTAGCATCTGGAAAGAGGAATTCTACCCACCTTGGACTGGCCGCTGACCTTGCCGGGTGTAGACAGAAGGTTTCCACTCAACCCAACGATCAGGAAGTAGTTTCTGGTGATTCCTCTGGTTCAACTGCTTGCGTGGCTTACTTGCTGAGTAAGGACAATGAAGCCTACCAGATTTCCACACTCACCGGGCCGCCAGGAAACCGTATCTCCTGACAATGACGCGTATATCACAAGCCCAGTCCACGACGCCATTTGTCCCAAGGGCACGACCTTTCCGGTCCGCCATTGCAACACACACTTGTCCTCCATACCGACAAAACCCTTTTTTTTTTTTTTCAAATCCCAACAGGAAGCAGGTCCGCCAACTTCAAGTTCCCCGATTCCCCCGTTTTGTTTTCCCCTTCGCAACCGGGCTTTCCACCCTTTCACCTCAGGCAACCATGGCCTCCTCAACAGACTACGAGATAGCCTGCTACGAGCACCCAGGCCTCCGCCTCCCCAAATCCGAGCGAGACTCCCTCCAAAAGGAACTAAGCGACTTCGCAGCCGACTACCTCAACCCCTTACCGCGCTACAACATCTTTGACACCTCTTCCCCTGTCGCCCTAGACGATAAAGTCATCGTCACCGCCCGCGTATCAGATACAGGCGCGCTCGCCGCGTTCGTATCGGCCTCATTAATTCCCATCCCCGGTCTAGACTCAACGAATCCGAAGCGCGCCGTACCGGTCCTCAACACGGGCCTTACAATAATCCACCACGCCCACCGCAAATCCCACCACGTCAAGCGTCTACTCTTCGGCACTCTGTTTCTGCACATGTTCGCTCGCTTCCCCGAGGGCATGTGGCTCGTGTCTCTAGCCGAAGTGATCACCTCCCTGGTTCAAATAGCCCGATACACTCAAAACTGTTTCCCTTGTCCTCCTTCCTGGCCCAACTCGGCGGGGTCCGCTCCCAGCAAGATCCACTTACAGATCGCGAGGGAGATTTCCTTGAACCACAGACGCAAGTTCCTGATTAACAGAGACGCGAAATTCGACGAGGAGAGGTTCGTGTTTCTGGAGAGCAATAATACGGCCGAGGGAATGGTCTTCATGAAGGACGTGGACGACAGGCGGTACTGGCACAGGGACGAGGAGGCTACGGGGTTCTTTAGGGGGTTCTTTAGGAGGAACATGGGGGACGAGGTCTTACAGGTTGGTTGGCTGGAGCCGGAGCACGTTGTGGGGTTGGGGACTAGGGAGGGGTTTAAGAGGGGCGGGGATGGGATTGTTTCGAGGGTGAGTAACTACTTACTGAGTGAAGAATTGTGTGAAGGGAGAAGAGAGATGAGTGATGCTAAACTTTTGTGGTGTGTACAGCTCTGATTTGGCGATTTTTGGGGTTCAACGAGTCTGGCGTTAAGATTGGGGAAGCTTGATATTGGGGAGAAGAGTGTGGAGCGAAGCATACCACCACTATAATTCTGTTCTTTGTGTTGATGGGGGCAAGCCCCCAAACCCCCGGCCTCGCTTCGCTCGATAATCCATATCTTGGTGATTTCTTCGTCGATTAGTTTTAAAATACTGGCCTTCGAATGCTGGCTCTCGAATACTGAATGAGGGTTTTCCACTCATCCTCTCTCTCTCACACTCACACACTAACCAACAGGTTCGTCTTTTAAACAAAGCTTCAATAAGCCATCTGATTCCTCTGATCAGGTGGGGACACGTAAGAACAGGTCTAAAAACGAAATGCCAAAAGAGTGGTCTTCAATTCCTTGCCTTCCCCTTCTTTTCATGTTTGAAGGGAAGCTTCTACATATATATATATACACACAAGAACACAAAGATGATCCCCCCCCCACTCCCAAGCCACACACCTACTAGCCACCACGCCATGAGCCCCCTACCCCAGTATGGGCTTATCCACCAAGTCAAACTTCCCTTCGAATTCGCCAACACTCCCACGTGTGCGAATTCGTATAAAAAGAAGCAAAGTTTCCCCCTCAGTAATCCCTCTCATGAACGTTCGTCACTACAGCTCCACTGATCAACCCAGCCGTCTGCCTCAGTCGTCGTCACTCTCCCCCGAATCCTCACTCTCGCTCTCGTCCTCTGTGGCGTCCAAATCGACCCAGTTCTCTTCATCCCACGTAATCCCACTCCGTTTCGCCTCTCTCTTTGCTTTCAGTTTGCGTAAAGCCCTGCGTCTCAGACTGTCATCTTTCTCCTTCTCTTCCACAGTCTTCTCCTTCTCCCTGTTTCTCGCAGCCGCCCTTTCACCTCTCCCCCCCCTGTTCAGGGCAGCAGCAGCACGCTTGTCCTTGATGTCTTGGATAGCTTTTAGCTCCCTGTACTTTGCCCACCCCACATACTCAAGCTCATGGTCTGGCTCAACATGACAGTCTCCTTCCATTGAGTGGTCATAAACCGGTTGTACTGTTACAAAGGCACTGCGCCTATCGCCGGGAGATCTCCATACTTCAGGCGTAAGTGGGTTGGATGGTGTCATCGGGTCCTTTCTGATGCGGCGTCTATTCGAGGCACCTTGTTGAGAGGATGTTAGAGTTGAGAGAGTCGAGAGTCTACTAGCGGTCGTTGAAGGCGTTGCTACAGTAGGTGTGCCCTGTGCCTTTGGTGTTGACGGATCGACTTCTTCTTCTTCCTCCTCTTCAGGGTCGTTTGTAAACTCTCCTCCCAACCCAAGCTTGTCAAATTCTGACACCACCGGTGTGATCAGGGGGGGGAGCCTCTCGGTATCGACCCAAGCGAAGGTGTTGAAGTCGGGTGGCGCGGTACGTCGGTCGTAACACTCAGCTACTCGTATGCCATCCGCAGCGCTATCCCCAAAGGCCAATCTGACTTCCTGCAGCCATAAACCAGTAAACCTGGACTCCACACCCTTCTGTGTGTTGAACACGTACATTTCCGAAATATCCAAATCCTTAGAAAGTAAAATAAAAAAATGATGAATAATAAAAAAGAAAAAAAACAGGTTCGACAAAAAGAAACACTGGGTATAGGGGTGGTTTGGGTAGGGCTTTGCCAAGTCCTTCCCTTCTTCCCTTCGAAAGCAGCCAGGCCTTCCACGGCCCTGCTTTCGTCACCATACACCCAGTTACTTACCAACCCTTGGGCTTTCCTTTGCGCAAGAGCACTTCTATTCCTCCCCCTCTCCCTCCAGCTCTCCTCATTGCCGATCGTGTTGTTCTTCCTCCGATCATGGAGGGAGGACAGATTCCAGGTGATCGGGTCGTATCATTCCTTCCCGGGTTTGCTTCCATATCCGCTATTTCATCTGAAGTCCCGGCTCTTAAAGATCCCCTCAGGTCTCCCGCTTTACCCGGTGTTTCTTCCCTCACCGCTTCTTCTTCGAATCCCATATCCTTGGTCTCAGTCTCATCCGTCCCCGCCTGATCATGTCGCGTCAGACTCGGCTGCATTACCGTGTCTTCCTCGTCCACAAGGACATTGTCTACCTTGAAGAACTTCTTCACTCTTATAGCTGGGAAAGAGGTGCGGATATGTACACCATCCAGAGTCTCAAGCTTGTAAACGCCATGGTCGAGCACGCCCCTTACTTTGAACGGGCCTTGCCAACGGTATTGCATCTTGCGTCTCGCACTCATGTCGATCCTCCTTAACTCGTCATATACAAGGACCAAATCCCCTGTTGTAATCTGAGCTGTCAGTGGTCTCCTCCGGTACTGGTTCCTTTTTGACCTTGTCAGAGCCATCTTTCTGCGCGCCTCAGCTACTCGTTTTGCAGCCTCCTCGAGATTACTCTCGGCTCCCAACAGTACCTGGAGTCTCTTTTCCACTAGTGCTAACGTGGCCTCCTTAGAGCCAGGTTGCCCTCCTGATCCCCCGGCTCCCACACTGTCCCAATCGAGCAGTCTCCAGGTTGGTACGTCTTTTTCGATGGGCTCGACTGGGTTGAACCCATGCGCCAGGAAGAAAGGGGTTGCTCCAGTGCTGCTTCTTAGTGTTGTCCTGTCTGCAAACAAGACGTAGGGTAACAACTCCTTCCATCCTTTCCCGGTTCCGTTTGTCATCTTGGTTAAGGACCACGCAATTGGTATGTGCCCTGCCTCGTTGACTCCGTTCGCCCTGGAGTTGTACGGAGATATCGCATATGTCCTGATATTGAGAGCTTTCAGGTATGCTACCGTCTCCTTCTTGAATTCTGATCCTCCATCAACTACCACTGTGTCAGGATGTCCCCACCTCAGTATGATCAGGCGGGTGATGAAGCTCTTGACGTGTTTCGAGTGTCCAGACGCAATCACTTCAGCTTCAACGTAACCAGTTAGGTCACATCGCCCCTCGAGGAGTAGGCTCTTCTTGGCTTGACCAGGTCCTTCCAAGAACTGAACATCCAGGTGCCACTTGGCAAAAGGTACAGGTCCAGGCGTTGTGAAGTGCTCCTCATCCACAAACCTCTTGGGGTTATGCCTTTGACAGGCCTCACATGTCTGGATCATTTCTTCAACATCTCTATAGATGCCTTTCCAATGATACATCCTGGTGATGCGACAGTAAGTAGCCTTCCTGCCCCTGTGGCCAACATGGTTGTGACACGCCTCCATGATCTGGGCACGCTCGTTCAAGGAGTCCACAAGTCGTCGTGGCTCGGCACCAAGGTGCTTGGGTCGAAGAAACAAGAGGCCATCTTTTAGGATAAACTTGGATGCTTCCCGCTTGAAGTCTCTCCTTTCCCATGGTTTGGAGAGCCTTGGGGGCAGCTCCAGAGTAGTCAAGAACCTTGCAATCTCATGAGATTTTGTCGACCATTCTCCTTTCAGCAGATGAGCGTCTTGCATCATGTTCGCCCCTGTGCAGACAAATGCCCACGTCTCACACTGTACCAATGTACTAGCATAGATCTGGGCATCCACATAGTCATCAATGTCTTCCTCAGACATCTTCTCTGCCAGATCAGAGGGGCCAGGTGGTTTCCGAGACAATCCATCAGCGACAGCATTCTTGGAGCCAGGGATATGTTTCACTGTGAAGTCAAACAGCAAAATCCACGCAATCCATCTCATCATGAGTGCTCCAGGTACATCACTAGCTGCACCTTGCAGTTGATGAACGAGGACTAACGCATCGGTTTCAACTACAAAGTGAGTGCCAAAAAGGTAGCGTCGTAACCGTTTCATGGCATAAAGCAGTCCTCTAAGCTCCCTCTTTGTTGCGTCATAACGTTGTTCTGACTCAGACCATATACCGCTCTCAAAACGGCAGGGGTGACGCTTTCCATCTGGTCCAATCTGCTCCAGTACTGCACCCCAGCCCTCGAGACTAGCATCCACGACCAGGAAAATTTGTCCATACCTCTCATCATCATACACCAACGTGGCAAGGATGGGTGCTGACGTGATCAGGTGGGCGAGGTACTCCATGGCTCCTTGCTGTGCTTCAGTCCAATTCCACTTGTTGTTTTTCCTCATGAGATGGTAAAGTGGTAGAGCTATGATGCCGAATTTTGGGACCCAAATTCGATAATAACCCACGATGCCTAGGAACGCTCTGACCTCTTTCAAGTCCTTACACGTACGCCACTCAGTAATCTTGACTACCTTTGCTTGATCAGGGAGGCGACCATCTTTTGAACAAACAAATCCAAGAAGGGTAGTCCGAGGTTGGCACCATTGCGACTTCGGTACTGAGATAGTGGCTCCAGCCAACTCACAGTTAAGAAGAACAGCATCAATATTGCGTAGGTGCTCAACAACCCAGCGTCTTAGGCCTTTGTCTATCATCTCCCCTCTGTGATCAGTCCTTGGTCCCTTGATGCATACGTCGTCCAGATAAGGCCGACAAACGTCTGGTATCAAATCGTGGAACACCCTTGTCATGGCTCTCTGGAACTGGGCAACAGAGTTTGTAGCTCCTTGGGGCAGGGTACACATGCGGTATAGTCCAATGGGGGTTGCTATGGTTGTCAAGTCCCGACTCCCCATGGCGAGTGTAACTTGGTCGTAGCCAGAGAAAAGGTCCAGGAGTGACAACAACAGGCACCCACCGAATTCTTCACTGAATTCCTCTGAGCTGGGGGGGATAAAGGCATCTCTGACCGTGTGCTTGTTGTACCTTTGAGCGTCACAGATCAGGCGGTAGCCTCCATCCTTCTTTTTGACCAAGAACCAGTTGTTGCGGTAACTGCCATGTCCTTCCTCCAATGTCCCTCTCCGTACACGGTCCTGCAGGATCTCTAACACCTTGGGCATAAGTGGCTTCGGAATCGGTATTGATTTGCTCTGCCATGCTTTGTGTGGAACCGTCTTGATCTCTTGAGGGGGTACAACGTCTGGGTTTATCCTTCCGCAGTGGGTGAAGTCCCAGGCCAACGCTGCCTCTCTGGACTTCATGATGTGTATGAACATCTCAAGTTCTCGGGGACTAAGAAGATCTTTCACCCCACTGATCAAGCCATCAAGGCGTTCCTCACTCAGTCTCGACCCTTTTTTTAGCTTGGAGAATCTTGGAGTCACAAGCCCATCCCATTCCGAGCCCAGTTCCATATCCTCCTCTACCTTAGCAAGGCGCTCTTTTTTCCAATTTGGGTTTCCTTCAGGGGTTGATCCGTCTGATGGGACGTTGTCAACTGGTCTGACTTTCTTGTCCACCCTCTTGTACTGAGTGTATGTCGAAGCCGTTCCCTGCGCCTGATCAGAGGGGGACCGTATTTGTTGTCGTGTCTTCTTTCTAGGCTTGCCTAGTCCAAAGGCGACCCTGAGTCCCTCCTCGAATATCATCAATGCTCCTTCCTCATCCAAAATTTCATCCGATCTTTTAACGTCTTTCAGTTCCTCCTCCCAACACACCGTTTCTGAGGCCAGAACGGTGATCCCGGTGTCCATACCTAAACCCCTGCTCCTTCCCTTCTTCCCTTGTTCCCTTTCTATCCTTCTCCTCTCCGTCCTTGAGACCTTCCTCCCCGGGTGATCACGCCTCGCTAGTGGGATCAACGCATCAAACAACGGGTAAGTCGAGTTTTCCAGTACCAAATTACACATCATCTCCGCACATTCGTCTTCAATCCATCCAATTCCCTCCTCTCCTTCTTCCAATAGCACATGATCCGGCACCTTGTGCCTCTCTTGACAACCCTTTACCACCCCCCGATACTCCAGCATAGCTGTATCAAGTCAATTCTTTCCCCCGACGGCTTGCCTATTTCTAGCGAGCTTGTCAGAAACCACTTGACATTTGACAATCTTATCCGCAATATTCAAGTTGGCTGAGATCAAGCTACCCGCGGCAAAGTCGAAGGTCAGGGCTGTGTCTTTGAAGAAAGGGAAACCCAACAACAGGGCGTGGTTGCCAGATAGAAAATCCTCAGGCAGGACAAAAAAATGAACCACAATCGGTAGTCCAGCCACATAAATGGTAGCCGTGGTTTCCCCTGCAAATCTGTTTGACCCATGCAGCCCCACAGAAGTCATGTTGGTCTGTCTCAGATGCAAATTATACTTCCCCGCCAGATCAAGGGAAATACAGTTACACTCCGAGCCAGAATCCAGCATTGCTAACTCCTTGTTGCTTAGAGACTCGAAGTTGACGTAGAGATTTGGGACACCATGCACACGTGTGGCTACTCCCAGGTCCATCCTTTGCTTGCAGGTCAGGGCGGCAATAGGGGTAGTGTAGATGGTTTCGACTTTTGGTAGTTCAGCGATATTGAGTCCACTGAGTATCTGGTCGAAATATCCTCCTGATATCACTCCCCATAACCCATCTGCTGTAGCTCCCATCAGTGCTGGCCTTGTCACTCTTGTGTCGAGATCAGGGGGGCCACCACTCAGTGTTTGTAGGTCTTCGGTCGCTTGGGTCACGTCTTCCCAGTCACTCTCCTCGCCTTCTTCCAGCTCGACGCAACGGTTGGTAGCTGTAGCCACAGGATCAGGGGCGCGGGTGCTCGATCCTTTATATTCAATGATCTGCTTCCCACTTTTTATCTGAGTCAAGTAATCAATCATCCCTTGGCAGAAGCTTGGTGAGATTTCCGCGTAGTCCCCAATGGTCAATGGTGGCTTCACCCCCATGCACTTGTCCACCATCGCCCTGATTTTGTCCGCGGCCGAGAGTGATGAGGAAGGTTCTGATAGGCTTTGAGTGTTGGGATCGTTCTTGCCCTTATGATCAGGTGGGGCGACGGTTTTGACTGGGCTTTCCTCAGGGCGGTCGATTCTTGTTTTAGTGACCGTATCCTCTGATCTCTCCCACATGGCTTCGTCTTCTTCGTCAGGGTCAACAACCTTAGCCCGCTTAGCGCTTTGCGCAGCAGCCCTGGTTGCTATCGATACTTTGGGCTTTGACGGAGTAGGAAGGCGATGGTGCATTTTTGCTTGGTGAGTATAGACGTTGGCTGACTCTTGCGTGGTATATAAGTCTACCTTCTCGGCACTCACATACTCGAAGGCAGACATTGGTTTGCCGGTCCTGGAAGAATTTTGCATGGAGTTCATACCCGTCATGGCCACATGCTCACGACCAAGCAGCGCTGATGTTGCTGCTTCTCTTTCGCCTAACAGATCAAGGCGGGCCGCGTACTGTCTTCCTTCATTCTGCTCATATTCCTGGCACCAACGAGAGTAGACTTGGTAGGCCGGGTGGTCTGGCATGGTTGAGATCTTTGCCCTCAGGTAGTGGTTTAGTTCGCCCTTTTGCTTTGGTATCCTGACTTCCTCTCTTGTCAGAACAATCCTGCTCTGGTTCGGGCGACCAATTGCAATAAGCTGGTCAGGAGTATAGTGGCACAACCCTCTCCACACATCAGAATCCCACTCCTTGCAACTACTCATGTAGTGAGCTTCAGCACAGTAGTAACAGACGGGCACATATCCACCAACGTTTCCTCCGCCGCGCCAACTTCCTCCTCCTCCTCTACCAGCACCTTGGTAGCCTTGATCAGCTGGGGGGGCAGATCTGCGGGGTTGGAATCCTCCTCCATTCATGCGCGCGTCTCCCGATCCGCGGTTGAATCCGTTCTGTTGGTACCCTTGAGTCCCACCAAACTGGGCATTCGTGATGAGGTCGTGCTCGTCCATGGCCTGCATCCCAGTCCTGTAGCCGCCTCCTGTGTTAAGGTACCTCATTACTCTGTCCTGTGCGGCCAAATTGCCGCTAATGCGAAGGTCATCGAAGAGACGGCATATCTCACTTTCGGCCGAGTTCGTTGTGGGAATGCTTCGGGGCAGGGCCGCTCTGGTTGTAGGTATGGTCTGGGGAGGCATTGCATTGCTTGCAGGATGGGTGGGTTCGGTGAATGAAACCTTTTTCTTCTGATCAGGTGGGGGGAAACCAACGGAGTCTCCGAGGCTCATCACTGGTGGTTTGAGACCTGTCTTGGCTTTGTACAGGCCACCGTTGATTTCCAGTCCATCGGTCAGTGTTCCCAGGACCCATTCACGGAAGTCTTTGTACATCAAAGCTTTGATCTCCTTGTCACTCTTGCCCCTGTTCATCAGAACCACCTTGAGTCCATCCGGGACTTTGGACCAGAAACGACGAGTGGCATCCTTGATGACAGTAGGGCGGTCCTCCTTGGTCACGCGAGCCAGGAGTTTATCGTGAGTGCCAATGGCGTCGATTAGGGCCTGGCCAGTAGTGCTGATTGGTTTGACGTAGAAGTCTTGGAGACTTCCTGCGATATCCTCGTCCTGACGAGGGTCGAGGTGCTTGAAGTATACCTTGATCAGGCGGGCCAGAGAGGGCCACTTGACATTGGGCTCAGCGTCCTCACGGATGCCCTCCACAATCCTCCGAATGTCCTGGGTGCACCATCGTTTCCATTTGCTGAACCGATCCTCCAGATCACCTTCCGAAATGTCGTAGTCGTAGCAGAGGATGGAGAACTCCTCCATGTAATCAGACACGTTCGCTCCCGCGAAGGCTCCCGGAAGGCCGACTGTGCTTGGCATGGGAAATGGGAGTCGGACTGTGCCGACAGAGGTTGCCTTCCATTGATCAGGCGGGCTGGTCAAACCCGACCCTTCAGGAGTGTCAACAGGAGAAGTGGGACCGCCCATAGTGTCGTTGTCGAGATTGTTGTTTTGGTTATCGCGAAGATTGTCAAGATTGCCGGTATCGTTACTGTCTTTGTTGCTGGTGAGGCTTACTGCTCTTTCTTTGCCCATTCTTCGTGACTTGAATTCCCTTAAGAGATTTTCCCCTCCATGTTCATCTTGATCATGGGGGCGGTGTGCTTTGATCTCATATCCGCACGTGTCTTCCCCAGTCGTCTGTTTATTGGTTGATTTTGGCCTTTCTAGGTCACCTGTGATATCTGTTTCAATCTTTTGTGCTTCGGGACTGGCTTCGACGATGGCTTCATTCTTCCTCGGGGGGTTGGGTGTCTTGTTGGCGCTACCGCCGTTGATCAGCCAAGCAATGCCGCTTAATCCACCATTGAGAAGCATCATGGTTGTGATGCCAAGGCCAGCCATAAGCAACACCGCTGCTAGTGCTCCCAGTAGCGCGGTCATCATCATGTACCTGGATACCAGCCACACGAAGAATTCGGCCTGTCTCTCGAGAGACGCCTCGCCCTTCTGATCGAGGGAAGCCGCAGCTACCTCTGTTGTCACAGATGTCAGGATGCCCTCAAGGTCTGAAACCCAGTTTGGGAACAGAGCAATGCTCCTCCCCTGTTCGTCCACCATTTTGAATGAGGGTTTTCCACTCATCCTCTCTCTCTCACACTCACACACTAACCAACAGGTTCGTCTTTTAAACAAAGCTTCAATAAGCCATCTGAT
>MU858821.1:481008-636813 GCA_033297175.1 Cladorrhinum sp. PSN332 | reverse complement strand
CCCCCCCCCCCCCCCCCCCCCCCCGCCCCCCCCCCCCCCCCCCCCCCCCCCCCCCCCCCCCCCCCCCCCCCCCCCCCCCCCCCCCCCCCCCCCAAAGCAGGCATTAAGCATAAAGCATTAAAGCATGAGTACCGATGGGGTTTTGGGAGGTTGTTTTTTATTATTTATTTTTGGGAGGTTTCAATGGGGGTTTCAATGGGGGAAAACTGTATAAAATACCACTCTCTCTTTTTGTTGTTTTTCCTTGCGTCTATCATCAGTATACCCATACACACGCAATTGTTATTTTGTTACTAGGGGTGTTATGAGAAAACTAATGATACATATGTACATGAACTCTATAAAGTCATTTGTATATACTTATGAAACATGGGCAAAGTGAAAGAGGGACTCTCTCTCTCTTTCTCTCTTTCTCTCTCTTTTTCCCCCTCCATGATCAGTTCCATCTTTTGTAAAAAGCCAGCCAGTGTCGTCGTCGTCGTCTTCTTCTCTTTTTTTTTTTCTTTCTTCTTTCTTCTCTTTTTTTCTCTTTTTTAATTTCCAGATGATGAATACCTAGTCAATGATACACGAGTGTATAATTATCCCTTTGGTTCGCTAACACACATCCAGTAGCGATCCGCCACCTTATTTGCCCTCCCCTTGTTCCATGCACGCCAGAACACACGCGAACACGCAAGACCAAAGCAAAGAACCCCCCACGCCAAGCCAGCTAAGAGATCGCCAAGACGCTGATCAGATAACCGAGTGAGAGAAAGGTCCCTTAACTTCCTCCCTTTGCTCGTGAACAATGCAATGTCAGTGACGACGTGACGTTTCCTTTCTGCGAATCACACAGCTTTTTCAGTGTTCCTTTGCCACCAATCCTTATTCATCATCTTGCCTCCTTTTGTCTGTGGTGGTTGTTTCTCCTCTGCGAGGTCGTTGAGGTCATGATTTTTCCGCTCCAAAACTTCTTCAACTCCCCCTTGTATTCACTTCTTCGGCTGTCTCTCCCCGTCGTTCCTCTATTCTTCTGCTCAATTTGATGATCCTTTTACCCTCTCTCTGACCCGACTTCGATTCTCTTCATTTATCACGTCTTGAGCGCATTGTAGCTTCTCTTCCCAATTGTCTGTGTCTGCCTTCCTTCTTGCACCAACTTACGCCGTTCCAGTTTCTGACGAGAGCGGAAGGGACACCGAAAGTAAGGTAGTTGCAACCGCCGCCGTCGCCGCCGACGCCCTGTTCGCGCCTGAATTCCGCATTGTAGAGTCCAAAATCCATCTGTACTGATGATGCACAAAAATCAAGTCGTGCACCCCCAATGCCACCATTTGTCGATGTCGAGAATATTCTGACAGAGCTCGTCGATTTCTTCTCCACTCTTCAAGAGCCGAGAAAGAACAGGAACTTGGCCGCATTGTGCGGCCAAGTGCATTGCAGGAAGTCGGTCATGTTTTTTTGAAAGTCGCAGCGTTCTTACACCTGGCACGTCCGACCGGGATGACTATGAACCCTGGTAACGGCTTGGAGGTGTCATGGTACCAGGTGGATTTGTTGCAAAGACGTGCGCTGCCTGGATGGAAAAATACTGATGTAACATCCTTAATGGAGAGTGTCTGGAGAAAATTCGAATGTGAAAGTTTTTGGCGGCAGTGGGAAAGAATTTTGGCGCAAACCTTTGTGTGAGGGGCGCTGGTTACTCCAAAGGGCGTACATGCACCCATGGTCAGATCATACATATGGCACCATGATGAGAAAGTGAGGAGATCTTCTCCAATACTGGGTAAAGGAACAAGTGCAAATTGAGACCAGACTCCTGCGATCTCAAAGGCCCATCGCCAGTTTTGTGAGTTACATGATGACCCGTAGCAGACTCAAGCATAAGGAAGTAAGAGCAAAAGAAAGTCACAAATTGTCTTAGTCGAGAACGATAAGAAATTCGTACTCCTTCGACGCATCGAGCGTATACTTTGGTAAGGTTTCAGGCCCACATGAACCAGTTCCAAGGCCATGGTGAGCCCAGTCAAGCCTAACAACGGTATCGTGGCGTTTTCGGTCATGCAGCTCGTAAGGGTGTTTGCTTTCGTCCAAATCCACGGCGGTGTATGGAAGAGCAGAAAAGCTTGCGTCGGACAAGTCGCCGTATCGGGCACGGATTAATCTTGACGATTCACTACTGATTGAACTTGGCTTGCCCAAGAACTCAACCCATCTCACATCAGTTCGGTTTCCATTCTCCTGAGGAAACTCGTAGTCGGTAATCAGATCATCAACTCCAAGTTCCCAAGCTCCAACAAGCTGGCTTAACTTCTTGTCGCGGTAACTCTCGCCGGGCCCACGGCCATACCACCTTGCGCTCCGGCATCCGGCGAGTGCAGTGACAAGTCCAAATCTCCCCCACGCTCTTGGTAGGAGATGTCCCGTAGGCTTTGCACGGGTTTGAATACTAACAAAGTCTGCCGTAAATCGGTATGTGGTAGTGACTTCAAGGGCCCAGTTCATCACAGGTGGCGCAATTCGTCCCTTGCTGACAACCTCAACCACATCATCCTTTTTCGCCCAAGACGATGCTAGAACGTGGTACTTGGCTTGGTGAAGACGGCGATCCGTCCAGTTTCTTCCAAAATCGCAGCCACGATCGTTGTCTGTCCGAGAACGGTAGATATCAATAAGCAAGGGCTCGGTGAGAATGTTAGCATCCGTGAGCTTCCAGCTGGTAATGGCGCCAATGGCGAAGTCGAACTCCCATGTGATACGTTTTCCTTTGAGAGACAAAACCGTTGGCTTCACCATATGGGCAACTACTAGGCCCGAGGCAGCCGCACCGAGGTCGTGCAGGCGTTGAAGGCTTGTTGATGGCTGTAGCTGAATTTGACCTGTAGCAACAAGATGCCCTGCTTCGGCCCAATTTGTTGACTTGGCAAGCCGGAACTCTAGATTCAAGTGCGCATCTGGCGTGTTCGCAGATGGAAGGAGTGGGATGTGCAAGAGGGCTTCTGTATGGGGTTTGATGCCTGATGTCGGGTCAGCGATGAAGACCAGATGTGGACGCTGCCCTGTAAGGACATACCTTCTGGGAGTTTGATCTTGCCCGATGCCATGGTTCTAGTCTCATCTAACACAGACCATCGGCACTCCAAATGATCCAGGTTGATTAAGTCGTATCGATTCACAACACGGACTTTGTTGCCACCCTCTAGTCCTAGAGTTTGGACGGGCTCGATGGCCTTCTTGTACTCGAGTAGGCCAGGGGTCGGTGTATGGTCAGAGAAGCAAAGCCCATCAAGCACAAAGTTGTAATCTGAGAACGGCTTGGTTAGCTACCTAATATGCACTTTGAACTTGAATGATCGGCATACCGTTGGGGTCGTCACCGAAATCTCCTCCGTACGCATAGTACTCCCTCCCATCCTTAGTCTTGGTCCTCAAGCCATGATTCGCCCATTCCCATACGAAGCCACCCATTAACCGAGGATACTGGTAGAAGAGATCAATATATTCCTTGATAGCCCCGGGACCGTTGCCCATGGCGTGGATGTATTCGCAAAGCACAACCGGCTTGTCCCAGGAGCGTTCTTTGGCGTCCCTCTCGACGTCTGAAATGGAGGGATACATGTGACTGAAGATGTCGGCAGATTGTGCTCTCCAGTCACCTTCGTAGTGGACTGGCCGCGTCGTATCGACGTTCTTGATAAATTTGTACATTGCTTCATGGTTTCTTCCGTATCCAGACTCATTGCCGAGAGACCATATGATGATGCTTGGCCGGTTGAAGTCGCGCATGACCATCTGACGAGCGCGGTCGATGTAAGCTTCCTCCCATTCCAAATTGTCAGTCGCGAACGATTCTCCACGCCCGCCCACCACAAAAAGGCCATGGCATTCCAGATCGCATTCGTCCAAGATCCAAATCCCTAACTCGTCAGCAAGCTCGTAAAGCCTCGGGTCATTGATGTAGTGGGATGTTCTGATGGCGTTGATGTTGTGTCGTTTCATGAGTAGCAGATCTCGTCTGAGGAAGTCGTAGGGAACAGCCCGCCCTGAATCCGGGTGATGCTCATGCCTGTTGACACCTCGGAGTTTGATCGGCTGGCCATTGACAGAGAATACTCCATCAATGAGTGAGACCTGTCGGAAGCCAACTCTCTCGGCCACAACGCAATCTGGTATTGAAAGGACTAAATTGTAAAGATAGGGTGTCTCGGCGGTCCTATGTAAAAGGTTATCATATAGTCAGTAAACAAAGATCATCGACGAGCATAGTCATCTTAAAAAGCCCAACACACCATTTGTGAGGATTCTCAACGGATAGCTCAAAATCGACTGAATCCTGGCCTGCTTTGCTTGTTGATTCAATGACGCGGTTATCCGCGTCAAGGAGGGCCAGATTCACTTGGGTCTCGCCCTTGGATTTAAGCTTGACGTGCACCTTGAGCGTCGCATCCCGAAACTTGTCGTCCAATACGGTCTGGATGTGAAAATCCTCGATACGGGTCAAAGGAAACTTGTGAAGAACAACATCACGAAAGATCCCGCTTAGCCACCATTGATCCTGGTCTTCTATGTAACTCCCGTTACATCGCTGGTAGACCTCAACCGACAGGACATTGGTCTCTCCGAACCGAACAAAGTCGGATATGTCAAACTCGGAAGGGTTTCGGCTGCCTTGGGAGTATCCGACTTTGCGATGGTTGACCCAAACAGTAAAAGCCGAGTCGACACCCTCAAACCGGAGTCTGAGCTGGTAGTCTTTGTCATGGTCGCCGAGATGGAAGCCAGTAACATATCGACCCGTCTCGTTGTCATCAAGAGGCACGTGAGGAGGATCTACCGGAAAAGGGTAGTTGATATTTGTGTATTGGGGTCCTTTTCCATGGCCTTGCAGCTGCCACATCCCTGGGACGTTGATGGGGGTCCATTCTGGAGCATCCACAAAGCTCGAGAGGGGCTGCTGGTGGAAATCGGTGGGTCCCTGAAACGGAGATGCAGACAGGTTGAAGAGCCATTTCTGATGTTGGCCAGAAAGTAGTTCGCTCGAGGACCGGGAAACGTCGCGAGACAAGGCGTCAGAGACGTCTTGGTAGAGATAAAAGTGTGATCTTGGCGGCAAGGTATTGCGATGGATGACTTTGAGGTTGTTCCAGTCCGGCGACTGATCCGGAATTACGGGCTCCATTCCGAGTGGAATTATTTGCTCGGAGCGGGCTTGCTGTTCTGGAGATCTCGTCCGGCGTGGCCAAGCACGCATGAGATGGAGGAGTGGGGATTACGCAAAAAGACGGGGAGATTTCATTCACAGTCTGGTATAACAACGAATTTTGATTCGGAACAATTCTGTTGGGCTTGGTGAGAAGATGATTTGGTATTTGATGGAATGTGGAACTTCAGCAGGAAAAGGCGATTTGGAGTTTGGGGTGTCACGGTGAAAGCTTGTGAGAGTGGTGGAAGGAGATGATCATGATCAGCTGCGCCGTCCCCCCCGCATCGATCGGGACCGGCCAACTTGACAAGGGCAGGTGTGCGGGGAAGATGGGGTTGTTCAGGGGAAGGAAGAGCTTGGCATCTTGGCGCATTTGGCTGTGTGTGGACAGTCACTACAGTCAACTTATCACACACAGCACAGTCAATTTACCCAACATGCAAAAATAGCAATCACCGAGAGGCCATTCACACCCATCACCATTCGCCCCATTTCTGACATCAACATCTCATCTTGCATCATTGACGTCGGGGAAAGAACCACCTGTGATCCGTGAAATCACCACCCAAAGCAGTCAATCTCCCTAGCTTGCATATGCCATCTGAAAATTGAGGAATGATCCGAAGCAGACGCACAAGGGCACCCCAGAAACCCGGAGCGACAAGAACCGAGAACCGACTGTGGTAGCATTCTGACGGAAATTCGGGAGACGAAACGAAAACATGCCAGCTTCTTGATCGAGATTGATTCGTGGGATCTGGCTCCATCATCAAACCATGGTCCTGGTATCATTTCACACCATGGACCCGGTGCGCGGAAAGACGGGGAGCGACCGGGCGATGCATACGTAGTCGCCAAGGGGTCGCATTTCATCCGGATGGATGAGTTTATTATATTAACTGCGACGGAATCCCTCTTTTGAATCACCATGCTTGGACACTACCGTCAGAGCGTGCCCACCGTCCATCATGAGAGGAGGAACCGTTCGGCTGCTTCTCGCTGCGATCGCAGCCCCTGTCAGGGCTGCTTTCTCTTGGGAGAATGTGAACATTGGTGGTGGTGGAGGCTTCGTTCCCGGTTTTGTCTTTCACCCAACCGCCAAAGGCGTAGCCTACGCAAGAACCGATATTGGCGGTCTGTACAGGCTAAACGCCGATGACTCGTGGACAGCCATCACCGACAGCATCAACACCGACGCCAGATGGGGCCACTGGGGTATCGATGCTATGGCTCTCGACCCTCAGAATCCTAATCGGGTATATGCTGCTACGGTATGCTCGCCCCTTGCTCTTCTGAATACCAAGTCTCTCTTCTAACTGGCCGACCATCAGGGCATGTACACCAACTCGTGGGACCCGAACCCAGGAGCAATTATCAGGTCCAACGATAAGGGAAATACATGGGCTATAACCGACCTCCCCTTCAAGGTTGGCGGTAACATGCCGGGCAGAGGTACTGGCGAGAGATTAGCAGTTGATCCCAAGAACTCCAACATCCTCTACTTTGGTGCTCGAAGTGGCAATGGTCTTTGGAAGAGTACCGATGCCGGTGTTACCTGGGCCAAGGTAACCTCTTTCACCAACGGTGGAACCTTGATTCCTGACCCCAGCGATGTTGGCGGCTACAACGGTAAGAGAACGGCATCTTTTTTTGAATTCTCCGTGTTGGATCTAACAGGAATATACTTTAGGAGACAAGGTTGGTTTGACCTTTGTCACCTTTGACTCGACATCCGGTCTCACAAATGGTGCTACATCCCGGATATTTGTCGGAACCGCCGACAATATTACCGCCTCTGTCTACGTCTCCAATGATGCCGGAAGCACTTGGGCTCCTGTCGCTGGCCAGCCCGAGAAATACTTTCCTCACAAGTGCAAGCTCCAGCCTACCGAGAAGGCTCTCTATCTGACCTACAGCGATGGAGCGGGTCCGTATGATGGAAGCTCTGGAGCTGTTTACCGCTACGATATCACCACTGGCGTGTGGAAGGACATTACCCCTGTTTCCGGAGGCGATCTTAACTATGGCTTCGGCGGATTGGGCGTCGATATCCAGAAGCCGGGCACTCTGGTTGTTGCCAGTCTGAACTCGTGGTGGCCTGATGCTCAGATCTTTAGGTCGACTGACTCCGGAACAACCTGGTCACCAATTTGGGAGTGGGCTGGCTATCCCGATCAGAACTGGTATTATGGACTCTACGTAAGTGTCTTTTGTCTTTACCGTTGACTGACGGTAGTGCTGACTGCTTCAGACCGATAACGCACCATGGATCAATGCTGGCTTCATTTCCCAGGATACCAAGCGCCTCGGGTGGATGATCGAGGCTCTCGAGATCAACCCCTTGGATAGCGATCACTGGCTTTACGGCACCGGTCTCACCGTTTTTGGAGGCCGTGACTTGACCAAGTGGGACACAACCCGCAATGTCTCGATTCATTCAATGGCTGTTGGTATTGAAGAAATGGCTGTCTTGGGTCTTGCCTCCGCTCCTGATGGCTCCGAGCTTCTTGCCGCTGTTGGCGATAACAATGGTTTCACATTCAAGAGCTCCAACGACTTGAAGACTTCCCCTCAGACGCCTTGGATGAACCCCTGGTACACTTCCTCGACTGACGTTGGTACGTATTTTATGCCCATCCCATGCGGCGGTTTGCCAATAAGCTAATTCATGAATCAGATTATGCTGGTAACAAAGTCAGCAACGTCGTTCGTGTAGGTAACGGGGGCGGATCTCCGCAAATCGCGGTCTCAAGTGACGGGGGTGCCTCCTGGAATATTCACCACGGCGCCGGTACCACCCAGAGCAGTGGCTTCGTCGCCTATTCTGCTGACGCCGATACCATCCTTTGGTCTTCTGGCAATGCCGGTGTCCTCCGCTCTCAGCATCAAGGCACGTTCACGGCTGTTGCTTCTCTGCCATCTGAGGCTGTCATTGCCTCCGACAAGCGCAACAACAGCGTCTTCTATGCCGGTTCTGGAAGCACATTCTATCGTTCTACGGATATCGGTGCCACCTTCACCGCAGTCTCCTCCGCTCTAGGAAGCGCCGTCACGGCAGTTAAGGACATCGTCGCCCACCCAATTGTTGCCGGCGAGCTTTTGGTAAGCACTAATGCTGGCCTGTTCCGCAGCACAAACTTTGGTGTCAGCTTTACGCAGATCGGAGCTAGCAAGATCAGCAACACTGAACATGTTGCTTTTGGCAAGGGCGAGGGCTCGACCTGGAATATCTATGCCTTTGGAAGTGGTGCTTCGGGCAATAAGCTTTATGCCTCTGCGGATACGGGAGCAACCTGGGTCGACATCCAGGGTAGCCAAGGTTTGGGTGCAATCTCGGCCAACAGAGTCGTTGGAAGTAGCAACGTCGCGGGTCAGGTATATATCGGCACCAACGGCCGCGGTGTTCTCTTTGCCAAGGGCGTTGTAGCTGGAGGTTCTTCTCCCTCGACCTCCACGTCGGCTTCGCCATCGACCACAACAAGCAGGGCTACGACTTTGAGCACCTCAACCGTCAGGACCACCTCCTCTGCGGTCGCCACGACTTCGACCTCGACATCCGCTTCCAGGGCTAGTAGCAGCACCACGACCGCAAGCTCTGCGGCCACGTCTTCTCCAACAGCACTTGCTCAAAGGTGGGGCCAGTGTGGCGGTAATGGATGGGCGGGCCCGACCCAGTGTGTGGCTCCGTATGTCTGCACCGTCGGTAACCCATGGTACTCTCAGTGCCTGTGAGGGAGCGAACTCTGAAATGATAAAGATGTGTGGGTGGTGATCAATTTGTACATATAGCACACTTATTCTTATTCTTGGCACATATTACAGGTAATCGGTCATTTCATGGTGGCAGCTGCCGTACATACACTATTTCCAACGCATATATCTCTGTTATCCCTACCATTCCTGCCATTATCGCCTGAAAGTCAAGGCTAGAGCGGTTTCGACTCTGCTCTCTTGATTCTATTGCTTGCAACGTTCATTCCATCCCGTAGTCGGTTCCGTTTTCGTCCGAACAATTGGAGGGACAATTGCAAATAGCACAATAGCATATTTGACCATAATGGAATGCCAACTACTTCGTTGCTCACGACCTTCTTTTTATCTTTTCTCTCCTCAAGCCGATACTCTCTCTTCCTGAAGCTCACTTCGCAGTCGCTAAGAAGTTTTCTCACGAACCTCACCGTCATAAACAAGCCAAAGCCCCATTTACCCCACAGTGTCCGAAGTACCACCAATATCGTAAAGGTTTGTTTGACAGTACATATTTATAAGCTATTCAACATCGCACTAACTGCCGATCTAGATGTCCACTCAACCCGCACGTCATGTTTGGACTCGTCGCGCCTTGATGGTGCTCCGCCGCCCTGGAGGCTCGACGTTTCTATTTGTCTATCCGACAGGCTCGGCGAGCATTCCAGCTATTCGCGGCCGGTACATCAAGAAGAAACACATTGAGATTCGGGAGGGTCGATACACTCGCACTGTGACGAAGATCCTGAAGCGCATTCATCGCCAGCGGTCTGTCACTGCTGCCCAAACGCCCGATGGCCATCAGTTTAAGCCTGACATGGACGCGCATGTTTTCGAGCCGGTTAGCTGTGCCATCAATGAAGTCACGTATATTTCTGAGTCGGAGACGCTTGACGAGGAGTCAGATACGGATGAGGTTTAGACTTGGAGTTGTGGAATTGATGGAAACAAGGCATGGGCTGGATATTTTTCATGCATTATTTTTTGTTTTCTGTATGGCCTGCTCGGAACTTGGAGGAGACGTTTCGTTTCTACAGCATGGCTATACTTTTTTTTTCTTCTTTTTTTTTCTTCTTCGTTTTTTTAATTACGCGTATTTGAATAAGCACTTTTCAGCCATCAAGAGGTTTAGGGATGCCCTCAAGATGGTCAGGCACGCCTTGAAGATGCCAAGGCAGGCATACTCAATGACCGATAAGAATTTTAACATGATAAACACGCATTCGAAAACCAAAAGTAGGGCTTTCCTTTCAATATTTTCACAATAGATTAATGATGCCCCTGATTTGTTCGGTTCCTGACTTATATCTGGTTTGTCACCCGGCCAACGGCGGGGTCTTGGCACATGGCAGCTTTCTGCCTGCGGGGCCCAACCCGAAAGCTTATCTTTGTCAACTCGAGCAACTTTGAAACAAATGACGACATGCAGGCTGCAACCGTTTGGTCGTGGTTTCCTTCTTGCTGCACCGTCCTGAGAGGGTTTGCATCGGCAAACCGCTCAACCAACATCGATATGCCATGACGACCGAACCCGAAATCTACCCGCAGTACTGTTTTCACCTCTCGCCGACCCTCGACCATTGGTGCCATTTCCGTGCCGCCGACCTTGTGCGCTTGAAGAGCCACCCGGGTTTTCAGGGCCAGGATATCTATTTCCACCAAAACCACCCGATTAAATGGGTGCGCGTCTGCGGTTTGGTTATCGCGATCCACCAGTTCGACGGGCGTCGTATCTACACTATCGACGATAGCAGCGGCGCAACCATCGATTGCGTTCTCAACATTCCGCGCTCCTTTGGCGGGGAGGGGCCGACCGTCGGAACGGCCGAATGGAACTACAAGGTGAAGGAAGATACCACTGGGCGGAAGTTTGCATCTGTCGATGGGCCGATTGATATCGGGCATGTTCTCGACATCAAGGGCAATGTGGATGAATTTCGTGATGAGAAGCAGGTCGTACCTGCCAAGATCAAACATTTGCGCAACACACAGCAGGAGGCTCAATTTTGGGAGAAGACCGCTCAATTGCGCAGGGATGTCCTCAATAAGCCTTGGGTTCTGGATCCCAAAGTGGTGAGAGCGCTGAGGAGAGAAGCAGAAGGAAAGAAGCTTAAGCGACGGGAAACTGGTCTCGAAAAACAGGGCACCAGGAGACGGAGGGAGATTGCAGACATGGAAGAGACATCGAACCCCCACCCCCAACCTCGACATCGTGAGACCGGACTCGAGCCAGCTACCAAGAGGCGCAAAGTGGAAGAGAATGAAAAGTCACATGTCACTCGCCCTCGACGCGAAACTGGGCTCGAATCGATAATGAAGAGGCCAACGGTGAACGAGGAGGAGCAGGCACAAGTTGCCCGACCGCGCCGTGTCCAAACTGGACTTGAGCCAATACCAAAGCGAAAGGTTGTTGAGGATGAAACATCTCATAGTATTCGCGCTCATCACGCGACTGGACTCGAAAGAACGGCGAGTGGACAAAATACTGAAGTAAAAATGACCCACGGCACTCGGCCTCCTCATCGCGAAACGGGCCTAGAACCGAGATCCGAGAGACACCAGGTGGACGGGGATCTACAGTCACAGGACAGTCGCCCTCGTCGTTACAAGACTGGGCTCGAATCAGCGACAGAAAGGCGAAAGGTAGACAAAGACGAATTGTCCTACATATCTTACCCTCTCAAGCTTCGCGATGGGACTGCGCTTGAGCCAACCATTGAGAGCTCAGAAGTCGACAAGGATGAAGAGCCCCAGCACACCCACCCTCGAGTTACCGGCCTTGAAAGACAGGGTGTCACGCGTGATAGACAAGAAGCCAGGGAACTTCAGCAACGCGCTCGCAAAACTGGCCTGGAAAAGCAGTCACAGGCCAAGAAAGTTGAGACTACTCTAATACTGGAGTCACGTAATCCGGACACTCATATGGCTATGCACATCAAGGTGAGCCGGGAAAGGGAAGCTGCGAAGCCTCTTACTGTCCGCTCGCGTATAACCGGTCTCGAACGACAGCCTCTGCAGGCAAAACAGGAGGACAGAAAACCTACTGGCCTTGAGAACCAATACAAACGAAGCCAACCGCAAGAAAATTCTCGTAGTCATCGACGAACTGTTCTTGAGGGGCAAGCTAAGTCAAAGACAGAAACAGACACTATTGTGAACATTCATAGCCATCGCCGGACGGGTCTCGAGGGGCAGACTGCGAGAAAGAAGGAGGTTAGTCTAGAGAAACAGGGGAAAAAGAAAGAATCGGATTTACACCCTATAGCTGAGGGTGAGGACGATGGTGGGAAGGAGGACGTCAATCGCTGGGACATTGGCAGACCCGGGAAACAGGTTCTGGTGAGGGGAAGGATGAGAACCACCGGTTTGGAGAGGAGGGTAAAGGCTGTCACAAGGGTACCACCTGTGACTGACCAATACGACGCCACGGATTGATGGCTTGTGAGATCTCACATGCACTTGACCACCACCACATCGCAACGACATGCTTTTACAAAATCGCTCAGAACACTTGATACCCATATTTCTCAATTTATTATTCATCGGTCCGAAATATTTTCTCTTGCAGCCTCGGAATGATCTGGTTTATGTGATGCAAGGGCCCGAATCCAAGTCACCGGAACTAGGCCTAGCAACTGTTGTACCACAGAGGTTTGTTGACAAGCGTCCCGCATTGAGCTTCTAGAATAACGACATCATGGCCGTGGCCCCTTTTGTTGATCATGCGAGAATCCCAAGCTTACGATTCTGGCGAGTTTGTTGGTCTTGGCATTCGTGCATATTCTGGTCATCCTTCGTACTTTTCGAGGATTTTCCAGAAAAGTCAATTATTCATTGTATCGTCTGAACTCGATCCTCCCGGCCCCTCGTGGCAACATTGCAGCTGCATCCCCTGAGCACTGGCAATTGCCAAGCAGGGACGTCCCTTCCTGAAGATCTGGGGATTTACTGGGTACCTGACGTATAAAAGTCCGACGGGTTCTCCACCTTTGAAGGAGCGGAAGGGAAGGACCCCGTTGCGTGTTTCCCAAGAACCAGGTAAGCTTCGGTTAGACCGCACATCATCATCATCACCATCACCATCACCTCTCTTCACCGTTTTATTTTATTTTATTTTACCTTTTTGCTTTTTGTCTCGCCCATTTTCTAAAGTTATCTCTTTTATCATTGTCTCACAACAATCACCGCCCCCCTGCCGCTTTGCCCTCATTTCCGGACCTTGGACCTCCCAAATTACCTAGAGCTTTCTCTTTCAGGACCTCGACCTGCAGCTCGCCTTGCTATTTCGAGTCAGGTTGCAGATCTAGAGCTGTCTGGTTTGCTATCCTGAAACTCGACAAGCTTGCCTCCAGCCTTTTTTTGACTCTCGGTTGAGGGCGGCGCATTCCGGCAACTCTATATCAAGGTACGGAGATGTCTTACTCTACCAGAGATTATCTTGTTTTTGTTCTTCACGCCCAGCCCAAGTGCGCTGCAATGCATGCCAGTGACGAGAGACTGTTTCTGTTTCGACCCAGCCCTTCTTCTTCTTCTTTTTCTACTTTCTTTGAAAACACGCGCAGATGACCCTATGACGGCCATGGGACATGCGCTCCCCTATATGATATAATTATCCACGACTGCGAACAGAAAGGATATACAACGACGAGATCGAGCCATTGATCTGAAAAGATGGCGCGGTTCAATTTTAACAAGATACTTATGTTTGTGTGGCTACTAACCTTGCTCCAGGTTTCAATCTCTCTAGCCCGTCCGCCGGGACTTGGGAACGAGCGTCGCAGTCATCACCTTCACCGGGCCGGCAACGAAGACATATCTTTGTGGCCTCGGAGGGAGGAGAGCGCTCAGAGTGAGGTTGAAGCCCGAAAAGTCAAGAAGGACAAGGCGGCCAAGCCCGAGCCAGCAGTTACAGTCACAGTCCGCAAGACCACGACAACAAGCAAACCAACTCCCTCAGAAAAAGTAGCGGCAGAGAAGAGAGCAAAGCCCACCCCTCTGGTTTGGAGACCCGGTGGATGGCACGCACCTTTGGTCGGCAACGTTGGTAAACTCAAGCAAGAGAACACTTCCTCCGCCGAGCCCATCGAGTCCACCGAGACAGTCAGTGTCATCACCACTGTTGTCCCATCCTCGGGGACGGTCGTGATCCTCCCCACGCAGACAGGAGAGCCGACCAACACGGGCTTCATCCCTCCGTTCCGCGCAACATCAGGAGCAGGCTACATTACCTCACAACCAATCATCACTAGCCCAATCCCTTCGCCTACCTCCTTGATCGAACCTACAGAGACTCCCCCAGTAGACAACCCAGCTCCACCGGAACCGACCAACACGATGGCTGGTCCAAACATCTTTGCCCACCCTGTCTCGACGGACCCTCCTCCGTCCCAAATCATCCAGAAGAAGGATCATCCAGCCCCTCGTATTGGAATCAGTTCCACTGGGGCTCCAATTGGCACCAACAAATTCTACGGTAACTTCTTCCTCGGAAACCAAACCTCCCCCACCTATCTACACCCTTATTCAGTCTCTTGGGCCCGCGGTCAGGGAGCGTCGGGCACCTGGGGGCTCGCCATCTCTCATGTCGAGCCATTCCAGCGCGTCTATGGCAAGACGGACGCCACCACTGGCGCGGCGTCGTACTTTATCAATCCCGTAGGAATCCACTCGGTCTGCATCTCTGCCAACGAGCTCGGTCCGAGCACCGTGCTCACGACGGAAAATCACACCGACTGGTCAGTCCAAGTCAGCTTGAGACAGGCCGCTCAAGGGCCGGCTGTCATTCAGTTCCCACTTGTTCAGGGGTCAGCGTTCGTGACGGCCGTTTATAATGGCGGCCAACCCTTGATTCAGACAGGTGTTTTCTTCAAGACTGTTACGAGGCCGACGAGGGATGTGAAGAGTGGAGTGACAAAGTATAAACTTCACTTGGAGGATGGTACTGTATGGCTAGTTTATGCGTACCATACGAGGGGTGATGGATTAAACCTGCAGGTTGTGAATAACGGACAGGCAATGAGTACGGGACCGTTTTATGGCATTTTGCAGGTTGCTAAGGACCCTGGGAATGGATCTGAACAGGTGCTTGATCAGGCTTGTGGTGTTTATCCCACAGGAGTGACATTGGAGGGCAAGGTTGACGGGCAGAGTGCAGAGTATAAAATGAAGTTTGGGAAGAGCGGGATGAGCTATGGGACGGGAGTGGCTATGTATGCTCTGCCACATCATGTGAGCAGCTTTGATGATGCCACGAGGGGCAAGGTTGTGCAGGGGGCGAGACTGAATACTACTACCAAGGGTGTGGCCAACTTGGTGGTTGCTGATGAGTGGAGAATGGTAGAACAGGATGTCCCAAGCGGGTTGGGATTCTTGCCTTGGGTGGAAGGGGTTGGAGGAGTGAGTGAAGTTAGTGCGGAGGTGAAGGAGTATGTGCGGAATGTGGCGATCCAGGAGGCCAGCCAGGATATGCTGCAGCAGAGTGATCAGAATTCTATGTATTTCAGTGGAAAGGCAAGTCGACACACGAACCAAAAAGAGGGAGATTGGGTGCTAACGGGGGTTTAATAGGCTCTGGCGAAATTTGCGGGTATCATTTTGGCCCTTCATGATATCATTGGGGATGAGGCAATGGCTTTTACAGCACTCAACCAGCTCAAGCTCGCTTTTGCCAGGTTTGCGGAAAATCAGCAGCAATTCCCGTTGGTGTATGAGAGTGGATGGGGCGGTGTTGTCAGTTCGGCAACGTACGTGACTGGGAATTCGGGTGCCGACTTTGGAAATTCCTACTACAACGACCACCACTTCCATTACGGCTACTTTATTTACACAGCGGCGGTTATCGGACATCTTGATCCCTCGTGGATTCCCGAGAATAAGGCGTGGGTCAACATGCTTGTTCGGGATATCGCAAACCCCTCGACTCAGGACCAGTACTTCCCCGTCTGGCGGTGTTTTGATTGGTACCACGGACACAGCTGGGCTCACGGCTTGTTTGACACGCTGGATGGCAAAGACCAAGAGTCCAGCTCCGAGGATACGATGCACGCCTACGCTCTCAAGATGTGGGGAGACGTCGTGGGCGATGCCGACCTGGCCGCGAGAGGCAGTTTGATGCTCGCGGTTCAGGCGAGGTCGTTGAACGCTTACTACTTGTACTCGAGCAATAACACGATACAGCCGGCGAATTTTATTGGAAACAAGGTTGCGGGTATCCTGTTTGAGAACAAGGTTGACCACACGACCTATTTTGGTGCGAATATCGAGTACATCCAGGGCATTCACATGTTGCCTCTGTTGCCTCATACTCCTCTGATCAGAAAACCCGACTTCGTGAGGGAGGAGTGGGAGACTTACTTTGCACACGGAAGGGCTGAGAGGATCTCGGGGGGTTGGAAGGGGATTCTGTTTGCCAATTATGCCACTATTGACCCGAGGGGTGCGTTTGAGTTTTTTGCAAGCGAGGATTTCGATCCTGGCTGGTTGGATGGCGGTGCTAGTTTGACTTGGTATTTGGTTTATAGTGCTGGTAAGTCTTTTCCTTCCCTTTCTGAATTAATTTCAAAAATATGTGCTAACAGGTGATGATAGCTTTGGGTGGATTGTAAGAACGTGAGGGTGCGTTTGTTGATTGGGAGGTTTCTAAGTACATATTATTTTTCTCTTTTGTTCTTCTTCTCGTCTTTCGTTTACTCGGGGGGGGGGGGGGGGTGGAGAGTCCTGTTTTGGTTGTAACCTGATCAGGATGGGTCTTTGCCTCCCTCTTTTCGGCTTTCGGTTGGACGTCGTGTTTTTTTCTCTTCCTGCTGTTGATTCATTCGCTGTACATATTGAATAAGGACCTTGAAGGGTTGGGATTTCGGAGTTGATAGCATGCATACACAGCATTAGCATTAGTATTGAATACCCGAGGAAATATGGCATTGTAGGATTAACAATTCTTGGGCTTCTTTTTGCTCTTGTGGATCGTGGTTGTGACGGCTGAGCTATATGTATTTGGCAATGTTATTACCAAGTAAGCCAACTTCTTTAAAAGGAATGTCAGAATTACAAGGTTGGCAAGCTGTAATCTGGAAGCAGTAGATATACTTTGAGGAACCGTATCTTTATTTGAAGCGAGACGACATGATGACATTTTACCCTCGCCCTATTTTACTCCTTCTTTATTACTTCCTTCTTTTTATCGTCTCCTCCTCCTCCTCTTCCAAGGGTAACCCCAACCACCCCAGCAGCAACCATCAGCAGCCCAGAACAAACAGTGAAGACCTTTCCGAATCCGTTTTCTCCGGCATCCCTGGTCAAGACCAACGCGCCAACGACGAATACGTTTAGCGGGATTCTCAAGAGGCCGTAAACTTGAGCTCTGACGCTGTCGTCTATGAGTTTTCCTTTCAAGAAGCCCATGGTGGGGAAGTAGAGCCCCACTGCGGCCTCGAAGAGGCAAAAGACCCAGAAGGCTGATTGTTCTGTTTTGGGGGAGGCGGAGAGGAGGAGCAAGACTGAGGACGAGGCGAGGAGGATGGCGAGGAGGGCTGAGTGGGGACTGCCGGTGAGTTTGAGCTTTGCGGAAGCCGAATTCGAGAGCGGGGTGAAGAGGAGGGAGGAGGATAGGGTCGAGGCCATGAAGGAGGAGAAGATCAGACCGAACGGGAGGGGGGTGGTTGACTGGAAGGAGAGCAAGGCCGGGGACCAGAAGAAGACGAAGAGGTACATTGAGCCTTCGAACAGGGTTGTTGTTAGGGTTAGGGAGAGGAGGGTTGGGGACGAGAGGAGGGTGGTTATTGAAGAGGATGAAGAGGATGGGTTGGAGGAGGAGCCGGGGGAGGAGGGTGCATAATTTTCTTTCTGGGGTTTGCGTGTGTTAGTGAGAGTCGGAAAAAGGGGTGAAACAAAAAAAAAAAAGGGGGGGGATGAGAGTCATTTACCCATGTAGTTGAGATTATACCCGCCGCGAGGAGTAACAGTACCACGCCGAGCCAAAAGGGAGATTTTTTCGTCCCCGTGTACGTGACGAGCCATTCGCTGATTACGCCGCTTGCTATGGCCACCAGACTGTTGAGCGTGCTCATGACGCCGAAAATCTTGGCTAGATCCGAGTCTGCTTCACTTTTGGATTTGGAATTTTTGACATCCGTAACCATCCAGCTTTCGAACACGCTGAATAGGAGGCTTGTGCCTATGCCGCCTAGTACTCGACCTAGGAAGAGTAAAGGGATTGAACCGCCGGGAATGGTGGTTAAGATGCATGAGGTTGCGTAGACGGCGCAAAAGAGGAGACAAGCGTTTTTGCGTCCGTTGCGGTCGGCCCATGAGCCTATTACGCTGCCGCTTGCTGCGCCCGAGAGGAAGCCGGTTGTGAAGAGGGTTGGAATTAGGGACGGGGGGACGGCGTGTTCGTCGCGGTAGAGGGAGTAGAGGAAGGGACCTTGGAGCCAGTCCGAGGCCATTACGAGGGTGTAGACTAGGTAGAAGGGGAGAAGAGGGTTGGATTTGAGCGAGGTTGGGGAGAGTGAGGAGGAGGGGGAAAGGGATTTCAAGTTGGTGGTGCCGAGGAAGATGGCGCCGCAGAGGGCGAGGAGGAGGGTGAGGTTGATGGCGTAGATATCCATTTTGATGGTGTTTGGGTAATTATTGGGGATTTAGGGTCTCAATGAGAGAGGAATATGTACTAGTTATCATGAGTTTTTGATTGGAAACAAGTGGCCTCTACGATTTGGTCTAAATTGATGATCAATTACCCGGCTTGGAGGCGGCAAGGTCAAGATGCTCCGACATTGCGCGGTTTCGATTGTGTGTTAGGTATAAGGCGCAGTCATGTTATGTGTAACATTTTATACATGGAGATCTAAGATATGACTGGAATCTCAAAAGTTGACATTTTTCATGTTATTTCGTGGTATTTTGTGAGTCCAGAGATGAAGTCCTGCAACAAAGATGACAGAGGAAGAGGAGGGGTCAAGGTGAGCTGACCGAGGTAAAGACCCTAACCCTAACAGAGTTTGAGCGTCTTAAAGTGGCCCACTTTTTGCCGGTGCTCCCCGCCCTCTGGTTGGGGCGCGCGCTCGCCGCTGAGCGCCAGTCCAAGCAGGATCCTGGTTCTGCAGCGCCATCTGCGTCGCGAACATCCTGCATCTTCAATTTACACCACCAGAAACTTAATAGGGAGCCGATCAATACAAATTCCCGACGACTCCTTGAAGATACCCACCAAATAAGTCAATTTATTTTTCCGATATAAGCCAGCCACACCACCAAACCGTCTTCGATCGTGGTGCGCCGCCACCAAGAGCACACAATGTCTAATCAACAACAACAAGCCTTGGTCGTCGAGGCCATTCTGGGCATAAGGAGGAAACTGAAGCGACGAGATTACGGTGCGCTCCTGTTCTTGCTCTTGGCCGGTCCCCTTTCTCCCTCTAACATGTTCTACCTTCCAGACTCCGATTCCGATTCGTCCATCGACCATAATACGAACCGCGGCAACAAGTTAAAAAAGAGAGCGAGATTTGTTACTCAGGGCCGTCTTGCCTCGTCATCGGGCCCTCAATCGTATAAGGAGGTAGCAGATCATGCGGGCTATCAGCGCGCCATCATCAACAAAAACCCACCCTTGCTCGACGAAGATGGCTACGACATTGAGAGCGACGACGACGAAGAGCAGGTTCGGGAAGCCATTGCCGCAGCGTCAACAGACAATCCCTATTCAGACATTAGACTTGAACGTACGTTTCCCTGCATAATTTTGGCTCTTTTGCAGAAGAGCGCGCCTAACATTCAGTAGAAATATTTGCTCCGTTAACCTCGGTAACCGATCTTCCTGGCCACCCAACACTGTCGCGACCATTCACATCGAAAGCGCTGCCCGAGCTGGTCGAACAAGCACGAATTATAATGCAGAGGGAGAACAAAGCGCTCTGGAAGGCTAAGCCTCTCCTCGCGAAACTTGTCGGCGACAACACATGGGCACCGTGCGGACTCATGGAAGGTCCCGGTGATTCTGATGTGTTATTATTTACCGACACAGCCAGCTTCTTCGACCGACCGCCTCACCCAGCAGCGAGCGCGACAGTTAATGGGACGGGTCTTCTGGCAGTCCAGCCATTGGCGGGCAAAGGGAAAGCGGTCGATCGCACAGGGCTTCAGCAGCATGAGAAGGTTGTGAACGGCGAAGAGAAAGGCGAGCACGGCAGAAATGGTGAATTGGACACAGAAAAAGTCAACGGCGCAGCGGGACTAGGTGATGCAGACAAAAAGGAAGGGAAGGCACCTCAGCCCGAAGCAGAGGGCGAGAGTTCAAACAAGCCCGACGACGACGTAGAGATGGCCGATGCGGAACAAGAGCAACGAGCACCTCCCATAATAAATCCGGCGATCCGATTAGAGCCCCCTGAAAGTAGCACCAACGGCGTGGCCGATTCCACACCGGCGAGTCCAGAATCCCCCGAGGCGACCCCTTTTATACACCCGCTCTTCCTCGCGCCTCAGGCAGCACGACAGGACAGAAATATGGGGCTTCCGGACGCGGAAGCCGAGAATGTCCGACACTTACTTCAGGCATACGTGCAGAAGCAGGAGGAGGTGTGCCGGGGAGCGAAGCGATTATACGAGCAGCTATTGAGGGCCGATCGGTTACGGAACAAAGTCTTGATGTGGTCCAAGGCTGAGGCACACTCGGGACCAAACAGGGACATGTCGGATGGAGAGGATTGGTATGATAGGGAGGAATGGGGGTTGACAGAGGACCTCAAAAAGGGAGAGGATGAAGTCGAGGAGGATTTGGCGACAACACAGAAGAAGACGAGAAACAGGAAGTAAAGGCAGAGGATGGGGCATTTTGTGTTTTGTGTATACCTGCGTTAGGATTGGTCAATTGAGCGTGGCGCTATGATACCGGACAGAATGGGAATACATTCATTTTCATGCATTGCATTGCATCCTTGCAGCACAGGGCTGCAAAACTCCAACTGTTCGTCATTGTCGGTGGAACATACGCGCCGATGGCCGAGCTTTCCCCACGTTCTGGGTATGCGGGCAGTGGCGGGGGACGGGGGTAACAAGCGCTCGGCGGCGCAGGGACCCTTTGATTGGGGGACACTCCACCAGGAATTGATCCAAACGGGATCCGATCCCTGGGAACCTGGCATGTTCTCATCAATCTTGGTGAGCTTGTTTTAGTTTCTGAGATTCTGGTTCGTCTCTGCTGCCGACTTGACTTGCCGTTAATCTGTCAGTTCTGTCTGCATCGGCTTTTGTCTCATGTGTCATATCTGCGGAGCCGCAACGGATCACAACCTGCCTTTACCCTCTCGGGCTCGGACCTTTCAGTGATGACGATTGGTAATTATTAGTCTGATTTTGTTTAAAGTGATGGGATGTCAAGCTGATGGATGGATGACGGGCGCTGAGGGGAGAATTTCCTTGGCGCTAATGGTCTTTTTTGGGCATGAGATGCAATGCGACCATTGCGACGGGACGCGATGGATCGTGGCGAAGGTGGGGGGAATAAAGGATAAAAGACTTTGGAACAGCCCAGCCTGAGGAGAGTGTTTCTTTTTGTTTCTTTTTTTTGGTCTTATCCCTATTTTTGTTTGACGTGATTTCGTCATTGAAGAAAGACGCTCTTCTTGGCCACTCTCTCGTGGTTGGACACGCCCGGGTTACTAAATTCGGGCATCAGTTCGCCTTGTTGTTGCGCATTTGGAAGGCGCGCTGATGAGAGGGAGGGCGCACAAACCACAACGCTTCCAGAAGTAATCTCCGCCAGCCCTCTCTTTTCAGGACTCTCCCGGCGGAGGGCTTTTCTTTTTTTTTTTTTTCAGAAAGGAAATTTCTTCCCAAGTTCTTCTTCCCACAAGCTCTTCAACCATGGCCGAAAAAGACCTGTCAACGACGACCGGCACCGAGCCGGATAGAGGTGTCCCGGAACCGGCGCCGGAAATATCCACCCCGAATAAACCCACCACCACCACCACCACCACCACCGACCCGGCCGTCGCTGATGAGACCCCTACTCCTGACTCCTCCTCAGATGCCGACGCAGATATCGTATACCCACACGGACCCACACTTGTTCTCATCATCTCCTCACTCTGTCTCTGTGTCTTTCTCGTAGCGCTGGACCAGACCATCATCGCCCCGGCCCTGGGCGCCATCACGGGGGAGTTTGCGTCGGTAAAAGATATAGGCTGGTACGGCGCGTCCTACCTCCTCACCACCACGGCGCTGCAGCCCACCTACGGCTCCCTTTATCGCATGTTCTCGGTGAAATGGGTTTTCCTCGCCGCGGTATTCATTTTTGAGATTGGAAGTTTAGTATGTGCCGTAGCGCCGAGCAGTAATGCCTTTATTGTGGGCAGAGCGGTGGCGGGCGTGGGCACGGCGGGGTTGTTCTCTGGGAGCGTGGTTATTCTGAGCTATACCCTGCCGCTGAGGAAGCGACCGGCGGCGTTTGGACTCATCGGGGCCATGTGGGGGATCAGTGCCGTCGCTGGGCCGCTGCTTGGAGGAGTGTTTACGGATAAGGTCACTTGGAGGTGGTGCTTTTATATCAACCTGCCGATCGGTGGGGCGGCCATGGTTGCGGTTTTGTTCTTCCTAAAGATTGAGAACAAGAAGAAGGGAATCGAGGATGAGGGTTTAAGCATCTGGGCGAGGGTTATGAAGTTGGATCTGCTGGGTACCGCGATGCTGGTGCCTGCGATCGTTTGTTTGCTGTTGGCTTTGCAGTGGGGCGGGACCGAGTACGCGTGGAACAGCGCGACGATTATTGGGCTGTTTGTTGGGTTCGTGGTGATGACGGCTATCTTTGCGGGGATTCAGGTCTGGAAGGGGGATAACGGGACGTTGCCGCCGCGGTTGTTCAAGGATAGGAACGTTGTGTGCGCGTTGTTGTTTGCGTTCTTCTTTGGGGCTGGGTTCTTCCCGTTGGTTTATTATCTGGGTAAGTTTTTCTTGTCCAAGGGGGTCGAGTGTTTGCTGACTTTACTTTGTGTTAGCCTTGTACTTCCAAGCTATCCAGGGCGACACTGCGGTTCAAGCCGGCATCAAGCTTCTTCCTATGCTTATTGCCGTTGTTATCACTTCGGTTTCCACCGGTGGCCTGATCACGGTTGTGGGTTATTATAACCCCTTTGTCCTGCCTTGCATGGTTCTGTTCGCTGTCGGGGCGGGCATGATCACGACGTTCGACCTCGACACACCCTTCAGCCAGTGGTTCGGATACCAAGTTCTCGCCGGCCTCGGCATCGGAGTGGGTTTCCAAACGGGTGTTCTCGTCGTCCAAAACGTCATGCCGCTGGAATGGATCCCTGTTGCGACCGCTTGTATCCAGTTCTTCCAGTCAATCGGCGGTGCCATATTCATTGCCGTGGCGCAGGCCGTTTTCCAGAACGGTCTCATTGACGGTGTAGAGAAGAACACAAATCTCCCACCGGGCTTGTTCATCAATATTGGAGCATCTGAGGTTCGACAGGTGCTTGAGGATCCCAACTCGCCGACGTATGCTCCGCAGTTTGTGGACGCGGTTCTGACTGCCTACATGCAAGGTCTGCGAAACACTTATTACATCAGTGTTGCGTGCGCGAGCGCGGCATTTGTGACTGCGCTGGGCTTGTCGTGGAAGAAGATTAAGAAGCATAATTCCCCTCCGCCGGCTGAGGATGCCGGGCAGGGAGAGATTAACACTGCGTAATGTATGATGGATAGATATACAGTGGATACCCAGGATTTCTGTGAAGCTTTTATATATATGTCTTAAATTTAGAATAGCATAAAGTACACATAGATGTTTCGATGTTTCCTTGTGAAAGAACTTCACGTTTTTATGGAGTACAAACTTTTGCAGTGAAGAGCAAACGGAAATTTGTCAATAGCCATCGAGGTGGTCAAGAAGGCTCCAGACAAAAGCCCTCAGAACCATAATCTAATCAGTCTTCTCATTTGAAAAATCTAAATAATGCCAAAAATTCAGAAAAAGAAAAAAGCAAGCTTGAGTTTGCAAAACTACAAGAAAATGGGCTTTATTCGTTTGGGAAGAAGGCAAAAAAAGCACCCGACGTGGGACTCGAACCCACAGCCTTAAGATATCTTTCTAATAGAAGTCTTACGCGCTACCATTGCGCTAGCCGGGCTGTTGTTGTAATTGTGTATTAATGGAGTTCCGAAAACGCATCTATGATGTGATTGTAACCACGATCTGGTGAGGTTTTTTTTTTTGAATGAGAACACGGCCTCTGCTCTTTTATTGTGGTGTCATTGAGTCAATGACTTCATGTCAAAAGTTTGATTCCCTTTTAAGTTCCTTTGCGTCTCGTGGTTTCCTCATTTGGACGACAGATGTTAGTGATGAAGGTGGAGCCACGCTAAGCCTTACCAGGGAGCTTGGGCCACTCAGAACAGTTTCCAAGGTCTGGCGGCGCGGAGCTGGGAGCTCAATTCCCTGCCACTTGCATCATCGGCTTCACTTGACCACTCACTCAACATCAACACCACAATTCACTTACAAAATGTCGGGATCATACGGCGACGATGATTCTGGCCAATTGCCACCAGACTACATCACCGGCGTGCCACCCATAACAACAGCAAACCCCAGAGAGCCCGTCTCACCCAAAAGACTCACACCCGACCAAGTAGATCGAATCCTCGGTCAGCTCACAGTAACCTGGGAGAGCCTCCCTCAAGTGCCTTTTTGGGCCCCAATAGCTGGGAGAAACGTAACCTGGCAACGTAATCATGCTGCCGCCGCGATGAACAGTCTCGCTGTGCTCCTCCAACGACCACTCGCCAGCTCCGAGGCCAACGCTGTCGCCGAACATGCCTGCAACGCCTATGTTAAGCAATCTTACGAAATTCCTGTCGTGTTAGGTTCAGCAGCCTTCTTCACTTACCGCGGCCAAAAGACCTGGCGCTTCCCTCTCTGGACTCCCCAGCCGACCAGCACCTGGTTCTCTCCTCACCATTTCCCGACCATCCGATACAGTTTCATCCAGGGCCAGCCGGCGATGAGGCTCTGGACTGCCACACGCCTCCTTACATACATTGCGGCGATTCGCCTCATTAGTCAGCCTATCTTCAACGCCTGGGCCACTGTCGGGTACGGCCTCAACATTCTGACCGACAAGAGGCTCAAAGCTGTCAGTGAGAGGCGGGAGATGGAGTTGAAGGCACAAAAGTCGGGAAAGTCGGGGCTTCCTACTTCTACCACGACACCGGCGGATGCTCAGCAGCCACAGCAGCAACAGCCGCCATGGCCGGAACAGGCTAGTCAGTCTCGTCGTCACCAGCCGACGCAGCCAGTGCCCTCAAGGCGCCCCCAACAACCAGCACAGGAAAAATCCGCGTTCGAGGATGACTCTGGAATCTTCGATGATGATGACGCTTCACCTATTGCTGCGTCACATAGACGCTCTGATCCTGCCCCTATTACCACCACTACTACTGCGGCCGGATCGAGCTGGAGCAGACTGAGGGAGCAAGCCAAGTCTGGAGGTGCAACGGGGGCACCCAGCACTTCCTCGTCTACAGACTCGTACACATATAGCGATAGCGAGCGGGAGAGGAGCTACGCCAAGGACCAGGCACAAAAGGAGTTTGATGCCATGTTGGAGCGGGAGAGACGATCTGCTTCTTAAAAGATTTGCTGCGCCGAACATGGATGGTCCAAGTTTGTATTATCATTCTTCAATATGCCTTGGGAAACCCACTCAATCTGTATGGGCTTAGAGCATGTTTTTGCGGTTAGTTCCGTGGAGTATTCGTAATGCTGAATGAAAATATGAAGGTTACTCGAAATGGGTGTGTTTTCTGTTTTTGAAGAGCTCTTGTCCACTTTCATAACCCCGTTTCTCTAGAAAATTGAGTGTCACAGGTCAACCCTTCAACATTCAACACTGGGTAATGTGTATGTACGCCAGCTGATATCAGGCTCGCCACCGACCTCCAACCGAAAGAGAGAAAAAACAGATTCTTCGCTATCGGCGTATAAGGAAGAGAGAGAGAGAGAGAGAGAGAACGACTCACGGTGTTTTTCAACCTGTGCAGTCAGCTGCTCCATCAGATTCTCCTTCTTCTCGCCGTGCTCGTTATCGGCCCAGTGCCTCTGTAGTCGTCCCTTCCCCTTCGGCGATTCTCGCGCTCCAGCTCGGCAAGGGCGTTATAAGTCGCCGATGGCCTTGCGTGCCAATAGTCGATGACCATGGAGAACTGACGTTCGCCAGTAAGTGCCGTTGCTGGCAAGAAAGAATGGGAGAGGAGAAGTCGATCATTCTTCCCACTCCATTCCTTTTGGGGGGTTTTCGGAACAGGGGAAAGCAATGCCTAAAATATCCGCCCATGTCGTGAATAAAGACGCAGAGCCTCGCTTAGAAATTCTTCAAGGAAATATGCCTACACCGGTTGATACTTTGCCCTGCATACTGCAGAGTTGATTGAAAGCGTAGTCATCTCCAATGCGGTTGCTTTCCGACCATCCATCTTGCAATGCGTGTAATATAGAGGGTTGGACGAGTTGGCTGGTTTTCGTGCAAAATAGGAAGTGTTGGTGCACAAGGCTCCGATTTTGGAGAACCATGATTCGACATCCAGCAGTGACCGGGCGATGGTGTAAGGGTGTGAATGCAACACGGGAGCAATAAATTCCGCTTTTTCAATTACAAGTATGGCAAAGCCTCGCCCAGTGGTCGGCCTTTGATCTTCTCTATCTTTTGGGTATCGCTTCTCATACCGGACAGTGATTGATAAATGTCCGAAATGATTGATCACAGCAGAACTTACCTTGGTTGATACTCGAATGAACGATACTCCACCTTGAGAATCAAGGGTAGATGGGGTCTAGCAACGCCATTCAGTAAGTGAACCGAAAATTTCTGTTGCCAATTACCTACAGTTCTCCGCCTGTTTGAGCCCGGCACGGATATAAAATTGGCTCCGCTGTATGCCATCGGCCCAGCCTAATGTCGCAACAAGCCTGGTTAAGACCATGGAGTGGAAGAAGGAGTGCTCGGAACGAACCTGGCTGTCGGGGCCTAGGGCGAAATAATGACTGCTTCGGGTTACTGAGACTTCTGGGAACTTGGACTTGGACTTGGACTTTGAAATACTGTAAGCCTGAGTCTTCTTGGAAGAGTCCATGGTTGTGATTAGGGTCAATGGGAGGGAGCTGTGGGAGGTGGACAGGTTGTAGTGGTGAATATGAGATGGGGACGAGAGGTTGACGACGAACACATCCGAGTCATGGGAGACTGAGCTCTCGAGAATAGCAAGCAAGATGGGGTTTTAAAGCCAGAGATGAGCTCATGGCCGCAGGTTCGCCTCTCGCACTTAACCAAGGGGCTCCATCGCGCGTCATCTCCTATGCCCGTTTTGATGGAGTGATTGATATACACACCGGTGCACCGCCACATGAACAGAATCGTTGAATCCATGTTTGACGTCAAGAACCACAGAGAAGTCGGCATAGCAGGTGCGATCAGATGAAATGAGACCAGAGGTGGCGAAGCAACCAAGTGAACATAAATCTTGTTGGTGATGTGACTCCTGTGCTTGATGGGATCGAGGAACGGGCACGTGGGCCACTCTCGCCGGAACACAGGATGACTTTTGTTGAGGACGAACCCATGTCATCTTTTCAATTTTAGTCCATAGCGTAACATCTTGTGCTACCGTGCAGGTGTTAGCTCCTTGACGATAGCTCGGAATCAGATCCTGCAAGATGCTGTGAAGTATCTCTGAATATAGACAGGTGGGGTAGCTCTCGTCGCATGAACCCACAAGAAACCAATTGGGACGGAAAAGTCCTGTCTCAGTGTGGCAGGCACCCTGCACTTACCAGAAATTTACGGTTTTGGATCCGGCAGTTACCCGCTTGTTCCCCAGATTAACAGCGAATATGTTGGCGATTGACGTCACTTTGGGGGTACATAGGAACCTAGATAGTGTACAACATGAGCAGCCCCGATCTTTTTTTTTTAAATAATGATTCCTTCGCCATCGAACACCTTATTAAGAAGTATGCCCAACTGAGCATTCATTCCCCCCAACAAGCAGAAGAAGAAAAAAGAGAAGTATGCTATTTTGGCACTTCAATTCTTATACACTGACACGCGGGTATCAAAAATACCCTAGGATTCTTAACAATTTTTGGTTCCGTTTTACCACCCAGCTTCCGCCACCACCACCACCACCACCAAAACAATACGATTTTATCGTCAGTTGCTTTTTATTGCTTCTCTGAACGATTAGAACGGCTATTTTGAAAGCTTTAATTCTGGTTATTTTCGATGATGTCGGTGGTGGTGTTTTTTCAGGTGGGCTTTCATGGCATAGGTAGTGGCCTGTTAACTAAGGTGGTGAATCCTAGGTATTTTTGATACCCACGTGACTGACCAGAGTAAATACCGAGCAACTGCTGAGTGGTCGTGCGGCTCGTCGCGAAGGAAGGATTCACCGCCGGAGGAAAGTGATGAGCAGCATAGCAATCCTTGTTCAGCGACTTATTTCTTATTCATTTTTTTTTTTTGCCCATGTAGCAACATCACCACAAAAAGGAACATCATCGATCACACTTTTCAAACAAACAAAATGACCCCAATGAAATACATTACATACATACCTTTTTAACTTCACTTTTCCATTATTAAATAATTTCATTTAGACCGAGCGAAAGGCGGGGCGGGGAAGTTATTTGTTTACGTTACCCCTGAATGAGAGAGGACCCCACCCACCCAAACAGCAACATAACAGGCGCTCGAAAGAACAACACAACTGTCGTCGTCAAAACAACCGCCCATCATTTAAAGTAACCACCTAATCAAGCTCAAGTAAAGCCATTCGGGTTGAAGAGAGAAGCGTAGCCTCCATCCAGCGCTTGGAATTTTGAAAGTGGCCAAAACTTTAACACGACCTATTCCATGTAAAAACTCCCGTAACTCTTTTTTCCCCCTTCAGCTCTTGAATAATTTAGAAAGGGAAAAAAAAAAAAAAAAAAAAAAAAAAAAATTCACCTCGATTTTGATAAGAACCCAAATTCCATATCCATGGTTCCACGGTCTAATCTGCGACTGTGAGATCTCATCGCAGCTTTTTTTTATTTTTGTTGAATACCATAGGCATCCCGTTCCCGTCTTACCACTTGTAAGAAAAGAGAAACGCACAAAACATGATGATCCTTGTCATTATTAAAAAAAAAAAAAAAAAAAAAAAAAAAAAAAAAGACAACTTCACCCTCAGACAGCAGCGCATGCTTTCTCTACCATAGCCTTGAGGACGCCAAGATCGCCGCATTCCGCGTCACCACCGCCAGGTTTATTCCCGTCCCCATCATGAAACTTGGAAAGCAGCGTCGCTATGACCCCTGTGTATGCAAACAGCAACAAAAACTTGTGATCGGTGTTCATATTCTCCCCGGCAAACACAAACGACCCTACGCAGAACAACAAGCAAAACACCACCGTCACGACCACTCCGCCCAGAATCTTCAGATTGAGGAGGTACATGAGCACCAGGGGGAGCACCAGGAAAGTAAGAGCGAGAGAGATGATGAGCAGGTGAGAGAAAACGTGGAAGACGGAGTAGTTGATCAGCGCGAACTCGGCCTCCTCTTCCCGTCCTTCCTGTTCTTCCTTCCCTTCCGCCGCCACATTCTCCTCCGAGTTGGTCGTTTTGGGACGGCGGCAGAGGACTCGGACAAGAAAGTTGTTGAACATATTGTACCGCACCTGATACCATGCGGTGGTGAGAGTGATATAGGCGTCGTGGATGAAGCCCTCGATCGTGCTTTGCGGTCGGCCGAGCACGCGGTAATTCTCGGCGGCGCAGCTATCGTCGACTGGGTCGTGGGCGACGCGCGTCCATGCCCATTCTCTGAACTCGTTTACATATCGAACTTGAGGGGCCGGTTGGCTGATGATACCGTTGGCTTGGTAGAAGAAGTCCCCTGGTCAAAAGCAAAACAGTATGAGTAACCCGTTCGCGGAAAAAGGGGGGGGGGGGGCAGATGGGTGTTGGGCGAGTGAGCGAAGAATACAGGCAGTAAAGGAACGTACGGTACTTCTCGAGCTCCGCTGTAAGCTGGTTCATCAGCCTCTCCTTCTCCTTGCCGTACTCGTCGTCGGCGTGGTCGGGCAGGTGCTTCTTGTAATCCTCGCGGCCTTCTTCCTTGTTCCGGCGTTCCAACTCTTCGATGGCCAGTCTTGTCCTCCGCGCTTTGTAGCACCAGTATTCCAGAACCAAGCAGAACTCGCGCTCGCAGGCCGGGAAGAAGAGCCATTCGTGAGAGGCCTGCTTCCGGCGCGCGCAACCGGTTTGGCCAGTCGCGTCATCTGACGAGGAGGGGCAGAATCACCCGTTAGTGTCTAAATATGGATGCAGGAAACGCCGGCATCCTATGGAAACGGACTCACCGATGTGTTCTTCTTGCTCTTTTTCTTCATCCTCCTTCTCTGCGGCTCCCTCTGCTTCCGATGAGTCGACCTCTGTGGGGGAGATCTCGGCTGATGTTTCGATGCCTGACAGGAACAGAATGTTCAGAAAAGGCAAAAGACAAATCAAGTCTCTGAAACAGAAAGTCGCTCACTGGTTGTCTCATTCCCCAACTCGGGCTTTTCCAGCTCACCACGCTCAGCCAAATCAGCTAGGTCCACCTCGTCGATCGGGTTGCTCGTCATCGTTTGCTCGCTCGCTTGTCGCTTGTCGCTTGGATGCCGTGTTCTGGGAGATACCGGAAGCGCCGGAGCCTCCCAGCCTTCTCCCAGGACGGGGGAGCAGTGTCGTCTTTTAGAAGACACCAAGAGTCAAATTGAGGCTCGGAGCCTTGTTGGGCTGCGTAGGATAGTAGAGGTTGCATACACGGCCTACACTTTTGCCCGACACACACATTGCACATTTCTGCATGTCAGACATGTTGTCGCTTTTCGCTATCGACAATTGGGTGGTGAAATGCAAGATGACGAGGGAGATGAGTGTCTTTCCAAAATGGGGACAAGGCTCTGGAGAAGAGGGTGTGCACAGGACGATCCGAATTATTCAGCTGATGGCCAAGGACGTTCTGCAAAAAGGTACGGACATAAAGAACCCGAAGCCCTCCTTCTACTTCATGTTCCAATCTGTTGTCCAACTCCCGAGACAAAAAAATAAAAAAGGCAGTTGTCCGTCTAAACATTTTTCCACCCGGTCCATTGTATATGTACAGTTCTACACATGATCTACTCCCCAGCAACGGAAAGTTGACAATCTCCCAGCCCGGTGGCGCTCATACTTGAACTGACAGCATTGACAGGCAGGCCGTTGTTCTTACGAGTACGGGGAAGGTGTCGGCAGCAAGGTTGAGGATGATTCGGCGCTTCCATTACTTTCGAATCTGCAATCAATTAGTCGGCTGACCGCGATTGAAACCTTTTATCGCCTTCTCAAGCACGCACCTGACAGTGAAGCGGGACCGGGTGGCCGGCCTGATGCACTGCCTTAACTTTGGGGTTCTGAGGGGGTTTTTGTTTAGGTTTTGGGGGTTGAGGCTTCTTGGATGGGTGACCACCCTGAGAATTATGCTTCGGCGCCTTGACTGGTTGTGAACTTGGAGGCATTGTGTCGAAGTGTGTAAAGCTCTCTGGAGTTCCGGAAGACGAATCAAACGAGAAAACTTGGTGGTAGGCAAGATGAGGAAGCAAATGGAAGTAACGACGATTGAAACAAGAACCAGCACAAAGACGACATTAAAAAGGGAAGGGCAGAATGACAGACAGGGACCCGACGACAGCCCAGGCAAGAGCACGACATAGCCGTTACCCGTCGCCACGAACTAGAGGAAAAACCCGTTTGGTGGCATTACCCCAGGCGGCGGCATCGGTATCATCCTCATGAAAGAAGGGGGGGGGGGGGGGGGGTTACTGGGGTTGAAGTCCCACTATCAAGCTCTCACCGATAATATTCGATCAACCTGACCGCGGCCAGCTTCGTTGATTGGGCGCTCACAGGGTGATCGGGGCCATGTCGGTGGAGAAATTAGCTGGAAACCAAACTGGATGGTATGAATGCAGAGACAGCTCCATCCGGGGCTGGTCCGTCTATGCGTCGAGCGGTCACGTTTGATGACATTGGCTGGCTGTGCAGATAACGACCGACAACCTTGCATACTATCTCGTTGTGACAGCAGTCACCAGTGTTCAACCCCATGGAACTCGGCAAATATGGATCCAGTGACACCACCAAAACTTGCTTCTTTGCTCTGGATAATCCGCAATGGGGCCGTCCGTTCCGCCACGACTAGTGCCGCAGGGACACACCGTTGCGTAAACAGCGGCGGCCTCTTCGTTCCTCGTTGCAACCGGCCAGCGGCGAACGGCGGAGGGGTTGACCGAGATATGCCACAAATCCCCACGGTGAGATCGCAGACGGATATGAGCAGCAAACCCGAATCGCTGTGCTGCTGTCGCAAGACCGTCTTTACATCTGTAGATGGTGTTCCGTCTGCCCGGCATCCATGCATGTCTTTGGTTAGATAAAACCCGTTGTGATGGCGCGGAGCTGGGCCCGACGAAGGTGAGGCACACCACAAGGCGTACCCCTCATCCATCTCCAGGAGATAGATACACTGGCTGTCCCCGGAACGCGATAACACGTAACCCAGACAAGCCAGGTCATCGGGGAGCGACCCGAGCGAACATCTATCGACATGTTTGCAGCGCCCAGACAGCCATGGAATATTCCATGGAAATGAAATGATGAAATACGGCGTCTCAATTCGGCATGCAGCAAGGGCCAGGGCTGCATGCTTTCGGACGGCCCTGCATATGCCGGTGCGCTAGAACGATCGGGGAAGCCTCAGGCACATTGCCGCCCGCAGAGGTTGCGTAAAGTCGGTGTCCGCTGCCCCGAGCAGCCCTGACCCGTCCCTGACAATATTTTGAGTTAGTCAATGAACTGCAAGATGCCTCCTTTGCAAGATTGAGTAAGAGGACATCACGAACATACCCCAATAATATGGAACAGGAAAGATTCAGAGTCAAGTCCCTTCATTCGTTTTGCCTTCACGCATCCAACCCAAGAAAAAGGCGGCTGGCTAGCAAGTGGGATCGTGGTTGTTGTGGCTTGCCCCAACCAGCGGAAACTCGATGCGCATTTTTCTTTGCCAAAACCCTTGGATCAAATGCAAGTTGCCAACCTTCTTCCTATTGTCTTTTTATCTCACGGTCCGGTTCCACACAAACAGCAAACACGAGTTCCTGTTCGGCCGTTGCGCCCCAATACCGTTCCCCTGCACCCTGGGGGCCAACTCCAGGCATCACGTACGGTACCCGATGGCAGATAAAAGTAAAGGCAGAACGGTTAAAAAAGAAAGGGGAGACTTTAATTCAATATATATATATAATATATAAAGAGAGAGAGAGAGATATCCGGAAGCGTGTTGTTGTCGTGTAGTGGGAATGAGGTTTAGGGACGAACTTCGAGTGACGTTACGTTGGTTTGCGGCTCTGCAGCTTCCCGTCGGCAATGGCAACCGTTCCATCGGGTGAGATTGAGAGCGATTTGAGAGGCTAGCTGCGGAGAGAATTGGAGACGCTAATTACCTCGAAGCTTGAGCTCTGATTGATTCAAGAAGAGCACGTACATACATGTATGTACATGTACAGTACCTACAAGACACCATCAACCCCGCCATCTGTCGACGAACGGAACGCACGCCAGACAAAATAATAGGGGAATCCCGAGAGTCTTGGAAAGGGTAGAAGCAAGAATCGAAGGGGATCATGCCTTCTTTCAACTGGGCGTTGACAATGAGTGGGCTGCAAGGCCGGATCTCGGCCATGTGGCGAACGAGGGCCCTGCATGGTCTGATCTCTGGTTCTTCCATGGGTCATGTCTTGAAACCAGGGAAACTCCTGGGGGACGTATGCAGGAGTGGCAGCTTCGAACGATCGCAGAACCTAGAATCCTCGGTTAACTCTCGTCAGGTATTACCTGCCAATTCCGGAGTCGCTTGTGGACAGTCATCGACGTTTCCATTGACCGAGTCTGCAGTGTGAAGCAAATGAACCAACCAGGCAAGAGACATACCTATCTCCCCCTCTTCCAAACTGTCAGCACGGCTCGGATATTTTGGGCGAAAAAATCATGGGGGGAAAATATTATCGCAGAGTCGGAGCTCCAGGGCCATTCCAACATTGTCAGGTATTGAAGCATTTCTAGTTTTGTGTCTTCGAACCTTGAGGTTGGAGGATCAGGACAGCCCCCCCTGAAATAACTTCCAACGAATATAGCCAGGGGCAACCAGTGCCATTGGAGATAAAACGGGTAAGCCGGTTTCCCACTCCACAATATTTTTGCTTTCTTTATCGGAAGCCCATTACAGCCATCCCGACTACCTTCCCATTGAGCATGACGACCGTACATCACCGGACAGGACAAGGAATGATAAATACCTACAATACGAGCCCCAGAACCACCACAACTACGGCCCACCAGCGAAAACTGAAGAGCAAGTTGAGCCAGCATCGCGAGTATCTGTCGCCATAGGAGAGCGTGACTCACTACGGCCCGATCCCGTTATACCCGGGTTCGGCCCCGTCCATCCCGTATATAGCACTGGAACGCCAAATCCTGTCAATGACAAGGCGCGATGACTCCTATCCCGTCAAAAAAGAGATTATAAATTTCACTCATTTTTCAGAGCATGACTGACTGACTGATGTCCTACACGTTCTTCTTCAAATCTTTCAACTTTTCATGATGCCTCTTCCAACCCCGCAATCCTGGACCCGCCCGTCCACCACTAACCCAAACATAACCTACCTCCTATCCACCGATCACTCCCTCGTTGATCTTTCTGCCTTATCCTCCGCCTTCGCCTCCGACCTTCTCTACTGGGCCAAACCTCTCTCTCCATCCCAACTTAGACTATGCGCTAATCAGTCCCTCTGTTTGGGCCTTTACGGCACCGGTATTTAACCTCCTTCCATCCTCGTTCTTCCCACCTCGCTTCTCTAATACCATTCCCAGACGACGGCAAAACCCCCAGAGAAATGATAGGCTTCGCCCGCCTAGTAACAGACTACGTCACATTCGGCTACCTGACGGACGTCTACGTTCTACCTGAACACCAGGGGCAAGGCCTTGCGAAATGGATGATGACCTGTCTGGATGAAGTTTTGTGCCAGTGGCCGGATCTTAGAAGGTGTCTGCTGTTCACGAGGGATAAGGCGCCTGCGAAGATGTATGCGCAGACTTGCAAGTTCAGGGAGATTGGAGGTAATGGAAAGTTGATCATGATGGAGAGGGGCGGACCGGGGACTGGGTGGAAGTTTGATGGGACGAAGGATGAGTAAGAAAAAGAAGTTAAAAATTGCAAGCCATGAAGGCAATGATTCCTTTTATTTGCTAGCAACCGGAACCTTTCCGTATGCACCACCATTCGCTCTCCTCAGCTCAATGGCGCGCTTATAAGGCGGCGCGGTAGGTGGCTGCACGGGGTCGAGGGATACATGATCGTCTGGAAGACGGTAGGAGGCATCCGAGTCGAAAGCGGAGAGATCACCACAGGCGACGAATGGGGCTACCCATCGGATGGACTTTTGATCCTGGGGGTTCGAGGGCGTAAGGTCCTCGATCTCCATGTCGACAATGCCATCATCCTTGGTCTCGTCGTCCTGTGCGGTTGTGGCTTCTTGCTGCTCTGCCTGCATCTGCGGCAGCCGACTGCCAACACCAAGAGGCTCCTCTAAGCTGGCCTTGAAACCTTCGGGAGGTTGGAAGTTTATGCAGACAATGAAGGCTTCCACGCTGCTCGCCCGAGAAGAGCGAGGCTTGGCTACATAAACCTTCTCGAAGAAGACTTTGAGCTGGGCGTAGAGAAGGTCGACGTTGCGGCCGCGGAAGATCTTGGCAACGAACTTGCCTCCTGGCTTGAGCACGCAGAGGGCGAGGTTGAGCGCCGCAAAGAGAAGTTGGGACTGCACGTAGATGTCAAGGTCATGCAAGCCCGTTACGTCGGGAGCACCATCACTGATGACAAGGTCAACTGGGTGCTCTGCTTGCTGGTTCATTGTCTCTGGGTCGTAATCGGGATTGAGGGCTTTGAGGAGAAGAGGGACAGTGGCGGGATGGGTGATATCTGCTCTTAGGGTGATGATACCGGGAAGGGGGCTGATAGGTTGGAGATCTATCGAGACGATCTTGACATCTTGCCTGGGACCCTCGTTGACGGGTTTGTTTGGCTTGGATGCTTCGTCTGAGCCGCCGTCCGAGGGGATGACCTCGAGCATATTCTGGCGGAATTTGGCCTCCCGGTCTTGCCAGGCACAGCGGCCGAAGCTCTCTCCTTTGATCAAAACTCTGGATAGTACTTGTGACCAACTACCTGGGGCGGCGCAAAGATCAACGACACGAGTGACATTTTCGAACAGGTTGAACTCTGAGAAGGGTCAGTTTGGAAGAAGATGAAGGCGTTGTAGTAGGACTGTACCTTCATCCAATTGGAGCAGCTTGAAAGCACTTCTTGCGCGCCATCCCTGCTCTTTTGCGAGACGGTAATAAGCGTCACGCTTGTCTTTTGAAGATTTTCCCATGGTGACTGAAGTTCAATACAGGATCAGGGGTGAGATGAGTGAAGTACTCCGCGATCTGTGGGAGAGCACAATTTTTTGGACCGTGCAAGAGAGAAAGCAGTGGAAATCTGAAGTTACCGAAAAAAAAAAAAAAAGAAAAAAAAAAGGCTTGATAAATTCGAATAAAAAAGTCAGGAAGCCGATGCCTCTCAAAATTTTAGCTGCTCAGTGTGAGATGCGGTGTATGAGTTTTGAGTCGAGATGTGAAAATGAAACCCAAAAAAAGTTGACTCTTCATCGCGGGGCAGCTGTGTAATTATGGGGTGTAAGAAACGGTATTCACGAAACATGGGTTAGGGTTTATGGTAACGGACTTCTGCAACGCCAAGAGAAAAATATCTAAAGTGGGGCCCTTCGTGTAATTGATTGAGTTTTCACTTCTTTTCACACCTGCAGGGTTCATCTCATTTCAATCTCAACCTCGACATCAACTTCATCAAACAACACTATCAGTATGGGAGCCGACAAGCGCAAAAGATCCGGCGATGCCGCCAAGAAGGCGTCGCCCAAACGACAAAAAACCGCATCCGGAGCAGGAAAGCAGATTGTCAACGTCAACCAGTTGAAATGGAAGAAAGTCGAGGTCCCCGAGATGTTCGATGATGCCGAAGGTTTCTACGGTCTAGAGGAAATCGAGGGAGTCGAAATTGTTCGCGAGGGCAACAATGTGAAATTTGTTGCTACGGCAGACAAAACCCAGGTCGAGGAGGGCGACGATGGCGAGGAATTCGAAGGATTTGAGGACGCAACCGAGGATGCATCAGTTCCTAAAAAGAAGCCAACCAAAGATCAGAAGAAGACCCCTAAGGATGCAAAGAAGGAATCCAGGGATCAGAAGAATGAGTCCAAAGGTCAACAGAAGCAGCCCAAGCAAGAAAAGAGCGACCCAAAGGATGAGAAGAAGGAGCCAAAGACCCAGAAAAAGGCCCAGAAAGTTGAAGCTGACCCCGAACTGGAAGCCAACCTATTCAGCAAACTTGATGAGCTTGAGGGTCTACCAGAGGCCGATGTCGAAGAAGTTGACCTTACCCAATGGGCACCACTCGATCTCTCTGCACAGATGATGGGCGCGATCGGAAGCCTCAAATTTTGCAAGCCATCAGCGATCCAGCGAAGGGCCATCCCCGAAATCATGAAGGGCCACGATGTTATTGGAAAAGCATCCACCGGTTCAGGGAAAACGCTGGCTTTTGGAATTCCCATTGTGGAGAGCTGGCTCGGCAAGAATGGAGATGCCAGCACGAAGGACGCGAAGAAGTCTCCTACTGCGCTCATTCTTTCACCCACCAGAGAACTTGCCCATCAGATTTCCGATCATCTCAAGAAGCTCTGTGATGGACTCAAAACCTCTCCTTACATCTGCTCAGTCACTGGTGGTTTGGCTATCCAGAAGCAGCAGAGGCAATTGGAGAAGGCAGACATCATCATCGGTACGCCCGGACGTATGTGGGAAGTAATGAGCACAGGCACCTCGGTTCTCGAAGCTCTCCGGGGCATTAGCTTTCTCGTCGTCGATGAAGCTGACCGTCTCCTCAAAGATGGTCAATTCAAGGAAGCCGAAGAGATTCTCAAAGCCCTCGATAGAACCGTAACAAACGAGGACTCGGATGAGGAAGAGGAGATTGACGAGGACGCGAAACCCACCCCCAAGAACGGCCGTCAAACCCTGGTCTTTTCTGCAACCTTCAACAGAGCCCTTCAGCAGAAACTCGCTGGCAAAGCACGGTACAACCTCGCGGGCGCCGCGGAGTCTCTTGAACATCTCCTCAAAAAGCTCAACTTCCGCGAGCCCCAGCCCAAATTCATTGATACCAACCCAGTTTCCCAGATGGCTGACAACCTCAAGGAAGGTCTCATCCACTGCGGTGATCTTGAAAAGGATCTCTACCTTTACGCAGTTCTGCTCCTTCAACCCATGCGCCGCGCACTGGTATTTACAAACTCCATCAACACCGTCCGCCGCCTCACGCCCTTCCTGCAACACCTTAACCTCCCAGCCGTGGCACTACACTCCGACATGGAACAGAAAGCCCGTCTTCGCTCCCTCGAGAAATTCCGCGCGCCAATCACCAACGGTGCTTCCCCTATTCTGGTGGCAACGGACGTTGCCGCCCGCGGTCTTGATATCCCGAATGTTGATCTGATCATCCACTACCACGTTCCCCGCTCAGCAGACGATTACGTCCATCGTTCCGGCCGCACCGCACGAGCGGAGGAATCTGGCGTTTCCGTCCTGCTCTGTGGACCAAAGGAAGATATCCCAACACAACGACTAATCGCCAAAGTCCACGCTACGGCAGCCAGCAAAGCGGCTTCGAAAAAGGACTTCATGGGTGTACAAACAATTGACATTGACCGGCGCCTCGTGTCTCACCTCCGCCCGCGCGTCACCTTGTCCAAGAAAATCAGCGAGACGGCCATAGCCAAAGAGCGCGGTAGCAAGGAAGAGGACTGGCTGAAGAACGCAGCCGAGGAACTGGGTGTGGAATACGATTCTGAGGAGCTGGAAAAGGCCGGCACGTGGAAGGGCAGAGGGAGCGGAAGGAAGCAGAAGGAAAAGGAGGCAAAAGAGGTTACGAAAGCGGAAATGAAGCAGTGGAGGTGGGAGCTGAAGGAGTTGTTGAGCAGACGGATTAATACGGGCGCGAGTGAGAAGTATCTGATCGGGGTGGATGTTGATGCGATGTTGAAGGGGGTGAAGGGCGAGTTCTTGGGCAAGGTGGATGGGTTAGGGTTGTAATAGGGTGATGGTGCTGAAAAGGAGGTGGTAAATACTGCTGGTCACATTGATGTCGGCTAGTCTCATGCCTTATTTTCCACTTTTCAGGCATTCAAGTATATATACATATTCGCCTGTTTCGCAACTGTTTTGCGTTTACAAAATCCCATGCCATGCCAAGTATGTATTCCGTACTCCCCCACTATCCACCACCCCGCCAAACCTGTGGATCCGCATGGCCCACCTTGATGACCCCACTCCAAAAACTCCCTGCAGACCGCAGAGTCTCGCTGTCAGGTCTGTCGAATGGTAATTGAGACGTCACAAAGACCCGGGAATCCTCACGTTAGGTCGACTCGGCCCTCTTGGCACAACATCCACCTCTCCACACCCTTCACATTTGTTGTTGATGTCTCGAAGATAGTGCCACAGGTGTGGGAAATTTAAAACCACTGCCTATTTATCTAATCGAAACACCTGAACCACCATGTCGGAGGCATACCCGAGCCCACAGCCCTACCCCTTGGGTCGGCGGCTGGGCCTCCACCGAGTCTCATCAAGTCCCTCCATCAACGAGCCTCAACGTCCACGTTCGCTGCACCTCTTGGTTGCTGCGAATGGTGCCCGCGATGTGGCATACGCCGAAACCATCGCCGTAAGGCTTTCCAAAGAATCCCAGATCACGACCCGGGCCATCGTCGACGATATGACCCATCGCCTTGCCCAGGAAATAATCACGATTCAGAACCAGAGTTTCATAAAGAGCGTCGGCGACGGCACAACCGCCAAGGCTATCGAGGGCTGCCAACAACAGGCCTCCGAACTGGTCGAGTGGGCCGATCTCCTGGTTCTGGCCCCTATCGATGCCGATACCCTCGCCAAAATGATGTGCGGTATCTCGGATACCCTCCTCCTGGAAGTTCTCCGCGGCTGGGACGCATCGAAGCAGATCTTGCTTGTCCCCGGTATGACGACCCATATGTGGGAGAACCCCGTTACCAAGAGACAGATGAGCAAGCTGCATCGCAAGTGGAATTGGATTCGGGTCATCAACCCTCCTATCCTGTGGCACTACACAAACGGGTCAAATCCAAAACGGGTTGTAGAATGGGACGGCTTCAACGAGATCCTCGGTATCATCAAGAACCATGCGGCTCTTCTCAATATGGGCCACAACGTCGAGGTCGGCCTGCCGGCGGCGTCACCCACCGCGGCTAGCAAGAAAGCGCGCATAGGGCTTCCCCCGGAGATATGGAGCATCATTTTTGAGTTCACGAATGACTGGGAGCTGGCGACATCACTAGGTGTATACACCAACCTGGAGATGCCAACAACTGAGGGCTGGCGCCGCGAACCAAGGGATCCACAGGACCCCCTCCAGGTGTTTATGCATGAGCTAGAATGGACGCTCCTTACGGCGGATACAGAAGCAGTCTGTAAGAAACTGGATGAAGCTCCTCCATCGTTCCACGACCTTTCGGCCTTGGCTGTGCATCTCATCTTCAAATTCTCCCTTACGGGCGTCCTCACATATATAGAGGCGCATCTACCACACATCTTCAAATGCTTCGATGGCAGGACGATCCCTACCAAGGCGTCAGCGTATTACGGCCGCACCGAGATTTTGGACTGGTGGCGCAAGTCTCCGTCCTTTTTAGAGAAACAGTATGACGAGGAGGCTCTGAATGGTGCATCAATGCGAGGCTTTGTTCATGTCTTGGAATGGTGGAGGACCTCGGGCCTCCCGCTCAGATACAGTGAAACGGCCTTCGAAATGGCGAGCTCCAAGGGGCATATGGAAGTTCTCAAGTGGTGGAAAGATGCCAGTAAGCAGGACGCTTCAATAACTTTAAAACCTGGGAGGGCTCTTCTGGGTGCCGCGCAATGGGGCCATGTCGCTGTAATGCGCTGGTGGGAGGAGAGCGGAATCCCTGTGGGCCACCAGGACGCCGTTTGCAAGATGGCAAGCAAGTGGGGCCAAGTGGAAGTCCTAGAATTCTGGCGACAACTTTGCGGTGATGAGAAGCTTCAGTTCGACAACCAAATTCTTATCGAGCCTACTTACCACGCCCACATTCCTGTTCTGGAATGGTGGAGACAGTATGCGCATGGCGAGTTACCAGGGATGAAAGGGAAAGGCAAGCGGGTCGAGTATAAAACGATGGAAGTTGAAGAGGCGTTGGAAGACTCGTTGGGCGACCAGACCAAGGTTAGGAGGTGGTGGGCTGAGACTGGGCTGAACTTGGGGTTAGGAACGAGTGAATGGATGAAAGTACGGAGTTTATGAGGGAAGCAATAGCCGTAGCGAAGGGCAAAAAAAAAAAAAAAAAAAAAAAGATGGGGGGGAAAGCCATCAACTGAATGAAAGCAGGCCTCTTTCGAGCTGCTCTAGGTCTGCAGTGATTCTCGGGATGGGTTAACTGGGTAAAAATACGGATTGTATGGGTATGAAAAGCCATGGCGAGGAGCAAAAAAGGAAATTCATTTTTATTTCTTTACTTTATTGTATTTGGAAAAATTAGCAAGATTTAGAGCTGAATAGGCCTGCAGTAATGCTTGGAACAAATGAATGAATGAAAATGCGGAGTCAACCTTCATCGTCCGCTCGCCTTGTCTACCCCAATAAAGAAGCGTATACGGGAAAAGGCAACATTCTGGCCAGTTGGATATGATCCCTTAAAACAATCTGTCATCGGACAACGTAAAGGTTTGTTCTTCATCGGTGACATTCCTGTCTACCTTCGCTGGTTGACTGAATGATTGATGGCTCCTGAATCTTTAGGGTGGATTTCAGCAAACATTCCACCACGATCATCATTCGATCTCTCACCCAGACATGTGCTCTGAAAGGAAAAGACGAACGGCCATTGCTCTTTCATCCAATCAGATTTTTCTTGATCAAAATGGAAGGTGTTCCCTAATGGGATGGCTCCCTCCTAAGTTGACACCAGAACTCCGTCAAGCCACTTTAAACAACCATCAGACAAACCAACCGACTTCGGTCCCCCATCTTCGACCCGATCTCCGTTTACTTCCCCCGCCGTTCATTTTAGAGGGTTCGAATCCTTTTGAAAGAACCGGAACATTTTTAGAGCAGCCGCAAAGATGGTAGGTCTTGGTTTCCTCCAAATTTGCTGGAAAAAGCACCTGAACAATATATCTGACTGCCCCCTCTTAAGGGCGATCCTCTCGGTGATGACGATAGGCAGACCAATACCGGTCTCCGGTCGCGTGTGAGCAAGTTCTTCCGACGCTCGTTTAGCAAGAAGAAGACGATGGACGCCCAAGCACCTGAAGACGACGATGAGCGACTGTTTGAAGACGAGGAGGGACAGCCTCCCGAAGGTAACAATGACCGACGCTCAGGAGACGAAGAGCGAGAGCCCCCCGAGAACAATAATCAGCCGCTCTCAGGGGACGATGGGCGACAGTCCGCCGACAAGGAGGGGGCCTCAGGACAGAGCAAGAATCAGGCATCAGAGTCCAATGATGATGGACAACCGGGCGGCGCGGTTGAAGAAGACCAGAACGAGACAGCCCAGAAAGACTCCACCGAAGCAACCGATAAAGACGATGAGCCCTCGGACATGACGACTCCAAACGACTTCATCAAATGGTTCATCTTTGGGAAGCATGCGGACCTGTGGGGACACCACGAAAGCCACATCAGAATTGACTGCCCGGAAACCATGAAGTCGTTTCTTGACATTGGGCGCCTTGCTGTTGATCGCGGGGTGGAAGCGTGTCTAAAGTTCATCCAGGCGCCGGTGATTGCCGAGGACATTGCGGAAAGACTGTACTGGGAGCTGGTAAAGCACGTGAAAGATAGGCCATCAAAAAGTCGAGTGAAGCGCGCGAAATCAGAAAACCTTGTCAAGAGCGTGAAATCAGAAAGCCGTGTGGGGAATACGCCATTAGAAACCCCGGTGAGAGACATGCCCTCGGAAAGTCGCGTGAAGGGCAAGCCATCAAAGATCAGAGACTCGAAAGATGAGGCCAAAAGGCGTTACGAAATCGGTCATGCCCAAATGTTGGCCAATGTACTCAGAATACAGGACGGAGATAAACAAGAAGTGAAAAGGGAGAAAAAAGAAAAGAAGCTGCAGAAGGAGTTCGAGAAGGCCGAGCAGAAGAAGAGCACTTTGGCGCCCAGAGAGGACGGGGAGGATGAGGATGATAGGTTAGAATGGAGTAAGCCCGAGCCTACGGTGTCTTCTCGATACCGCAGCGGCTCAGAAAGCGAACCCACCTCGACTGCTCGACCGCCCAAGACAAAGTTTAAACGCGTATTGGAGTTTTTAAACAATGCAATCGCCACTCACGGAGAGGATTTGGCTCGGAGCGGAGGCAGTCTCGCGGTACCTCCTCGGACTCTCGCTGATCGGGGCTCTCGATTCAATTTCGAGACGGGCTCTTTTGAGCGAAGCTCTTCGATGCCTCAAAGAGCTCCTCATCCTCAAAGAGCTCCTCATCCTCAAAGAGCTCCTCATCCTCAAAGAGCTCCTCATCCTCAAAGAGCTCCTCATTCTCAAAGAGCTCCTCATCCTCAAAGTGCTACGCGGGGGACTTCGCAGCGAGAAACACGCCGAGACGATGCTCCCCGAGCTCAGGGGATACAAGGCCCGCGCAATTCGTCCCGTGGCCCTCCGACTCGCCGGGCCAGTCCAACTCCCAAAACTTCTTCTCAGGCGACTCAGCAGCAGGAGGGCCGACAAAGTAATTCTTCCCAATCTCGAGGCAGCTCTAGCCGGCGCGATTCTTCTCCATATCCGTCGGCTCGCCGAGGGATTACTACCCCGGGATCTTCTTCTCAGGCGACCCGGCAACAAGAGAGCCGACAAAGTAATCCTTCCCAATCTCGAGGCAGCTCTAGCCGGCGCGATTCTTCTCCATATCCTTCGGCTCTCCGGGGCAATACTACTCAGGGAACTTCTTCTCGGGAGCTTCCGCAGCAAGAGCCACACCAACGTAGCTCTACCCGGTCTCGAGGCGATTCTAGCCGGCGCAGTTCTTCTCCATATCCCTTGGGTCGCCGGGGCGGTACTACTCCAGGAACCTCTTCTCGAGAGCTTCCGCAGCAAGAAACACGCCAAAGTGGCTCTACCCAGTCTCGAGGCGATTCTAGCCAGTACAGCTCTTCTCTATATCCCTTAGGTCGCCGGGATAGCAGGACTCCTGGAACTTCTCAATCTCGAGGCAGCTCCAGCCAGCACCAGCCTTCTCAAGATTCCCTGAGTCGCCGGGGCAGTACTGCTCCTGGAATGTCTTCTCGGGAGCTTCCGGGGCAAGAAACATCTAGCCAGCGCAAGTTTGCTCGAAATCCTTCGCCTGCTGCTACTTCTGAACCCAGGCAAGGCCCTGACGGTTATGCTTAGAAAGGCACTCCTGCTCGACCACCAACCCCTCAGGAACTTCCGAGGCGACGACCTCCACAATCAAACCATCAAAAGGCGGGACCTTCAAACTCGGAGAGTTCGAAGCGAGCCCCTTCCAAGTATGACCCTCCCAAAAAGCGCGATGCTCCTGGAAAGAGTTGAGGGTTGGCCAACTTGAACTTTGGGGGCCCGTTTTCTTTTTTTTTTTTTTTTTTTTTTTTTTTGTTGTTGTTCTTTGCAGATCTTGATGTCCACCTTTCACGTCCCGCTTCTTGCTTTCGTTTCTGATTTGGTTCGCCAGGGGCTGGTAGGTATTTCCAGCGAGCATGCATTTTCCCAATAAGCGCATAATGATAATACTTAACGGCGTAGTTGATGGGTGAGGGGGCGGAGAAACAAGGAATTAAAGAGATAGATCATAGAGGGTAACCATGAAACCAAAATTTCAGCGAAGAGACAAGAGAAATCGGCTCCTTTGGCTTCTCCTATTTTGGAATTCCTGAGTTTGATGGACGTTCCCGAATGACAGATTTATCACAGGGAAACCCTCAACGGTATCAGTATATCCTCCAGCCTTGCGCCCAAAACTCGATACCATTTGTCTTGTGCAATAATAAATCAAAAAGTATCCGCCAATCACATAAACTTGGCCGGGTTACTGGGTATCATCCTCCTCAACACGTCAATCTGTCTGGCGACGCCCTTGTTCTTGAGCTCTGCCACGCCTCTTCTGTCTATCCGTCGCATTCCGTTCGAGTAAACGACGGTAAAATCCGGGACTCTCTCACCAGCGCGAATACGGGTGTGCGGCGTAAGGGTACAGTGCTTCAAGAAAATAAAAAGGTCAGCTGGTCGTCTTGACTTGGTCATTGTCAAGGAGTTAAGCATACCTTGCCAACCACGGCCCCAGCTCCAACCTTTGATCCAACCCCAACCGTCGTCCCCTCTCCTATGTATGTATCACCGGCCTCTATTGATGCCCCTACTTCTACCGTGACATAATCCGCCAGAGTCACTGCTGTCTCGGTGGTTTTTCCAGAGGTACCGACCGCCCCAAGAGTGACGCGCTCGTGGACGACGCAGCGTCTGCCAATGTTGATGCGGCCGCCGAGGGATTCAATCTTGGCGCGCGGGTGGATCACGCTTTCGGTGCTGATGGTTATGGGGTTGTTTCCCGTCAGGATGGCAGAGTCGGCGATGGTGATGGTGGAGGAGAACTGGACGGGGGGTTTGGGTCCGGACTGAGAGACTGGGGGTAGGATGGAGTGGCGTTTCGAAGACATTTTGGTTTATGACGGATAATTTAATACTATCGAATGGTCTGTTGTCGCATTGTGGATGCTGGTCGGTGGTGAAAAAGAAAAGCAGTCAAGCTTTCCTATTTCCCCCTTGTCGCGTTTGATGGTCAAAGTGGTGGGAAAGGAAAGCTTGATGATGCACGTCCACGGTCCAGTGACGGTTTGGCAGCTCGGAGCTACACCCCGGCTCCCGCCACAAGTTCAAACCCCCACCACTCAACTTCCAGCCAATCACAGATAGCCGAAACTAAACTCTCTCTCAATCGCTCAATTGCCATCCAAGGAGGAGAGCCACTACGCAGCTTGGTTGCTTGCTGCTCGCCAAGTTCCAACCTCAACCCTTCGCCCTCACGAAACGCCAATTGGCATCCCACTCCTCCCCCGTCTGTCTCTGCCGAGCAGAGACAACCCACAGCCTTTTCCAACAGGATGCTTTCTCGCACGGCGAAGGCGCCCACCAAGGCGTCGGCAAAGGCCATCGCCAGCGCCGTCGCCGCATCAAGACAGCAGACCCAACAAGCCCGTTCCTTTGCGACCGTCGGCGATGCTCCCAAGCGAACCTACGGCGGCCTGCGCGACCAGGACCGCATCTTCCAGAACCTCTACGGCCGCTTCCCTCCCGATCTCAAGTCGGCCAAGAAGATGGGCGACTGGCACAAGACAAAGGAGATCCTCCTCAAGGGCCACGACTGGATCATTGGGGAAATCAAGGCCTCCGGTCTTCGCGGACGTGGAGGCGCCGGTTTCCCTTCTGGACTGAAATGGGTATTTTTTTACCTGCTCATAACCACCGCATACTGCTCCCTGTCTTGCTGACACTTTTGACTGTCCAGTCGTTCATGAACTTCAAGGACTGGGACAAGGATAACAAGCCCCGCTATCTGGTAGTCAACGCCGACGAGGGTGAGCCCGGCACCTGCAAGGACCGCGAAATCATGCGCAAGGACCCTCACAAGCTCATCGAGGGCTGCCTCGTTGCCGGCCGCGCCATGAACGCCACTGCCGCCTACATCTACATCCGCGGAGAGTTCATCCACGAAGCTGCCGTCCTCCAGAACGCAATCAACGAGGCCTACGCTGACGGTCTTATCGGCAAGAACGCTTGCGGCTCCGGCTACGACTTTGATGTCTACGTCCACCGTGGTGGTGGTGCCTACGTCTGCGGCGAGGAGACCAGTTTGATCGAGTCTCTCGAGGGCAAGCCCGGCAAGCCCCGCCTTAAGCCTCCTTTCCCTGCTGCGGTCGGCCTTTTCGGCTGCCCTTCAACCGTCGCCAACGTCGAGACCATTGCTGTCGCTCCTACCATTTGCCGTCGTGGCGGCAGCTGGTTCGCTGGCTTCGGACGGGAGAGGAACCAGGGCACCAAGCTGTTCTGCATTAGCGGACATGTCAACAACCCTGTCACCGTTGAGGAGGAGATGAGTATCCCTCTGCGGGAGCTTATTGACAAGCACTGCGGTGGCGTGCGCGGTGGCTGGGATAACCTGTTGGCCGTCATCCCTGGTGGCTCGTCCACTCCTATTCTGCCCAAGAACATTTGCGATGACCAGCTTATGGACTTCGATGCGCTCAAGGACAGCCAGTCTGGTCTTGGTACCGCGGCGGTTATCGTCATGGACAAGAGCACTGATGTTGTGCGGGCAATTTCTCGGCTGAGCCACTTCTACAGGCACGAGTCTTGCGGTCAGTGCACGCCGTGCCGTGAAGGCAGCAAGTGGACGGAACAGATTATGCAGCGGTTCGAGAAGGGTATGGGACGGGAGCGCGAGATTGATATGCTCCAGGAGTTGACGAAGCAGGTTGAGGGTCACACTATTTGCGGTACGTGATTTGTATCCCCTTTTTTCCAAATTGCGAATTTTTGACTAATGTTGATTTTTTGCAGCTCTTGGTGAGGCTTTTGCCTGGCCCATCCAGGGTCTTATCCGCCACTTCAGGCCTGAGCTTGAGGCTCGCATGCAGAAGTTTGCCAAGGAGAACGGCGGTGAGGCCTTGGCTGGTGGGTGGCAACACAATGCTAGGGATCAGGGCAAGCTTGTTTCCCCTGGTATGTAAACGGGTGATGATGGAGGATGGGAAGGCTGGTGGCTGCGGTTTATGATGGTCGAAAAGCAGACTGGAAATTGAAGGAAGGAATCAAAAGACTTGTGTACATGTGTATACTTCCTTATCATAGACCTGAGTGAGAAAGAAGTGGGATGTATACTGTATTTACTTTGTTGAAGATTTGAAGGGGGGGGGGGCGGGTTCAAAAGAATGCATGGTGTTTGTTTTGGACATTTTTTAATTTTTTATATCTGGGTCGGTCGCGGGGTCATGTGCCAAGGTTTGACCTCAGGAGTTTTGAACTTGACATAATTATCGACTTCATCCCTTCCCTGAAAAGCATCCCGAGTTTTCAGTCCTCTTGTATGTTGTCTTTTTTTTTCTGGCTGTAAATCGATCGTCTTATTTTTTTTCTCCATTAAAGCTGACGCTAGGATATATCCTTTGACCAATTAACCTATGTGAATGGAATTTTTTAGTTTCTTTTAACTCAAACTTATGGAGCAGATTTGAATTGATGCCTGAGAGTGGGTTTGGTTGGGATCTGATCTGATCTGATCTGATCTGATACAATTTTGTTCATATCACTTTTGTTTATTGTTATTTTTTTTTCGCACGCAACACCACAACCCTCGGAGACATACCAAATACATACATACATACATATATTCCTTGATTAACTATTTTTTGGGGGCTCTTGATACAATCTATAGGGCAATTTATCGGACAGTTACATACATCACATCACCACCACCAATTTATTTTTTAAAAATCAAACGACGTTGCTTTTATAATTTAAAGGGCAAAACACACACACTCAGAAATGGCCAGGCCGTCAAGGTTGAAACAGTTCGTCCGGTTCGGGACCGATGCATGTGAGTTTCTTTTCTTCTTTCTTCTGTCTCCCCTCCCCCCCCTTCTCCCATCCCTCTTCAATGCTAATTTGTACATGTTTCAATTAAGATGGCCTGGAACGCTTCTTCCGCCTTTTCCAAGCCATAGCGCAGATCCTGGCCGCGTACCCCGTCCTCGCGCACGTTTTGATACCTGTTCTCTCCAGTCAGTTCCCTTTTAGTCTTGTTTTCCCTGATACGCCAAAGAGTTATTTGTTTTTGAGCGCGCCTGTGCTGTTGGCTTTAAGGTCGAGGCTGGCGCTGGGAAGGAGGTTCTTTAGGGTGTTTAGGTTTTTAGAGGCCTTTGAGGGCGTTTGGGGGGTTTATCAATCTAGGGCGGGAATGGGGGTAGGGGTGGAAGGGTGGCTAGAGGTGCTAGGGAAGGGGTTTAATGGGATTTATTTATTGTTGGAGAGTGCCACCCTGTTGGATGATTTGCAGGTTGGAGGAGGAGCAGAGGTTTGGGGTGTTAAGAGGGCGAAGGAGTTGAATGTCGAGGGACAGAGGTTTTGGTTTTTTAGTTTGGTTTGTGGTTTGGTTTTGGGGGTTGTTAGGTTGTGGAGGCTTGGTGGGGATGAGAAGGCTGTGAGGAAGGGGGAGAAGAAGGAAGAGGTGGAGAAGAAGGAAGAGGTGCAGAAGAGGAAAAGGCAAGGTGAGAAGAAGAAAGGGAATTTGAGGAGGAAGTTGTTGGCTGATTTGATGGATTTGGCTGGTCCGGGCAAAATTGTTGGTTGGGTGCCGGTTGATGATGGGGTTGTGGGCTTGTTGATGTTGGGGAGTACTTGGTTGACCGGGTTGGAGATTTGGGAGAGGTGTGGGAGGGAGGTGGTTGCTGTTGCTGCTGCTGTTGCTGCTACTGCGGCGACGGCAAAGTGAGGGATGGGGACTGGAGGGAGTGCAGGGAGTGTGGTCTGGGCTGGGCTGGTAAGAGTGTTGTGAGTGGTCGGCAGGATATAAGTCCCCATCGAGAAGCAGGTTTCCAACTAGCCTTTACCACAGGACGTGTGGTCGAGTGGAATGAGTGTGCGCTCACACTTCTACCTGCTAGCCAGAACCCAGCCCCGGTGCTCATGCATGGTATGATCTAAGTCGGCAATTTCGTAGGGAGCCTCTTCGAGCTGCGGGTTCGAATCGGGGCGACTGAGCTTTTGCCATTTTGAAGAAATTGATTTCTTCTTCTTTTTTGGGGGGTATTATTCATGTGTCAAGGAGCAGTGATAATGAGTGCAAGCATCAACTGTCAATCGCTGAAATCAGTTAAAAGATGTAAAACGCCACAATACTAGTTCCGACACTTGTTCCAAAAAGTTTATTGCACCCAGTCCCAGTTGAACACCAAGTTTCCTTTCCCTGCGCGCTTCTGCTACCCTAACCACCTGTATTGAGGTCCAATAAAGCCGCTCTGGGCTGATAATCACGCAGAGACGGAAATGCCAGCAGTTCGGCGATCATCATGATCGTCGTCATCAGGAAGACGGATTCTTTGATAAGGGTCGGTGGGCTCCTTAATCATGACGCCGCCCTCGAGAACAAGGGTTCCATAGAAGGATAGAAGCGAGAAGAAGGCGACGATAATCTCCAGAGATCTGCGAGCCACCAAGTTAGTCAGTATGCTCAAAGGACCAAAGGAATTGCTAACCCCTACCCAATTGCGAGACTCAATCCATAGGCAGGCATCCTGCTGTCTGTGTACCACCATCTTGAGCCCTCGAATCCAAGCGCTGCAACCACAATTGCAACGACTCCGAAGGGGATGTCGCCGATCCAGGCCAATGGGATCTTCTTCCTCTTCTTCAGAGACACCTTGTCGACTCCGTTCTCCTCGTCTGCGTTCAAGACGAAACCCCAGTCCCCAATCTGGCAAACGATGGTAGGGAGTTTCCGAAGAGCGTTGCTTCTCTTGCGCAACGAGGATAAAAACTTCCCAGCAAGAAGGCCGATATTCCAGAAGAGAATGAAGAACAACCAGACGCAGAGAAAGACCAGGGAATCATCACCGCCAAGGACGCCTCTTGTCATCCAATATGCTATATCGGAGAGAGTCAAGATTGCGATGATCAATCGTAGGACTGGAATCAGCGAAAAGGTGCATTTCCATCTCCGTCTGACATCGTCGTCGTTTCCGTCAACGGATTGAAGATCGGTTGGACTCAGAGGTCTGTACACCTAGACACCAAAGGAAAGTATCGTTAGCATACCGCATGTGACGGATGAAGAGGCTAGTGTCAACGCACCATTCCTGGCGTGAGGCCGCTGCCTGATGTTTTGGCAGGCATTGAAGGCGACCCAGTAGTTATCGCAAGTGGTGTATACGCTGCCGACGTCATGCTTCCGAAAGGGTAATGTTGATCAAGAGATGGTTCACTGCTTCACCCCAGAGGAGTTAAAGCCATGTTGTAATCGAGGGATGACCTTGACTTATAAAAAAGGAAAGGTTGGAGGAAGCGCCTCTGCTGCTCCTGTGCCAGATGGGGGCATGTCCAAACAAGCCAGCCCTTCAGCCCACCCAGAGCACAAGTACCATGCATGCCGGAGTCTATCGTGGTGACGAACCACCATATTTTATCTCGTTGCCTAGACATACCTCGAAGACTGATTGGATGCAGAGACCTGAGCAAACCCCCAGAACAAGAAGCAAGCTGCCCATGAATGGCCTGTGGCCGTCTCAGAGCACCCTGGACGCGTCACCCCTTGGAGATCCAAAAATGCACGAGATGGGCGAGATGGGTGAGATCGGGGCAAGGTATTGTCTCCCCTGTCCGTTCTGGTTTATACTGGCTGTGGGGTCCAAACTCCCAACAGTGCATCACCAACAGAGAAATCTGGTGATGGTGGCTTACGCAAGCCCCAGGGGCCGTTCACGATCCGTTTGGGATTTGAGCGGCACTTGCGCTCTCCGGTCAATACTCAACCTGAGGTCTCATCATGCAACCCTGCTTTGCCCATGCTTCTGTTGTGCCAGGCGGCCAGCATCGCACTTCATCGTTCCCTCGAGTTTGAATGCAACGAATCATGTCAGCAATTGATACAACACACCACTTGATGTTCGTGGGAGCGTGAAACCTTGCTAAATACAACTTCATAAACTCCCGGAAAATGCATATGGCTTCACAAGAAAATAAGAAAGGTAAATAAACAGGCGTTACAAGAGACAACGAGACTTCTTGGAAATAAGCAAAGCTTCGCGAAGATGAAAACACCTTCCGAGAAACAAACACGCTTCTCTGACAATAAAAACAACACCCTGAAAACAAACAGATCTTCCTAAGAACTAATTAACAGGCATCGCAGAGAAGTGGGAAAGCCTTCTTTGAAACAATAAATAAACCTTACTAAAGATAAAATGCGGGCTCCGTGGATTGCAGCGGGCTGTTGTCAGTTGAGAACTTGGGATGATGGGATTCGTCCCAACTGGCCACTCAAAATCAAGCATTGATCCCTGAAAAGTTTAACCACATGCAAGGAACCATGTGGGGGCGATTGCTCCACCTCGGTAAGCGGTGAGAGTTTTGCCAATTTTTTTTCCGGCGGAAGCCACCCACCTCCAAAGTCGCAACCAAATTCTCGGTTTTCTGCAATTGCAATTTCTGAAGGCGGAGGACGGGCCAATGTCTGTACCATCCTGGCTCTTTTCCAACAATTCCACATCGACGTCCAACAAACCTTCCGCCATGGCCCCCAAGCAGAAACAGACCAAGCCGGCCGCGAAGTCCCAGCAGCAGCCGCCGGCGCAGCTGATGGACCTCGTCGAGACCTTCCTCTCTGAGAACGACTTCACCGACGCGCACCGCGCCTTCAAGAAGCAGCGCGCCGATAAGGGCTGGAAGAGCGCGGGCAAGGCCCTCGAGGGTCAATCCCTCACCAGCGTCTTCAAGGCCTGGGAGACCTCCCTGACTGCCACCACTGCCGCCAAGGGAGCCAAGGCGACCACCACCAAGAAGGTCACCAAGGTTGATAGCAGCAGCAGCAGCAGCAGCAGTTCAAGCAGCAGCGATTCCGATTCTTCAGACAGCGACAGCTCGAGCGATGAGGGCGATGTCGAGATGAAGGATGCCGAGAAGGACTCTTCAAGCTCCGAGTCAAGCAGCAGCAGCGACAGCAGCAGCAGTGAGAGCGACAGCGACAGCGACAGCGAAAGCGAGGACGAGAAGAAGAAGAAGAAGAAGCCTGCCGTCGCCGCCCCCATCTCAAGGAAGCGCAAAGCAGAGAGCAGCGACTCCTCCTCGTCTGACTCGTCAGATGCCGACTCTGAATCTAGCTCCGACGAAGACACGCCAGCAGCAAAGAAGCTCAAGGTCACCGCCAACAAGGCCGTCGCCGTTAAGCGCGAGTCGTCTGACTCTTCCGCGTCTGATTCCGATTCTTCTTCCGACTCCGACTCGGATGCCAAGTCAAAGCCCAAGAAGAAAGTCGTCGCCGCAAAGAAGAAGGCCGAGTCCTCCTCAGAGTCTGATAGCTCTAGCTCGTCCTCCGATTCCTCTTCCTCCGAGTCCGACTCTTCCTCCAGCTCAGACTCAGAGTCATCTTCCGACTCCGATTCTTCTTCTGACTCCGAATCTGAATCCGAGACCGAAAAGGCCGCCCAGGTTCCTCTTCCCGATTCCGACTCTTCGTCCTCCTCTTCCGACTCTGATTCCGATTCCGAGACCGAGGCTAAGAAGCCTAAGAAGGACAACGCGTCGGACAGCTCCGCCACGGTTGGCAAGTCGACGTCGCCCAAGGTCTTCCCCGTCAGCGAGTTCGCTCCTCTGCCTCCCGACCCGGTCAAGTTCAACAACCGCGGCAAGGGCGGCGTCAAGGAGGAGAAGGTTCCCTTCTCCAGAGTCAGAAAGAATGTCGAAGTCGACCCCAGGCTGACCTCGAACGAGTTCGTGGCCGCCAATGACGACTGGGGCCGCAAGGCGCACGAGGACCTGATTGTCACCAAGGGCAAGGGTTTCACCAAGGAGAAGAACAAAAAGAAGAAGGGCAGTTACAAGGGTGGAAGGATCGATACCAACACCTTTGGTGGAATTAAGTTTGAGGACTAACGGGGGCTCCCTTCTCTTTTTTAAGGCGTTTTCTATTTGGTTTTAGAGCATGCGAGTCTCAAAAGGTGACCTGTAATTACCCCCTTGTCATGTGTATTTTTTCTCATTGTACGTAGACCTGCAAAAGGGCACAACATGCCTACAATTGCTGCTTTTCAAGGCATTAAGGATAAACCTACCTTTTAACCCAATACCGAGGGCAAAACATGCCATACGATGATAGCATTGCGTGCCAAATTTCGACATGTTGATGATCCCTTGGTTTGTTTCTTTCCAGGCAACACTTGTCAACATTCGCGCATTATATTTGTTCCTACTTTCGGGTCTGGTTATCTCCTTCCAGGCATACCTTACTTTTCAGTATTTACGCCTTATCATGACAGGCCGGCAGGTCCAGGGTGTTTCTTTCCCACTGGAAAGGTGGGGTTAAGTAGATCTGTTAGCCAGGTAGAAAAGTCCAGTGAATAGCTCATGAAGACTGCATCATTCTTCTTCGTCTTCTTCTCCATCTTAGGGCTTCCACTGAATGAGGGAGTCTGAGCCCAACTTGAACTCGGAAGAAGAAGAAGAAGAAGAAGAAGAAGAAGAAGAAGAAAGCAAGTCTAGCTGAACTCTGAGGCCCAACCTCGGGAAAGAAAACACGCTCTAAGCAGCCAAGCATCTCTGGCCTAAAGCCTGAAAGAAGAAAAAGTTTGGTTTTGGGTGGAGGTTGAAGATTTTCTTGAAAACTTCCCCACTGATCTTGTGCAGATGACTGTCGGACCCTGGATTCTCCGAGGTTCTAAAAAGTACCGGCGGTGGAAATGATTTGTGTGATCTCGGGCGAAGGGAAGATGCGGTTCCGCTCATCCTTCTTCGAAATCAGATCACATTCTCGTTGAAATGGGAAATTCCAATGCCTTTCCAGACAAGTGTTTTGAAATTCCAGCGTGGATTGGCAATGCCGGGGAGATTCGGGGATATGTTGTCGGCTGCCTCCTAAACACCCCCCCCCCCCTTATTACCCCTGAAATATTCGTGTTGATGGTACATGTACATACATAGGTTTATTATCTATTTGTGTAACGTGAAAACTGGTCCCCTGCGCAGCCCTGCCGAGTTACCAAGTGAAAAATTCAAGCTTGTAGTATTTTGACTGGCTCCCTTGTTGGTCTTGACCTTGAAATGTGGGCAGAGCCTCATGCTCTGCCTGCATTCCTAGGTACTCTGGGTGATTGTTAGTTCCATGCTCAGCCGCCTGATCCCACAACAACTGAATCCAAAGGCCAACACGCCACGGTGAGGTAATCTCGAGGTCCATGGTGAACAGTAAAGACCAAGATAGAGCAGGATCTTTCAAACGAGATGCGTCGTTTTCAAATGAAAATTTGAATCTTCTTTTCCATACTGGTTTGTTTGGAATGATTTGGTTGGCTCGGACCCATTTATTTGCGGGGTGCGAGAGGTTACAAGTGTCATGCAGACCGCTGTCTGCACGATGTGATGTCACGAAGGATGGGATATTTGCTTGTCTTGGGGGTGGAATCTGCCGACTAATGAGTGGGAATGCCATCCTGGGGTCGGCGAATGGATTCCAGGAAGCTGGTGTGATAAGTATGGCCATAGCGGACACACGAAGCCAAGCGGATACAGACAGTGGACTGTGTTATCACCAGGCGATATTTGGCGACATTGTGTTCAGACTTGTGTATCTTTGCTTGGACGGTTTCGAAACGGCCTTGGTGTGGCGTCTGAATTTTGAAGTGCGCCATGATTTCCAGAAAGTCACGGTGCAAGCAATCCATATTTGCTTCTTGCTCTGAGATCGTACTTTTTCTCTCCTTGGTAACACATTGTGTTTCAAGCGTCTTGCCTTTGGATCCATTCTTTCCAAAATCCCAAAGTATGGCTATCTTGTGAGGGCCACTAAGGCCGATGCGTTGTCTTTGAAATCGGGGCTGGACCGCATCCTGTGAACTGGTGGCATGACTGACCTCATCGTGAAATTGGATGTGGTGTCTGGTCAAAGTTCACCAAATCCCAAAGGCTAGCACAGTAGTTTCAACTGTGTTGAGACTTGCAAGTATTGTCATTCCAAGGTTGATTCCGTGCCACCGCTTCTAGGCTCTCCAGACCGCCTCGATTCTGGTCCAGCCCAATCTCCCGACGGCTGGAGAAGGAATCATTCCGTGGCGTCAGGCTCAAAGTAAAACTTGGACTCCAGAATCTGGAGGCCGCAACATGAGATCGCTGGGTTAGGTACCGATCTTCAGTTTTCACTGGCCCAGGCGGTAAGGCAGATACACAACGGCAAAGTTGTTAGGTTGTTAGCTCCGAACGACCCCGACAGCGCCGAGTAGACATTTCTGCCGAGAGGAGAGCTAACCGAGTGCCATGAGGCTGTTCCTTGACTCCGAGAGCTATTGAACAAAGGGGAAAGAGGTGTCTAATACTAGTGAGTGGGGATGACAGTTGTTCCAGAAGGTCTCCTTGGGTGGCAGTGGCATTGGCCCGTGTCGACATACCAAATGTGCAACCACACGTCATAATGTCAGCATCAGGTCTGAGGGTACCTGACCCAGTGGTGAGGCACCTTGGGGTTTTGTGGGAGGCACATGTGGTCTTGCATGGGGCCGGGGTGCCACGGGAGTGGCTTGAACAGGACGTCGATGGAAGGATGAAGCCCTTTCAGAATAGTTTATTCGAAATTTGACAATCGGCGGCTGTCCCAGGAGCCAGGCCCATGGGATTCAATGAGATGGGTGGGTGTGGGAGTCACTGCCGTAGGAGTGGGACTCGGATCCATAATCCATTGATGGCCTCCGGGAAGAAGAGACGGTGAGCTGGAAGGTGTATGTGCTGGCAAACCTCAAAGGTCCATGTGGGAATACGGGATCCCCAAAAAGGCACCTATTTTCCCGGTCGGTTATTAGGGTGTATTTTTAGCGTCAAAAGTATCTGCGGAAAGCGTCCAAACAGATCTCGCAGCAGGGCTGACGTTATGTGAGATAGTCAGAGGGGAATTGACTCCAGAATTGGGATGAACGAGGATTGAACTTCAAATGCGGGAGCTTGTGAACTTTGAAAGCTTGGCTTGTGGTTGGGTCTTGGCGGGCGGTAACCCAATCAAGTCGCAAAAAGTCTGCCTCGCTCCTGGATTGGTCACTCGGCGTGCGTTAAGTGGGGCTCTGGAAGAAGGTACGTATCTTTCCCCCATGTCTGTTCTGCAAGGGCTCTGGGTCTGTAGGGCTCTCAGCTTGAGACCCCGCGCCGCAGCCTGGGCACGAGTGTTGGCTGCCAGTGGTAGCCTGCAAAGAACGGGGAGGCTCACTCGCAGGGCGTGCTCCCGTGAACAAGAGAACACTCATTGTCGCAATTGCTTTTGGGGTTGGGATTGAAATTGTTCATCTACTCCGTGATGCCGACACCTGACCAGGCAGTCGCGAATACCTTCATCACATTCCACACCCCACAACTTTGACTGGGCTGATCCTGGACACCCTCGTGATATCACCCACCTACCGATCCGCGCGCAACACAACAAACAGTAGCGACGCTTGCGGAGATATCAACACCACACCATCCACCAGTCCCAGCCTCATCTGTTCATCCTTCATTCATTCTTCGTCTCATTCATTCCTTATCATTTACTTGGTAATTTGTAACTCGCCAAATAAACAAGTCTTTTATCACACATCAAGACTTTTTGCAGATTCTTATCCCGTCTATCCAAAAGACAGCACAACAACATCGGCTTTGTCCGCTACATGGTTGTCACACGTGAACCCATGGGTATATTCTGCAGCGTGGACTCCCCAGATTCCTACAGCGATGCTGAGAAAACTTTACCGCAAGTCCCCGAGGAAGCACACTCACACACAGTCAATCACCCGTCGGCGCTCCTCTTCTGGAACATTGACTGACAAGTGCCGCAACAGGAATCTAGAGGGAGCTGATAATCCTGCAACCAAAATCATGGTCAATCCAACAGAAAGCAGCAATCATTTTGGTGCTAAAAAAACCCATAAGCCTGTGAGCTCACTGCATGAGCAGTGGGACTCGAGTGACCAACATGAGAAATCCGCCTACGAAAGAATGAGACCCGGACACTCACGTCCAGAAAAGACGCCAACATTTGCAAGTCGAATAGCAGGTCTTTTCTCGTCCAAACCGCCAAAGCAAAAGAGCATCCTCACCAAGAAAAGGTCAGGCCTAAGATCATCGCCATCACAGAGCAGGGGATCCAAGGAGTATTTGGACGCCAACGCTTTGTTCACCGCTGCTGCCACGAGTGAGGCTTACGATAACACAGCCCAAGAGTACAATATTTTGCGTCGCGAGATCGGTGCTGCCGAGGCTGCGCTGGCTTTTGATCATGTCTGCGCCAAAAAGGCGAACGAGGACAAAACCCGAGCATACGAGGTCAAAGCCAACGAAAGGCTTCAACAGCTGAAGCGAGACGACATTAGGCACCATTATGACACTGCTGAGAGTGTACCAGGCTACCATGGTCAGCGGCACCCTCGATTCTTCGGAGACCATTTCCTTTCCAATGTTCCCCTCATCGAGCAGACGCAGTTGTTCCAGGTCTTCCGGGCCATGCCCAAAGGCGCACACCTGCACATCCATTTCAACGCCAACCTTCTGCCCCATTTTCTATTAGACATCGCCAAAAAGATGGATCGTATGTATGTTTGGAGCAATATCAGACTTGCCGACCCCACCGCATTGGATCTGTGCAGGATACAGTTCAGCATTCTGAGTCCGGACGCGGTGAAAAAACGAGGCGAGGGTAATGTTTTTAAGCCAGATTACCAGGGGGGGAACGGGAAGGAGCCCAAGGTGATGCAGTTTAAACAGTTCCTTGAGGAGTTTCCAATACGACAGGGGAACAGCCACGAGAGTGTTGATGCCTGGCTGCAAAACAAGTTGGTCTTCCAACAAGAGGAGACATATGGCTTACTTCAAACAGCTGAAGGGTAAGTTTGCGCCCCCAGAAATTTACCCTTTCTCGGCAATCTCGGCTAACTGATTTTGCAGAGCATGGCAGAAGTTCAACGCCAGGACGCAAATGATGAAAGGGCTCTTCAACTACGAGAGCGCATACAGAGAGTACACCATGAAGTGTCTTGAGGATTTTGTCGATGACAATATCCAGTACGTCGAGATTCGGCCCAATTTCATGTCGACAAACCAGGTGTGGTCAGATAATGGCGAGAAGCTGATCAACAATGCCGGCATCTTGGAGCTCATCATTAATCAGTACAATGTTTTCCAACAAGCCCATGGAAAAAGGGTCATAAAGGGACTCAAGATAATTTATTGCACCCCTCGATCCTTCGACAAGCAGCAGGTCCATGACGCCCTCCTTGAGTGTCTCAAGTTCAAGCTTGATCGCACCTATGGAGAGTACATCGCCGGCTTCGACCTCGTCGGTGAAGAAGGCAAGGGCCACCCTCTCAGATTTTTCATGGAGGAGTTTATCCAGTTCAAAAAGGCCTGTGCACTAGCAGGAACTGAAATTCCCTTTCTTTTCCACTGCGGCGAGACTCTAGATATCGGCACAGACACGGATGGCAACCTTCTGGATGCCTTGTTACTGGGCTCCAAACGGATCGGACACGGATTTGCGCTTCCGCGACATCCTCTGATTATGGAACAGATGAAGAAGCAGAACGTTTGCGTCGAGGTCTGCCCCATCTCCAATGAGATTTTGGGACTTACGCCGAGGATAAGTGGCCATTCGGTATATAACCTCATGGCTAATAATGTGCACTGCACTGTGAGCACGGATAATGGGACTTTCTTCAGGTATGTCATCCATGCCATTCTGACAGCGAGCTGCAATGTTGACTGACTGTCTTTTCTCAGATCGAGACTATCTCATGACTTTTACCAAATCATGGCGGGCAAATCAGACATGACGCTTCACGGATTCCGACAGCTCATTGAGTGGAGCATCGAACATTCGTGCATGGAGCCGGTTCTCAAGGAGGAAGTTTATCACGACTGGGAGATAATGTGGAATAGTTTCTGCAGGCGTATCGCCGACGGCGAGTTCGACTATCCCAAGAGCACGACGACAGCTTAGCCCGGTCCTCATATGTTGTGGCGGATGTGGCTGGCCCGGATGTGAGCAAGACCTCGGAGAGGATTGGGGTTCTTGTTCTATTTTTGGAAGTCTGCTTGACGAAGTTTTGGAATGAGTTAACGATTTATTGACCTCCTTTTTTTTTTTTTTTTTTTTTGGACGGGAGAGAGAGATAGAGAGATCATGGTCATGGTGGTTACGAATGACTTGGAATATCTCTGCTTAATGTGGTACCCCGAGACGACGACGACGACGACTACGCGCTATAAAATGGGAAAGACGGTTATGCTCTCCTGAATGATACCATCTTTTGTTTTGAAGGTTGGGGTTGGGAAACAACACTTACCAGGGGCCTCTTCAAGTTATTAATTGCGGAAATGAACTTCTCCTTGTTCAACAACTTTTCCGCGGTGCTGAGGGAATGGGGTTGTGCGCTCCTTTTTTTTGGACATTTCTTTTTTTGGTAGAGATTTTGTTAAACCTAGGAAGCTCTTCACGGAGATAGACATCTCAAACGTTATGGGTCATGGTGACAGGGACAATTGGTATACATGGCTAGTTTCCTGGCACACATGACCTGCCTGCTTTGCGATCTCAGTCGGTGATGGTGAGATGCTTGGAGCTGTTGTTCTTCCCCTTGAGGAGCGCTAAAGTAGATAGGATGTTTGCATCATCGCCAACAAAATGGCTGGGATGGGTATTGACTCAGCATCTGCCACATTTCTTCCTGTTGATGCAGAAGCGAACATCTATTTGTCTTTGAGTGCTGCACCATTCAATTGTGCGGCCACCTGGCCTTCCCTATTGGAGAACTTGCTCATAAACAAGACGACTACTCACATATCCACAATGCAAAAGTCCCAACCCTCAATAAACAGGAGCACATTTTAACCAACTGACATATCGCCATCTAGGCACTTATCATCATCACGGGAAACCTACCCCTGGACTCATTCCGCCACTCAATGACCGATGTAGAGCATGGAACCTCATCTGATCTCACTTCTTCGTATTAAATGTTCAGCGTGCCGGTTGTGATACCAAAGAAATTAACTAAATATCTGCTCACAAAAACGCTCGTCACAGCTCACGGCGTTAGAGAAGGTCCAAAACACCAACAAGTTGGTTTATAATAGGAAAAGCACCTTCGTTGGGAGTGCCCGAGACAGCCTTCTCTTGCAGAAATACCACCCCGCCCAGAGCCTGACGAAGATCACACTCATACATATGTTATCACAAGGACAGGACCATTCGGCAAGAAAACACTCTAAACGCCCGGCTTTGCGCCACACACCTCTCCCAATTTGTCAATGTGTGTGTCCAACAACCAAAGAAAAAAAAATGATTCGTCACATCAGAAACACGAGCTGAACAGCCAAAAGAAAGTAGAAACCTGCATGAAGCACTCTCTCTACGTAGCACCTGTGTATGCACGATCTGCCTGAGGCTTTCTGTCCCCAAGATCTGCTCTGGGGGGATACCTACGGGAACACAGCCCCCAAATCAACCTTGCTCGCTTGCGTCAATCCCCCCCACCCCTTGCCTGTGCTGTGTCTCATGCCTCCTCAGCGCAATCAACCATTGGTGTGTGTGTGTGTGTGTGTGTGTGTGTATGTGTGTGTTTGCTTCGCCTGGCCGGCCCCAAAAAAAGAGAGAGCGCGGGAAGCTTAGAGATCCTGCCGCCCTACCCTGCCGCTCGTGCAGGCCCGCGCCCCAGGTTTTTTTTCCCCGTCTTTTCTTTTTCTAAATCGATCGTTCATCATGCAAAAGAAACAAACATACACGTCAGAAATTTTGCCCCCCCTTTTGAAAAGTTTCAAAACTACTTTTAGTAATCCTGAAGAACTTTTGCTCCTCCTCTTTTTTTTTTTTTTTTTTTTTTAACTTCTCTTCCCCCTTCCCCCCTTATCACCGCCTTTTTTCAACTATTTTTTTTTTTTGGACAGGACAAGAGAGGAAGGCTTTCTTCCAAAAGGAAACTGGTGCTGTGGACCATCCGCCAGCAAGGCAGCAGCGCCAAGACGTTTTAGGCCTAACGAATCCCCCTCTCTCTCTACCCCTTCCCACTCAACGACCGCTAGGGAACCGAGAGAGCGGCAGATAGCTCCCTTTCTCTTTCTGGGCTCTGCAGAGCCTCAAATCTTTTACTTTTCCAAGATATCTTTCAAAAAAGGGGCAAGGACAGGAGTTGCTGTATTTTTTTTTTCATATTTTTTTTTCATTTCATCAAAGCAAAACAAGCCTTTGCCTGTGAAGAAGAAGAAGACGCTTGTTGAGAACTGGTTGGTTTAGGTTTTGGTGTCCAGTCCAGATATCTTCGTTCGGAACGAAGGTTTCTTGGCCTGGAAAAAAAAAATCAAGATAACGGCACCTTCACCATCTACCGCCATTCGTAATGGCAGACGAAAACAAACCCCTAGGAATTCTCGGATGGTTAGTTTGTTTGTGTTGTTCCCCGTCTTACTGATTGTTCTCTTTTTGCCCCCTTTTGTTCTGTAGTCAAAAACATAACAAAAAAGACTTGACTAATACATTCATATATGCCCGCTTGCTCAGGTTTCCGTGGGGCACTCAAGATCTCCCGGGATGGCGCTTCGATGTCATCACCCTGCTCGCCATCATTGGCGAGTCGGCGATACAGGAACACGTCCAGACTATCACGGCGAGCACCTTGTGTCTGCTCCCGCGCATCATTCCTGCCCCTCAGGCGCTGTTGCGGCCTCAGAGGCCCCCGCGCCTGCCAGAGGTTGATGCAAAGATGGTGGGCGTGTATAGCGGTGTCGTTCTCGACACGGTAGGTTTCTTTGCCAACATCATCCACCCGCTCCACGAGATGAAGCCGTTCGAGTTCAAGGTGCTGGAAATAAAGCACAAAGAACTTGAGGGGCAAGTATCGTTCGGCGGGCGGAAGAAAGCACCCTGGTGGAAGTTCTGGGCGCGCAAAACATCTAAAGCGACCATCATGACGAGCTCGTCGATCGAAGACGACGCCCAGACCTCGGTCGAGAGGGTGAGTCCGGAGGAAGACCAGGCAGCGTCCACAAACAACCACACACACAAGAGGAAGCCGAGCTTCCAGGTCGACCTGGAGCGAGGAGCCTCCTGTTCCAAAGAGGACCATCCCGTCGGTCCTCCGAAACGCGCCCCGACGACGGTCGAAAAAATCACCGACATCATCACGAACCCAACCATGGTGAAAAGTGATGAGCGCTACAGCGTCCCACCCGCGGTCTACTCCCCGACCCACGTCCTCTCAGTCTTCTCCTGTCTCCTCACCGTCTGCATCATCGCCGCCGCCCGCTACTGGGAAGACGGCACCGCAATCCTAGCCATCGCGCTCATCAGCTTCGCCTCGAGCATCGTCTGCTACGCGTCCTGGTGGCAGCCCATGCTGATGCAACGGCGGAAGGGGAACAAAGTCCCCAAGGGTGACGTGGTGATCCGCACCCGCGAAGGAGCCTTCATCGTCATCCGCTGCACCGAAGAAGTCGCCCGCGAGCTCTACTCGGGCACGGTCGAGTGCCAGTACGTCTCGCACAAGTTCCACCGCGCGTACATGGGCCTCGGAATGGTCCTTCTCATGGTATCTATCGTGCTGCTGGGCAACTGCGGCTGGAACTCGCAGGCCTTCATCGGCGGCTCGTACATCTTGCTCAACGGTTTGTACTGGGTGATGGGCCTGCTGCCGCCCAAGTACTTTTGGGATCTGTCGCGGTACGAGGTCCAGACCAAGACGCCCACAGATGCCGAAAAGGCCCACGAGGAGGACCCCTCGTTCACGCGCACCATGTGGTTCGCTGTGCGCGAGACAAGGCACGGAGCGTGGGTGGAGCGCAGCGGAGCGATGCCGCGCACCGACGAGTGGAAGCAGTGGCTGAACGAGGCGGTGATGAAGTCGTGCGAGCCGGGCGGTCACGGATGGGATGCGGTCGCGAGGAAAGACAAGATCATGGAGGATGCGTTGAAGCAGCGGTCGCCGGCGGCTGCCAGCTCCGCGTTGGATACGATCGACGAGGCCGCGCAGCAAGCGCCCTTGGACCAGGTGCAGTCCATCCGCCGGCGGGATACGGGGCTGCAGTGAGGGAAGAGTTTGGTGTCTGTTTGGAGAGCTTTTTCGCTTGATAATGGTTTTATATGGTTAATGTGTTTATGTGTGTCACGTTTGGGGATCGTTTGAAGAGGGTTGTGCATAAAAACAGTGTGTTGGCATAACATAATGGTGTTATATAGGGGGACTGGGCATATGGGTGAGTGTGATACTACTACTACTACTACTACTACTACTACTACTACTACTACTACTACTACTACTACTACTACGACTACTACTACTAGCATAGCGTTTTTTGTTTGCATGTAATCTTTACTGGAACGCATAGGCCCTGTTTGGGCCCCGGATTGCTTGTTCTGTGCGTGTCCACAGTCCACTTGGACCAAGACCTTATGAAACATTACTGCAAGTAGGAACATGGTTCAACTGCCGGTATGGAAGGGGGACGGTTGGCTCTAGTTGACACCGGACTCCGTGCTCATCCGAGCCTTTATTTTTCGTACCTGATTGTCGGGATTTGAAGCAAAAGTATGCTGACCACAGCTGGACGAGAGATTTTGGACATAATGGCTGAGAAACTATTACGCCAATGTCAACTTTTAGCCATCATGAGTCGTTCACAACGCAAAGCTCGGAAGTGGCACAGAGTTGCTTTCGGTGATGGTGTCTCATGTCCCTTCCCTCACCCAGATTGTGTGCAAGACCGGAGCAAATCGGCAGTGGAGCTGGAGATGGCCGGAGAGGGCCGGCTTCCCTCGGAAGCGGGTCTTTGGGGTGTTGGTGGAGCAGTCCCTTGGCGTTTTTCCCGGTTGTCGATCATTACTGATGTGCAGTCCATAAACCATAAACCTCTCGGTATCGGTGCCATTTTTGAAGGCACACGCACCTTTTCGTGATCTGTGCCTCGTGTGCCGGCTCCTCATCATGATCACTGCCTTGTGTGACCTGCCTCAACTGGCGGATGCATGCTCACTCACTTGAGCGCCATCACAATTCTTCTGTCACCACTCTTCTACAGATGAAACATTGAAAAAATCTGTAGTGCCGTTTTTGCCGATTCAACCGACAGAGTGGTAATTTTGTGTGGAGGTTGCAATGGCGCAATTGTTGGAAATGGAGTTCCTCGTGGTCTCGATCTCAATCGTCGGCCTCAAAGCTGCACCTTCGGAGCTACCAAAAAAAGCTGGCACCCGCCGAGACCTCATCCAAGCCGTGCCCGTGCTTTTGGCTGGGGTTCAGACGGTTGGCTGCAGGGGATAATGACTCATGAAACTCAATTGCAAGCACCCAGAACTCTAGTCCAGCAATTGAGGTTTCTGATTCGACCGTTGCAGCGACGTTGCAGACAACGTGGATGTTTCCCGGATAAAGAAATGTCCATCAGTGAAGTGCAGTGTGTTGCACACGACAAGTTGCGTCCGAAAGCACAGAATTGGGGACAATTCAGCTGTGTGTGAGGCGGAGCAACACCAGCGCATCCTCGAGAGACGTCCTCAGGGCTTGTGCGACAAACCACAGCCCGAAATTCAATTTGCAATTTCCAAATCCTCGTGGGCAATTGAAACCGCAACGTTTCCTCTTCTCTCTCGCCGGGTCGAAGGACCGCTGCCACCGTAAGCCGTCGGCGTAGCTTCGCCGCTCGTTTTCTAGGACTCACTTCCATGTCTGGGGTTTAGCGATTTCTTGGTGTAACACGAGCCTGGGAGATGCCTGTGGCCGCTTCGCAAGGCGATTTGCGCGTCCCAGCGAACCGTTACGCAAGTCCGGATCACCCGCCCATCGGCCAGGTATCAGCAGGCACACCTCCTTGCCTTGCCTGTGATGCGGCTCTTTCGAAGCCTAAACGCGTCCTTCGATGCCTTTCTTTGGCTTTGGGACTTTTAGCGGTGAGGCCTTGAGTGAAAATGAATGTGATGTCAAGGACATGTCTGATTTTTGACTTTTGACATTCGCACGCCCTTCCGCCCTGCCGTGGTGGAGGCCTTCAAGCGAAATTGGGTCCGTTGAGCACGGAACCCATTGGCTGGGGATTTGGCTTATTGGGCCCACATGGTGGGGCTGTGTCTCCAGCTTCCAGGGCTGCTACAGGAAATCCGAATTGGTGGGGGGACGCGGGAGAGCGGGAGATCTTCTGTGAAAGGCTTTGTAATTGAAGTCGGCATGGACAAGTTCTATGTCAATCGACATCTCCCATCGAGGATCTGTAAGCGATCAACCAAATCTCTCGGCAACAAAGCGAGGTTTTCCAAAATTCCGGGCATCAGAAAAAGTCCAAGATATCGTTTAAAAACCCGCAGGTTGGTGTTGCAACTTATCAACCCCGCACCTTTCACAGTGATCCATGATCTTCATCCACACTACGCTAGGGTGTCCCAAACCTGCGGTCTTTTTTTGTACAGGGGGGGAATCTGAGAATGAGTCACACTTGCAGACCCACCCTTTGCCCTTTTCGGCTGACCGTGCCCAGCCAATCAGGGAAAAGCGCCGCAGCTGCCTTGGCCTTGGGGTCCGGCTGCCTAACTTTTTAAAAAGTAGCCCACACCCGCCTTTCCCGTGCCTGTTCCCTTTCTTTCTACAACAAACTGCGAAACAACCAACACATATCAAGCAATCCAAGGCATCTCCCAAGATGCGTTAAATCGCCCCCTTCCCCACGTTCTTCGACTTGCTTTCGCACCGTCGCCAACATTTCTTCTTCAACCACTTTTAACAATCTCCCCACTCAACCCTACCCCTCAGCTCTTCCTGCAAAGGTCGAACTGAACTTAAGCAACCAGCTTTTTAGCTCGCGCTCAGGTTCCAATACCGCCACCATTCCCGGCCCAGACTTCCCAGTCTTCACCACGGATTCTTCACAGTCACCATGGATTCCCTCCAGTTCATCGAGCCTGCCGGCACATTCCGCGCAACAAGTGCAACTCCAGCATCTAGATCTGCCTCCGCTCCAACAGGACTTCGTCTTGTTCGATCAGCCGAACCATCGTCAACCTAACCACCGCTCTGCCTCGCAACCTTCCGCCAACGGAGGTGTAAACCAATCACAGCAACACCGCAACGCTACTTTGCACAACCAACGAGTTGCAAACATCATCCAGGCAACAGGGCTACCAACGACATCTTCGGCTTTCACCAATCGGTTTAGCTCACCCACTCAGAACCCGCGTTCCCAACAGCAACAACAGTTCTACGCCTCGTCTGCTCCATCTTCGTCTATTGCCTTGAACATTCCAAAGCAACATCGGCAAACACGCCCTCCTGTCCCTCTGTTTCCACAAGGCACTGGTAGCGTACCGCAAGCCAAGATGAACATTCAAGGTAAATACTTGTCTCCGCCGCCTCTGCACACTGGCCAGCAACGCTTACACAGACATTCAGACCTGGATTTGGAAGACTTCACCGCCTTCGAGGGCGGTGCTTCCACCACCGCGTTCTCGTCGCCTGCTCACCCAGCCGTCTTCGACCTGAGCAGCAGCGTGGGAACCAACATGGCAACCATTTCTCCTCAGGATCTCCTGATCCATGAACCATTCATGTCCGCACCCAACTCAACTGCCCTTACGGCTCTGACATCGCCTTCCATCTACAATGAGTCTCCCGACTTCTGCGAGAGCTACGACGTCTCTCCCAACTTTGGAAGCAGCGATTTTGACGGTGTAAACGGGAACGAATGGTTCCCTCTCTTTCCCGAGGCCAACCCTCAACCCCCTGCTCCTGTCTTTGCCAAGGAGCCCCTCAAGGTTGAGCATTCCCCTGCCACCCCCTCAGAAGAGCTGGAAGGTGCTTCCCCAGCAATCGGCGGACATCGTCGCAAGTCAAGCACCTCTCCTGGCGGTCGCCACTCTTCTGTCGCTGGTGTCAACTCGCGCAGACGTGACAAGCCTCTGCCTCCTATCATTATCGATGATCCTTCGGACGTTATCGCCATGAAGCGAGCTCGCAACACCCTTGCTGCTCGTAAGTCTCGTGAGCGTAAAGCACAGCGCCTGGATGAGCTCGAAGAGAAGATAGAGAAGCTTATCGCCGAGCGCGATCATTGGAGAAACTTGGCTTTGGCACACGGTGCCAAGGAGTAGTAAAATGGTGCAAAATGAGCAAACCCAATAAACAGGCAATCGGCTTCGGTCAATGGCATATTACCCCCCAATTGTGATAGACATTTGGGGAGGGGATTTTTCTATCATTTCTTTTCGCTTTCTGTAGTTTTTATTGGTTGTCTGTTTCCAGATTGCCGATCGTCACGGATGTGGCTGGATCTGGCAGCGGATTTGTATTTCGGTCATTTGGTTTCTTAGGAATGGATCAATCAATCAGCTTTTCCTACTTGTTGTGTTCAACGTCATGCCTCCGTTTGGTTTTATGTCTTGTTAGAGAAATATTAGAGTGTGTCTCTGTTCTCAGAAACTGATCTCGAACCTACTGTGACCCTGGTATTCCTCCCCTAGCCTGAAGTGAGATAATGAGAGCCAATGAAAAGAAATCCGTGGTGCGCTTTGATGACCCCATGTACTCAAAATCGTCAGTGTTGGCACACTCACAAGAACAAAGACAAAAATGGGCTCCCTGCCCATGCTTTATTAATGGGGACCGGCAAGTGTCCAACGTCTTGAATCAGCCCTTCGAGGATCTCAGCGGACAATAGAATTTTGACCCATACAGAGACGTCTCTGTGTGCAAGCACAGACCATAATGCCGTTGATCTAAAGCCAGCAAGCAAGAGATGTAGAATGCCAGAGCCGTGGGAAGAAAAATGTATGAAGATTCACGTTGAAGAGCATCCGTATGGATGACAGAAAGCAAGACTGAAAAAAGTGAGGGAGGCTACATAATAAAAGACGGCCCGTATTACAAACCCCATATCTGGCACTCAGCTTTCAAATTCATAAGACATCAAGTCAACCCAAAGACGTGTGTACACCAATCACTTCAAGCGATTTCCAGAGACCCTCTTCTCCAAGAAAATAACTCGGCCCATACATACTTCTGTCCTCTTTATCCAGACGACATGTTTCTCATTTTTTTTTTTTTTTCATCAACATTCATTCCATCACTCTATCTATATCATATTAAAAACCGTCGTTTCCTTTCCCCTCTTCTTCTTCTTCTTTTTGCCTCTTTTCTTTTCAACACACCCACCTATCGCCAACCTTCACATTTTTTACCTCGAAATATAAATCAGCAAAACTATAATGAGAGAGATAGAGAAGAGACGAACTCAACCCACCAAAAAAAAGAAAAAGAAAGAAAAAGAAACTACCCTCATGACGACCAGGGGGGGGGGGGTGGTTGTGTGTGGTGTTCCCAGGAAACATAGAAGCCATAAAAATGTATCAGAAAATATCAAGTTTTAAAAAATAATAATATCAAGTAAATTTCTCTTCATCAGTACCTCCAAGCACCATCACCCTAGTTTATCTTCTTATTCCCCCCACTCCTTTTTATTTTCTTCTTGTCCTCCAGCCGACCCGACTTCAGAATGCATTTATCCCCAATTTACTTGTTTTGTGACTTCATCCATCCCGTCTTATCTTTCCTCTCTCCATGCCTTCCCCTGCTGCTCCCATTCCTCTTCTCCATCTCCTCAGTCATCATTATACATATACAGTTCGTTTTGTAGTACTGTGTAGTGGTAGTAGTAGTAATAGTTAATAGTAGTTGTGTGTGGTGTGTGTGTAGCGCTGTAGCGCCTCTTGAAAGTATTTTACGCCCGCCCGCAATGTCAAAATAGATAGAAGTCAAGGTGACAAAGAAAAATAAAAATCCCCAGGCACACCCTTTTTTGTGTACGTGTCTATCCTCATCCAACAATCATCATCTGCTGCATCCTCGTCGAAACCCCAGCCGCGCCAGCTGAAGAATCAGCCGACCCCCTACTGACAGCACCACTGCTCAGCACCGAATTAGTGCTATGGCTTTTCGGTAACCTCCTCTGCTGAGGTGGGGGAGTACTCCCGGCACTGCTAGTAGCCGGATCCGTAAATACCCTCGTAAAGGCTGGGCTTCCATCCAGATTATTATGCCGACTGTGGCTCCGGCTGTGATTGTGATGGTGATGATGGCCTCTCCTAGGAGTACCGGCTGGGGATTGGGTCAGCAGTTCCGCTCGACGGACCGCATCTGACAGTGAATCTCTCAGGTGTCCAGCCCGCTTGACCAGCTCCTGAAGACTGTTGGTATCAAAGAACAGCTTCGTATCCGGATCAGTGACGCTCTTGGCCGTCTTATTCACAGAATCCAGCGAGGTCGACCGCTGCTGCTGCATCGCCTCGATGACCGCATTAACGGCAGAATCACGACTCGGGCTCGCCGACGGATCAGGCGTCCGCGGCCGAGAGAGCCGGGTGTTATCATCGACCAAGGGCCAGTTACCCCCGAAGATATCATCGTCGGGGGAAAAGACTGATCGTCGTCGATTTCCCGAGCGCTGCCGTACTACCGTCGTTCTCGTCATTTCCGGTTCTGGTATTTCAAACGGATCATCAATGTGATCAAGGAGGGAACCATCAAACCCTTCCTCCATGAATCGTTCATCCATCTTTGAGCGATCAAACTCCACCGACGGTCTAGTTGAAGCTCCAAACTCGTCGGTGTCGTCTTCATCCGGCGATGCCAGCGCGATAATGCTTTCTGCCTCAACCCACTTGGCAGCCACGGGTCCATACAGGATATCTAGCTCCTTGCCGTGTCGGCATAATCGTTTCAAGTCGTTAACCAACAGTGAAAACTCACGGATCTGACCGGAGTGAGCCTTGACGCTGGGCTGCGTCGCCTGAATGGAAGCCGGGACAACCATTGAGAAGCTAGTTGCAGAGTCTTTACCCGCAACCGAATCAATGACAATCTCCTCTTCAAAGTCAAAGTCATCATCCCAGTCTTCGCTAACATTCTTGGTACCCATTCCCCACGTCCCAAACTTCTGTGGCGGCTTTGAGCCGTCAACGGGGTCAGGGACAAGAGGAACACTCTGGCTTCGGACGTGAGCGGCGCCAGGTGTTTTCCGGCTCGAGGAGCGGCCTATCCTCAAGTCCATCTCCTGCTTCCCATGGACTGTCTTTGGTCGGTGATAATCAGAATCGTGTTTATCGTGAATAGAAGGTTCCGACCAATCGAAAATGCTGCTCCGTGGTCGGTCGCTCATGCTCTCGCGGGGCGGATCAGGGCTGCCGTTGTTGCCAAGATTCATCAGGGCGTGTCGCAGCGTGGGACTCACCCGCCTGGAATTAATTGAGCTCGGCGGCGAAAGGTGATTGCTCAGAGTGTTGTCGTCGTCTCGTGCCCAGTCATCATCGTCATCATCGTCAAAAGATAATCGTGCAACATAGCCGCGATCAGCTAGCCTTAGAGCTGCTTTTGCGGCTAATGTAAAGTCATCATCGTTCTCGCCGTGACTCTTGAAGTCGGCCGCTTCGGCCAGGTGAACAGCGCGAATGGGGGTCGTGATGCTTTCATCCTCCTCCGTTATTTTTGTTTCCCCGTCCCAAGGCCGCCCCAGAATTTCTTGTATCGATAATCGCTTCGTTCTACTGTTGCTGGCAGTGCTCGGCGGTGATTCGTCAAACATGGATTCCAAGGGCGTCTCGACAGACCTCACGCGGCTCGACGAGGCTACGGTCCTGAAAGAGTCGTAAGCGTCGCTCCTGAAATCCGTGTCGTCATCGTCTCCATACATGCCATCGCGCATCTCAAAATCGGAGCCAGCAAGGGTAATGGATCGCTCGCCCGATGGTCCGCGGCTGCTAGGAGCTGGTGGACTGTTTGAATGCGACATGTAATTTATCGGTGTGTGAAACGGCCTGGGCTGCGGTGTAGATGAGGATGCCGAAGATCCTAATCGCGCAACGTCTATGTTGAAACTAGAAAGGCGCGTTAATGGGGGAAGGGGGGATGTTGAATTCCTCTTGCGGCTTCGTGGAGGATCTGATAACTGCGGCACATGGACCATCTGTTGCAAGGTTTCCTGGTAGTTCGACGGCGCGAAGTCCTCTTCTTCTAGTTGCTCAACGGGAGACTGAGCAGCATCACGGGAAACACCAACTAGATCTATAGGATATCTCCCACCCGCTCCTCCGCCTTTAGCATCAATGGTGCTCCGCCTGGGACGTCGAAAACTCGACGTTCTCGTAAGCCAGTTACCAGCCGAGTTGAAATGCATTGACATTGACCTTCTCGTCCGTGGATCCGGGTTCGAGTCGGTGGATTCGGACAGGTTGCTCGATTCCTGTGAGTTACCTCGAACATGGCTCCGACCAGCCTGCTCTGGTGATGGCTCAACATGATCGACTGTTGCAGGAGATTCTGTTATGCAATCTGATTTGGTCAAGTAAGGGCGAGAGAAAGGTCCGTGCGACAAAGATATGCGGCTTTTCGGGAATAGGGTGCGGTTAACACTCTGACCGCCGGAAGATGCCTCCAGACCTAATGAGGACGTTCGTCGGACATGGAAAAAGGACGCTAGCTTCCCAGGCACCTGTCTTAAAGATTTGAAGGTTGGGGAGGCTGGCGTAAAAACGCCAGGAAGGTTAAAGTGTTCGAAGGAGAGCTTAGCTCCTGTTCCGGCTGAAGGTGGGGGATCAACTACACCGCCTTGAGGTTGGGACTGCTGTAACGTTGCGGACCGTTGGTGGCTAGTAGCCGGCCTTCGGAGAGTTAGGACTTGCGATTTTGAACCTCGTCGTTGATGCCCTGCCGATTCGGATCCAGGTGCTGACCTCTTGACCAGCTTATTCGGGGCCGTGTGTGCGGGAGCTTGGTTGCCAAGCATTGGTACGCCGGAGGCGTTTGAGAAAGTCATGGACGATGAATCCGGGCCCGCACTCGACCTGGGGCTTCCGTGCTGTGATAGTGGGCGAAGAGAGAGTCGCTTTATCCACGATTCCCTCGAGGACGCAGAGTCACGGGCGTTCTCGGCGATTGGTCGTGATGCAACGTCCCCCTGGCGCAGAAATGAGTGTCTCCTGCTACTTGATTTGGGCGAATGGACTCCGGTGGCAGGGCGAGGCGCCCGGGAAGACTCGGTAGGGGCTGGTGAGACGGACCCGGAGCTGTCATCGATCACTTGCCGAAATGATGCATAGGGAAAATCCTCAACCGGTGACGGGCAGCAATGCATAAGCGCAGCTGCGCTCGTGCTTGGGCGAGCAGACGATGACTGTATTCGGAAAGCATCGTAGTCGGACGGGAATACCGTTTGGTTTGGAGGTGGACTTGACCAAGGAATTTCTAATTTGGAGGGCTGCCCAAATACCAGACCGGCAGCGGCGGCCGCTACAGCAGTGCCTGTTCCCACAAGCTGGAAGAAAGAGAAAAAAAAGTGTCAGCACAAGTAGACCAAGAATAACAAAGAATAATGAGCAACGTGAAAGTATTGTGGTGGTGGCCGTGGTTGAAGGCGCTGAATGGGTTGATCCGTTCGACCTTTGTTTTTGTCTTCCTCCACCTTTCGTCCCTTTCTTCAAAAGCCCGGAACATCCTCGACAACAGATCCTCGACGGACGCAGCGATTACTTACACTAGGCACGGCTTGCATCCTGGCTGCGGACTGCTATCTCGGCGACGATGGGCCGCAGGAGAAAAGAGGGAGTCGGAGGAAGTCGGTATTCGTGAGGGTCGTGGTTCGCATCGTCAGGGCATTACGAAGGAAGAATTCTTTGGGCCGAAGGTGGGAAATTGAGCTGAGCGCCGTGGAATGCGTCCTGCAGCGGAATGCAAAAGTTGGGATTGCGCAGGCGCGTCCACAGTCCTCGTTGCCGACCAGAGTTCCTGGTACCTGGAAACCTGGGAACTGGGAACTGGGCCCTCCCGCAAGTTGTGGTTGAAGGCAGGTACCTGCACGCCGGTTCGGATGGTTCAGGTTGCGGTGCGCCCTTGTTCGACAGCGGAGCCCGGCGCGGAAGGACGAGCAGGACCGACTCCGTTTGGTCGTGAAGAAAACGCGGTCGGTGAGCGGGCTACCCTAGGTGAGACCTGCGGGCTGCAGCTGCCAGCGAGGCGATCCAAAATCCAAATCCTGACAGCCAACAGGCAATTTGAAATGCCGTGTGGTGGTCGCAATCGACGCGGCCGTAGTTGTGGTCTTGGAGGCGGTAAGGGGGGGTCGCCGTGGTGGTGATAGGTGCGATTGGGGGCTTTGTCGCCTGTCAAAATAACAACAACACTGGGAACCTAAGCAATCCACAACAACAATTCCTCCCAAATCGGAAATGTCGAAATAATAAACAACAATGGCACACGATCCAACTCGGAAGAAAAAATAACAAAAAAAAAAAAGGAGAGAAAGTTGTTGTTGTTGCTGTATGAAATTAGGAGTTGGTTGCACCAAACCGAGCTTCCTAGAAAGTTGACTTGACGTCCACACACACACTCACACACACGCAAACGACCGCCGAGCCAACGCAAAGGACTGGACGACAGGAACCCAAGGGAGAAAAACAGTCGCAGCGACAGGCGACACCGACAGGATGCAGCAAACCAGCGGAGAGTAGCACGCACGCACGGCATCCAGGGCAGCACCTGGGCGGCAGGCAGGGCGGGCTGAACTCGGTGGAGAAAGTGGGCAATGCGGGTTGTGTCGAGGGTGGGCCTAGTCACTCTGGAGCACGCTAGGAATTGGGCCCTTGACTGTTTCTCTCGGGTACCGTACGGCGTCAGCGACTCAGAGCGAGAGGCTAGCGAGCGCACGCTCTTCTGCGTGCGTTTTTACATGTAAAATACCCTGGACGTGCCCTGGTTGCCAGGTACGGTGTACATGCATCCTCCAATTTCGACAAAGCTGTGCCGGACGCTGCTGCGTTTCCTCGTTTATTCTGCCATCAAGAGCCAGTCATCCACGTCTTGCGAGCCAACATGCAAACATGTTATCCCACTCCACAATCCCGTCTGTCATCCGACCGTGGAGGCTCCGGGTCCAAGCAGTGGACCTCTTTTCTTCTTTTTATTTACCCTTTCCCCCCTTGTGCGGAACTGGCCGAGACCTACTTTTCAGATCAAGGCAGGTAAATGCACGATGAGCGAACCAAAACGCCCTCTTTGCGCCAGAGACACAAGACCAGAGACATAAGAAACGCCGCCAGGCCTTGGGGACCGGCCGCAGGGATGGAACTGGGGGGACGAGGGAGGAGAGCTGGGAACCCAGCAACAATTAAAATCATGCCGCCTGCCTGCCCACGCATATCCGTATCTCCACATCTTTCTTTCATATTACCGTCAGTACCTGACATGGCGGGAAAAACAATCATCGGGTCCATGTTCTCATTCTTCACCCCTTGCTTTCTCTTTTTACCAAAGCGTTACCGGAAAAGCCTGATCGGATCTTGATCGGATCGGATCAAGGAGAGGGCAAAAAGACGAAGCGAAGCAACGGAAAACGACGTTACTAAACCGAAAACTGTTCATCTTTTAACGGCTCCAAAAACAGCATTACGCCCGAGGCAATTCCAGGTTGTGGTGGCTCCATGGCGATCAAGTGTCCAGCGCGCGCCCGGTTATCTAAATAGCGTCTTTTTAGCGCCTGACGCCTCTCTTGTTTCTTGTCTCTTGTCTCTGTAACAGTATGACGTGCGACATTTCCAGTTTTCATTATCATCCGTCAAGGCCCCCCATTATCTAGCTTTTCCAAGGTTTTTTGTTGTTTGATTTTATACTTGCCGGCGGGCGATATCGCCAGGACAGGAAGTTGAAGTGCTTCGTATTCTCAAAAGAGTAACCTCCTCATCCAGCAGCATATTTCGGAGACTTTTCCATATTTACCTGACAACCACCACAACGCGCGAAAGGGGCGCCTCCGGACTATATCAGACTCGGCCAATGTATAATACCGGATCATGTCCAGCCAAACAAAGACGAGAAGACAGAGAAAGAGAGAGAGGCGGCATCTGTCTGTCGCACAATCTGAGCGTCTGCAGGGACTTTGATAATTCATCATCTGTGCGTTCTGTTTTTATTTACTCTACTTTGCAGTGCCATTTTTGTTCTCTTGTCGTTTTCCTTGAAAAGTAAATTAATTGGCCCGTTTAATACCGAGCCCGCATCTACGGGATGGCATGTATGTATGTACCTCAAACAGTGGCTTCGAGGGGAGGGGAACTTTCGATATTGGATCACCTGCAGGAAAAATACCACATGGTTCCTGACCTGAATGGACGGATGGATGAATTGGGTATGACATCCAATGGCATGGCGCGGAATGGATTTCTTGATCCAACATACATGAAAAGGCAGGATTTCCCCATCCTTCTGCTTCATCTTGTTCTTCTTCCCCGCCTTTGCCATGAAGGAGGGGTCGTTGTGTGTGTGTGTGTGTGTGTGTGTGTGTGTGTGTGTGTGTGTGTGTGTGTGTGTGTGTGTGTGTGTGTGTGTGTTTGTCTCATCCATCCATCCACTCAACCAACCACTCACAACTACTCTCTTTTTTTTCTTTCTTGTTTTTTGCTTCACGCAACAAATGATCTGATAATGATCCCCCATTTCATTGCGCCATCAGGTCACCCCCACCCAATCTAAATCTCCACAACTTCCCGGCCGTCTGGTGAGTGGCTGGCTGGAACTCTGCGCTGGGAAAGAGTGTCGTGACCAGACCAGGGGGGTTTATCATGATTAATATCATGATGTATGCACTGCATTCTTATTATTCTTGTTATAAGAGAGAGAGAGAGAGAGACAGGCAAAAGCTACACTTGCACAGCGTCTTACTTTTCTCACAACACCATTCCCACCCTTTGCTGAAGGATTTTGGGACCCAGGTCCCCTTCTTGTGTGACCAATGTGTAACGACGTACGTCTTGACAAGCATTACGAAGTGCCTCCCGCAAAACCCTTTTTTTAATGAGTTTTATATATATATTTACACTATCTGCCCCCCGGTAAGGTCTAGGTCAAGCAGCAGAAGAAGTAATGTTTAAAACACTAAAAACAGTAAAGATTCACGCTATTTTTTTGCTTTTTTGATAGGGATTGTGGGATTGTCACAAATGCACTACAATGGGCGCGCAATACTGTATACCTTTTTTTTTACCCTTTGCCGCCGCGCTTCGCTTGTGCTTGTGCACATGTGGTTTAGCGTGCGTTGTGCCTATCAATCAATCGATCAATGCTGTCTCACACGCACACATCAAACCTGGTTATTAAGTTTGGATGGGATAGCCCCGGGGTTTTTTTTTATCCTTTCGTTTTGTTTGGGGGAATTGGGGATCTGTGATGGTTATTAGATCCGCAAGGCAGGCAAGCGCTCTTGTTCGACGTTGCACATTTCACTGATTACACGACACCGGCCAAACAATTTTTGTGAGTCCTCACACAAAATGCTCCTCTTTACCCCTGACTGACTTGGGATGGGATCAGATGATCGGTAATTATAATACACACTTGTTTACACGCACCGTAACGAGGGAAACTCTCCACGTGGCCGGGAAGGGGGGGCGGGCGGGCGCTGATGATTATGCTGAAAGACATATAAGACCTGTCATATTTCCCCAGCTTTGGTCCGTGTGTGTTTGCAGTCGTCACCGGCAGTCAGTATTCAATAATTATGCGACCGCCATTTGTCCGTTACAACCCGCAGAAGCCCCTAAACTAGCTGCGAAATAGTCAAGTGGGCATGGATGCCGGCGGGTGCGTTTCGACGTTTGTTGACGAAGCGGTCAAGCAGAAAAGTAAGCCGGCGTCGTACCAACACCCACAGACTTCAGTCTTGCTAGGGCGAGAAACGGCCGAGTTCTTGTCATCAACAAATACGGGATATTCCTCACCGTACGGGAGACTGCCAAGGCGAAAACCCGTCACTTTCGGGGGTTTGGAAACGGCCTGCTGCTTGCTGTACATAATTATAAAACGGGTACGCTTGCGTTCGAACTTGTTTCCGTGGATGAGCCCGTCTGAATCATGCCCGTATGTTCCTTTGCTTTTCGTTCTATTGCAGATTTCGGATGCCGCTCGCCAGCCTGCCAGCCCCCATCCTCAGGTCCGGGCACCTTTGTCTCGGAGCCATGTACGAGAGAGTGACGCCGCATATACTGGCCAGCCCTCTTCTCCTCACAATGAGCTCGGAATCTCGTTCCCCCTTCCGCTGTACTAATAACGATGAGGCAAAGCTTCACCGTCGGTGACACAACGACAAGGAAGGGGTAAATCCCCCGCTTCGAGGGAGTATTCCTGAGGCACGGGCAAGGCAAATATGCGCGCAGCGGGCGACGGTTCATTGCATCGCATCCGAATCTCAGTATCGACCCCGGAGATCCGACCAAACATTGTCGTCTCTGGTCAGCCTCGTCTCAGGATTCCTTGGGTATCATCGGGTCTTTCTCTCCGGGATTTCCCCTGCGAGACAAGACTATTGTTAGGCTCAGCCATGCCACCTGCCCCTTTCTAGGAAAAATAAACTGAGGTTGGTATTGTGATCGTGGAGAACAACACCACACAATAAGGATCAACAATTAGAATTGTGGCAATGTCTCGAACCACACACACAAGTGACAAGGTTGGGGCGGGCTGGGGTCTTCTAGAATCCGTGCGCAACCAACACACAGACACTTTTGTTTTTTTACACGGTACAACAGGCGGTTCGAGAAGTTTAGCCTTTGTGTGATGCAATGTGATGAAAAACATGAAACACAAAAAACGTTTTTTTTTTTGTTTTTGGTGATGTGTGGGGCCCCAATCTGACTGTGTGCAAAACACTGCCATGCTCTGACCGGGCAACCAAAGTCCCCCCTGCGGCTCATGCCCGCTTGTTGAGCTCGAACAGCAGAAGATCATATCTTGGAGTAAAGGCTGAATTGTGTCCAGAAACCGGGGACAATGGCCATGAGCCACGCTTTGAGATCGATTTTCGATCTCTCAAGAATCAATCCCCTGACCCCGGAAGTCTGTTGCTGGGCAGGAGTGGAGAAGCCGGCAACATGCCATTCGCTGGCATCCCCTGGCTTGTCAGAACCGGGAGCAGATCGATGTGGTGGGTCGATATCGCGAATCACCAACAATGAAGCCAGCTTGATGCTGACGAGGCTTCGTTTTGAATAGCGTGTGGGTAAAAGGAGCCATCAATACTGTGGCAACTCGCAAACGGGCAAAAAACTATCCGGGCCGCTTTCTGGTTGTTTGCCGGCCATAATTCCCCCTGTTAACTCTCCATGCGGCTTCAATGTCCGGGTAATGACCGAAAACCAACATGTTGTGCTTCCCTCTGTACGTCGTAATAATAATTGCTTTGACTCAGTCGAGTAATCTCTCTGTTGCTGCTTGAGTGCTGGACGCAGTCATCAAGCTTGGCCATCTCAGCTCCAAATCTGGCCCGACATTGTCCATGCCGAACAGGAAGCTCTGGCCGAAAGGATTTCCATTCATGACCAACCGTCCGACTGAGGAATGTCTGTCAGCAGAAGAATTCTTTCTTCAATCGAAACTTCAGCCGTCATTCCCGACGCTGCTGTTGGGAGGCGCCGACTTCTGAAGGGAGATTAATAGCAGTTGGAGCCATTCGTCATTGACGCCATTGGCCTGCTTAGACGGGCATATATTGCGGATGTGGAAATGGAAAACCAAAGTTGATTTTGGCCAACAGAGCCCCGGGAACTTGGAAATAAAGTGGCATCAGGGGTTGAAGAACGCGCGCGCCGATTGGTGTGACACGTCGACGCGGGTAAGCCCGATCGCGTCATGCTCTTTCTGGAAGCCAAGCTCGCCTTGCTGGGCAGCGCCGGCGGTGGCACGTGCGGGTAATTGAACGTCGTTCGAACATCAAAACGAGTGGTGAACAAAATGTGGTGAGTAAAATGGAAACAATTCAAGCCGGTTTCGTGTCAAGAATTTATTAGAGCTCCTTCTTTGGCTGGTATCTGATCAGAGATTCGCCAAGCAGCCCTCACCACCCGTTGTCTTGAACTGTCACGTTAAGTGTCCAGCAGAGTCTCACGGGGAAGTGTTGGCCATTTACTCATCGGGACGATTTCAAGGAAAGTTAGAGAAAAAAACCGATCCAAAATGGACCACCATTTTGGTGAATTTTACTGGGGGTGTGAAATGCTTTTGGCTCTTCAAGAATCAAGAGTGACTATGTTCGAGGCCCACCAGCTGTGCGTCAGCTGCAACAGAGTGGCAATCCCCGCTTAGCGACAAATTGAGCTTTGCGAATGCACACCAGAAAGGCGAAAACCTAAAGGATTCCATCACAGGAATAATTGTCCAAATCATTCGCCATGGATACTGAAATTCGGACACTCATCCCAAGCATTGACCCCGTGGTCTCCGAGTATGCTGCTGGCTACTTGGTCCACGAATCAACCTCGGAATCTGAGGATACCACCAGCTCCCCGCTAGCCGAGGCCGCCATCTTCATCACGGGCCTGCTCATCTCTGCTGCTGGCCATCCCAGTGCTGCTATCCAGGACAAGATCAGGGGTCTTGTGGAGAAATGGGTCAACAAGTATGCCGCCGCCAGCGACAGCCTCGAGAAGAGGGGTCCCGCTGTCAGGCGCCTCGACCAGACCATCCAGGTCAGCGCTCAGAGGAACATGTCCTCGACTCTGGCTGTTTCATCTGGTGGTGTCGACCTGGAATCCGCCAATGTCAGGAAGGTTGAGTCCAAGGTCGACAAGAAGAAGCTCGAAAAGGCAGAGAGAAAGATTGCGGCCAAGCAGAGCAAGAAGACGTTCAAGACGGTCGAGTATGAAGCTTCACGTCTCCTGGACCAGCCCGAGTCGGCCCAGTCATACGAGGAGTTCTACATGGCTGTCAATCCCTTGCAGTTGGGTGCTTCTCAGCAGGGCAAGTCCAAGGATATCAAGCTCGACAGCATCGATGTTTCTGTTGGTGGCCTGAGAATCTTGACGGACACCACTCTGACCCTTTCTTATGGTCATCGTTATGGTCTTGTTGGTAACAACGGTATTGGTAAATCCACACTCCTGAGAGCATTGTCCCGCAGAGAGGTTGCCATTCCCACTCATATTTCTATTCTGCACGTCGAACAAGAGGTATTTATCACGCCCACATCAGGCTTTGGGTTATTTGATACTAATGATTTGACCAAAGATTACTGGTGATGATACCCCCGCATTGCAAGCCGTCTTGGATGCCGATGTCTGGCGCAAGGTCCTTCTCAATGAACAGGCTGTAAGTCTTTGTGGGCCACATGGACGCGCAAACGGGATCTGACACAAGGTGTAGGAAATTACCAAAAAACTTGCAGATATTGAGGCCCAGCGGACAGGTTTGGCGGATACCTCTACCGATGCCGCCAAGCTGGACAAGGACCGCGAGGCGCTGGACAACCGTCTTGGAGATATCCAGGGCAAACTCGCCGAAATGGAATCCGACAAGGCAGAGTCGAGAGCTGCCAGTATCTTGGCCGGTCTCGGTTTCTCACCAGAGCGACAACAGTATGCCACCAAGACCTTCTCCGGCGGTTGGCGTATGCGTCTCGCGCTTGCGCGTGCCCTTTTCTGCGAGCCCGATCTTTTGCTTCTCGACGAACCTTCCAACATGTTGGACGTCCCATCCATTACCTTCCTTTCAAACTATCTGCAGGGCTACCCAAGTACCGTTCTCGTCGTTTCCCACGACAGAGCCTTCCTCAACGAAGTGGCAACCGATATCATTCACCAACACTCGATGCGTCTCGACTACTACCGCGGCGCCAACTTCGACACTTTCTACGCTACCAAGGAAGAGCGCAAGAAGGTGGCAAAGAGAGAGTACGAGAACCAGATGGCTCAGCGTGCCCATCTCCAAGCATTCATCGACAAGTTCCGTTACAACGCGGCCAAGTCCTCAGAAGCCCAATCTCGTATCAAGAAGCTTGAGCGTATGCCAATTCTTGAGGCTCCTGAGGCCGAGTACAGCGTCAAGTTCAAGTTTCCAGACGTTGAGAAGCTGTCTGCGCCAATCGTTCAGATGTCTGAGGTAACCTTTGGTTACTCACCAGACAAGATTCTTCTTAGGAATGTTGACCTCGACGTGCAACTCGACTCCAGAATCGGTATTGTTGGGCCCAACGGTGCCGGTAAAACAACAGTGCTCAAGCTTCTTATTGGAAAGCTTACAGCTACGTCTGGTATCATTTCCCAAAACCCCCGTCTGCGTATTGGTTTCTTTGCGCAGCATCACGTTGATGCCCTCGACCTCAACGCCAGCGCTGTCTCTTTCATGGCCAAAACCTATCCAGGCAGAACAGACGAGGACTATCGTCGCCAGCTGGGCGCCTTTGGTATTACCGGCACAACTGGTCTGCAAAAGATGGCCCTACTTTCAGGTGGTCAAAAGTCTCGTGTTGCTTTTGCTTGCCTGGCCCTTACAAACCCCCACATTCTCGTACTGGACGAGCCGTCTAACCACTTGGATATTGAGGCTATGGATGCCCTATCTGAGGCTCTTCAGCAGTTCCAGGGTGGCGTGCTGATGGTTTCTCACGACGTCACCATGTTGCAGACTGTGTGCACTTCATTGTGGGTATGCGATCACGGTACGGTGGAGAAGTTCCCTGGCGATGTCCAGGCCTACAAGAAGAGAATTACGGCCCAGGCAGATGCTGCGGGTGTTGTGAAGCAGCATTAAGAGTTCTGCTGTGTTAGTGATCACCGCCTACATAGATCAAGTTGCTATGAACATTATGAGCTCGAGAAATTTCTAATCAGCGTTTAATCGTTCTGTGACAGCATCGAAGCATTGATTAGTTGGAGGCGTCTCCTCAAATTTCAACAGGCTGCCCTGTTTGATAAGAGTCTGTATGATCTGTTATTGGTCCATTTCAGGCATCAAAGAGGTCTCAATCTGTAACAAGAGCAGATATTTATCCAGTCGTGCTGTTGCCGGAAATGATCGCCTTGCATATGCAATCCCATCTGTCACAGAGTTTCTTTAAGCTCGAGTCAGGTCTACTATGGGACACGCCACAGTCCCGCGTCTGCAGAAACCATAACCAGACAACTGGAAAACTAAAAATTGGATGGACGTCACTGTCGGCATGATCGGGACCGAGCCCAATGCTTGAAAGCTGCAAAACCAACGCATGCTCAAAGACTTAAAAGTTCAAATCGGCCAAGGAGATCCCTTCGAATTGGCAAGCACAAGAGGTTGGGATGTGGTGAAGTGTTGCTCTTCCCCACACAAAATTCAATGTTTTCTGCACCAATGAGGTATAGCGCGTCGTGCGGTACCCCTCTTCCTCTCACGACTGGCACGACTGGGTAAACAAGCGAGGGCGCAGGGGCCACCCAGCACCGGGACCTTCCCCATTTCAGTTGCGATTGGAGTTGCCTGATCCCCACTTGGCAGCAGCGGTGAACGAGTTGTCGTCCATTCATTTCTCGCCCCAAAAATCAACAAATCTCCTCTCTCCTGCCAAAATCTCCACCGGCTGTTCGCTTTTCTGGCTCCTCGTACCCAAAGTCGCCAGCAAATCCACCCTTTGCTCGCCCACCTCCGACTTTCTCATCTTCATTCCAAACCAGCTTTACACAAACAGTCAAAATGCGTGAGATCGTAAGTTGCTTCATCTGTCTGCCATCTATGACCTACGACGCGTCCGGGCGGCTTTTTTGGCCCCTTATGCCCCACCTTCGGGATCACGCCGTGCTGGAGCTTCCCGGACGACCTCAGACCGGTGTCTGAGCCGCGAAACAACGAGCGATAGAAGGAAAGAAACATGATGGCTAACTAGAGTTTTCTGCTGCAGGTTCATCTCCAGACCGGCCAGTGCGTAAGTAGACGATAGACCGACTTTGCCCGCCGTCGGGGCGGCTGGCTGGCATCGCAGCAGTCAGGCTAACAACACACTCTAGGGTAACCAAATTGGTGCTGCTTTCTGGCAGATCATCTCTGGCGAGCACGGTCTTGACAGCAATGGTGTCTACAATGGCACCTCCGAGCTCCAGCTCGAGCGGATGAACGTCTACTTCAACGAGGTGAGTTGGTGGCATTCAGATGTTAGCCTATCATCGAAATGGGGAGCTAACGACAATGATTCCACCAGGCTTCTGGCAACAAGTATGTTCCCCGTGCTGTCCTCGTCGATCTCGAGCCCGGTACCATGGACGCCGTCCGTGCCGGCCCCTTTGGCCAGCTCTTCCGCCCCGACAACTTCGTATTCGGTCAGTCCGGTGCTGGCAACAACTGGGCCAAGGGTCATTACACCGAGGGTGCCGAGCTTGTCGACCAGGTCCTTGACGTCGTCCGTCGCGAGGCTGAGGGCTGCGACTGCCTCCAGGGTTTCCAGATTACCCACTCTCTCGGTGGTGGTACCGGTGCCGGTATGGGTACCCTCCTTATCTCCAAGATTCGTGAGGAGTTCCCCGACCGCATGATGGCCACCTTCTCCGTTGTGCCCTCCCCCAAGGTCTCCGACACCGTTGTTGAGCCCTACAACGCCACCCTCTCCGTCCACCAGCTCGTTGAGAACTCGGACGAGACTTTCTGCATTGACAACGAGGCTCTCTACGACATTTGCATGCGTACCCTCAAGCTCCCCAACCCCTCTTATGGCGATCTTAACCACCTGGTTTCGGCGGTCATGTCCGGCGTTACTGTTTCTCTCCGTTTCCCTGGTCAGCTCAACTCTGATCTCCGCAAGCTGGCTGTCAACATGGTGCCTTTCCCTCGTCTGCACTTCTTCATGGTCGGCTTCGCTCCTCTTACCAGCCGGGGCGCCCACTCTTTCCGTGCCGTCTCCGTTCCTGAGTTGACCCAGCAGATGTTCGACCCCAAGAACATGATGGCTGCTTCTGACTTCCGCAACGGTCGTTATCTCACCTGCTCTGCCATCTTGTAAGTCTCATGTTCGGTATCCTTGCTTGATTTGTTCACAGTCACTAACTCGTATTCTACAGCCGTGGCAAGGTCTCTATGAAGGAGGTTGAGGACCAGATGCGCAATGTGCAGAACAAGAACTCCTCCTACTTCGTTGAGTGGATCCCCAACAACGTCCAGACCGCTCTTTGCTCCATTCCTCCCCGCGGCCTCAAGATGTCCTCCACCTTCGTCGGTAACTCCACCGCCATCCAGGAGCTCTTCAAGCGTATCGGCGAGCAGTTCACTGCCATGTTCCGTCGCAAGGCTTTCTTGCATTGGTACACTGGTGAGGGTATGGACGAGATGGAGTTCACTGAGGCTGAGTCCAACATGAACGATCTCGTTTCGGAGTACCAGCAATACCAGGATGCTGGTGTCGATGAGGAGGAGGAGGAGTACGAGGAGGAGGTCCCCGCTGAGGGCGAGGAGTAAAGTGTTCATTACAAGTCTTCTACGAGGCGGCTAGAGTTTATCTTGTCACCCTAGCCTTGTTTGTGTCGGAGTGTGGATAATGGATTATGCTACCAACTCGGCTATACCACTAGGACTGCTCGCGGAAGCTAATTTTTTTGCTTGCCTGCTCGCGGAGTTCCTTTGATCAATTTCAAACCCATGCGCTTTGACCATTCTTGAAAGTTCAGCGAGGGATAGCTTTTTTGTAATCGTTGTAGTTGGTGGGGGAATCGTCATATGGCATGCAGAGAAACACCCCCACACCCCCTTTATACATTATAATTAAATAAAAAGACACACGTGGTTCTTCTAGCATGGAATGGCTGCTAGTTCTTGTTTTTTTTTTCTTATTCATTTTGGATTGTAATTATATTTCTAATTCCCTTGGATGCCATCAGTCGGTCCTTCGTCAGGCCTCATACAAGTACACTCGCCATTACCCCAGAAATACATGCCTTGCCCCCAGAAACGCTTTGGAACAACACCCGCCTCAAAGATAGCATTTTCGAAAAGCCGCCATATTATTATATCCCTGCCAGGTTTTGCTTTTCTGGTCCATTGATCAAAGACCTTCCCCTCCTAGCTATTGTCTTTTGACCCCCTTTTCCAGGCCCAAACCGATCAAGAACACGCCGAGAGAGACAACCAAAAAAAAAAAATAAAAAAAAAATAGACTCCTTGTAACCGTCCGAGTATATTCCCCAACCGCCCGAAACGCCAAATCTCAGACCAACAACGCCTTTACTCTCAGCTCAAGACTCCAGACCATAGAATCTACTCATGTTATTTTGGAGGACCTGAAGCCTGCCCAACGCCACCACCACCACCGCCCCCCAGTCCTGCTCTTGTTATGAGTGTGCGTGGGAGTTGCCATTTCCGGCGTGTTTTTTCTGCCCTTCATAGGTCTCGATCCCATCCATCGTATCGATAGGGCTATGATGTACAGCCAAACCGGTCAGCGTGCTAGTCCTTCTAACAATCGGAGTACCGGTCACGCCGCCGCCGCCCATGGTTGGCATTCGTGTAAGCACTGGACTCCTAGCCCGACTACCTACCATTCGCTCGTTCTCACACGTCACACAGAACCCCGCCACCTTGGACACTTCATACATGTGTCGGAATAACGGGTAGAGGTCATTGGCGAACGGACGTCGCCGATGATCCTCGTCCATCATTCGGCGTATGTGCGGTAAGATCTGCTTGACGGCTTCTGCCGAGGCTCTCCTGTGATCGGTGATGGAGTCGGCAATTCGGGACAGGGTGAGAAGGTAGCCGTCCAGCCTGTCGAGACATTCAGAGTACTTGAACCCCCCGGGCATGTCGCCCATGAGTTCTTGCTCCGCAAAGCTTGGCCTCCTTCCCAGCAGGGTTGTCGCCATTTCCAGGAATACGCAGCCCAGTGAGAAAACGTCTGATCGTTCGTCGCGCCTCGTTTCGTGAATGGCTTCTGGGTCTGCGTACTTGAGTGTCTTCCCCGTGGGGCCTGACGAATGCTGGCCGGCCTCGAAGTGCTTTGAGAGGCCAAAGTCGGTCAAGACAGGATAGAGGAAATCGTCGATGACCACGTTTTCCGGTTTTATATCCTTGTGTCTGATCTGAACATTGGCCCTGTGGAGGAAGGTCACTGCTTGGGCTAGGCAACCGAAATAGGTGTGCAGAAAGTCCCTGCAGTCGGTATTGGTCGGGTCAGGGTCGTCGATGATCTGCTCCATGAATGTTCGAAGATTGCATTGAGCCGGCGGATACATTGCGATGCCCAAAACATGCCGTTTTATCTGCTGGCTGACCTTGAACACGGCTCGGGCTTTGGGCCGGCGCTGTTTGACTTCGTGCGTGGAGATGCAGTAGTCCTCGAACGAGGCAACATAGACAACGATATGGGGGTGTTTTATCGAAGCCATAGTCTGCACTTCTTCTAGGGCCTTCATACGGACAACGCTGTCAGGCCCGGGTGGCCGAGAGTTGTCGTTGCAGACTATGACCTTGAGTGCCAATGGACGCCTGTAGTTGTACCCGTCGGGACATGTGACCTTATAAACCAGTGTCGAGCCCGATTCTCCAAGGCGTTCACCGTGTTGGATAAATGGTAACGGGGGTCTGAGGTATTCCTTATTCTTGTGGTGGAAGACCTTATGTTTCCTAGGATCAAGACCCGCTCTCTGAACTGGTAAGGCCCAAGCTTCATCAATCTCACGATCAAGATCATCCCAGGTGAAGTTGTCGTCGTCCTGGTTCTCCAAGTATTCGCCCAGCGTGATTGGTTGTGATTGCGTTGGCTGGCTGCTTCCATGAGAGTCGAACGACATGGCTGCTGTGGTGTTCGTGTAGCAGCGCACTTAGTGGCTAGCTACCTAGCAAAGCGAGCGACAGAGGTCACTTGTAGGTTGAGCGACCTCAAAATGCAACAGCTTAAGCGTGACGGTCGGTGGGAAGGAGTGACGAAGGCCTGTGATTGGAAAATAAGGTGTGGCAGCCTGCCCCCGACCCAGGATGTGGTGTAATTTGGTCCTCGAGATGTGAATTGGACTTTTTCTTGCCTACCGGTGATGCGGTGGTACAGTGCAAGAAAGAGTGGAAAGAAGGCAAGAAGAGGATGTCGGCGACCTGCACGTCGAATCCAAGAAGAAAACTTGAAAGGGGAAACGAATAGCACTAAAAGACAAGAAGGGAAAGAGTCGAGAAGACTCGCGGTGACACGAAAGCTGCCAGACGAGGCTGAGTCGGTTTGTGGAGAGAAACGGGTTTGGCAGCACGAACCAGGGCAGATTTACATCCATGGATGGACGGTGGCTTGCGACTTGTTTGGTGTTCTCGCGCGTTGAGCCATCTGACTGGTTGCGTACGCAAGAGCTAATAAATGGCACCTGATAAATAAATAGGTACCTGGAGATTTGTTTTGCCCAGTGCTAGACCTTCGGTCGACGCCGATACTTTGCATTGCTGTTGGGGACAGGGCTTGGGGCGTTGACAGGTCGGACGAATGATGAACCAGGAAACCAGGAAGAGAGACTGCGATGCCCGGCCCCGGATCTTAGGTGCCGGCCACGGTGTAGGCGGGACAAACTAAATCAAGGGCTCTTGGCACGGAGCATGGTTCTTGAAACTACCTATGCTTGATCTTTATCGACTTTGATGACCGTTTCAGTTGCCTCGTTTTAGCCAGATTCTTCCGTTTGGTATTTTTCTGCATTCATTGGTCTTCCTCAGGCAAACAAAGCCTGACTTCACAGCTTGAAAAAGAAGCTGGAAAAGCCAAGACGAGGACGCCAGACAAAAGCTGACATGTCCGTTTGGTGAAAAGGCACGGGCCGGGCAGTGCCCACAATCTGACACGTCAAAGAGAGGTATCTGACTGACGGACGGCCCCGCGAATCGGCGATGCAAGAGAACGGCAACGTTCAAGCTAATAAATAGCACTGTCTGTTCAATTCAGCGTGGCGTGGGTGCCTGACGGTGGGGTCCAACTGGCGGCCCCCAGCAGGTGATCTCAATCGGTAGTTGAAAAGGGAAGGAGCAAGCTAGTGAGCGAGGTTCCGTGAGTTACACACACAGCTTCAACTACAGGGAAAGCCGGCAATGTTCAAAAGGCCTTTGCAGATGACAGGATTTCTTGATCTCTTTGCGTGAGATTCTGCAGATCTATGAAATCTCATCCAACCGCCAATGCCGAGTATCACGTACCCTAACCCCCATACCACACAAGAAGGAGCCTCAATCAAGATTTCCAAAAGCTTCCACTTCATCGGATTTTCCTTTTCGCTCACAGTTAGAGTTTATACGTGACTCTTTGTCTGACCAGTTGACTCACCCCGTACAACGCCATGCGAAATATATCGCAGTACCAGTTACCAGTCACCAGTACAGATATACCAGAAACGCACCTGCCTGTATTGGTGGTGTTGAGTAACTCGGGACATTGATTACGAGCCCACCAGCATCTCACAAAGAGTGAAGCACCGCTGTGATGGCGGTCATTCCTGTTGCTCCGAATCTACGTCATATTCCATCGTTGTTTACCGGAGCCCCTTTTTGTAGTCTTCTCGAACTCAACTGCTGTCAATAACCGTCTCCACAGCAGCTCGCGGACTGACCTATCCACTGAACCAACTTTATATGTATTACATCGGCCGTATAAAAATACATTGAATACTTCGGGCGATAAGATATCCCCGATCTCTCGCCGAGGTCAGGAACTTACCGCACCTAATCTTGACAGGCGAGCATCAGGAACACAGAGTTCTGACCCAACCATATTATTCACGAGTAGGTTTCGGCGCACTCCCACGCTCATAGTCGGATAACAGTGTTATGATAATTTATTTTCATGACAAAATTCCCAGTTCAAAATCTACGATGCCCATATAAAACCACGATCCCCAGGAGAGACAAGCAAGTCCAAGCCACAGACATATACATCACAATTCCCTCAGACTTCAACACTGTCGCCCGTGTTGAACTCACCCGAATCCAGTTCGGCATGGGCAATGCCGATATTTTACAAACAATTCGATCAAGGCCTAAAAATAAGTGCCTTGCTTGAGACCACGAGATCTTTGCCAAAATTCCCGAACCTCATGGACACCCTATGGCCAAGCGACAAACTTGCCTTCAAGCTCTATATCATCGCTCACCCCGACCAAGTCACGAGAGCATCGAGATCAACCACCGCTTACCGCTTCGCAAGGTCAAAATGATGAAAAATTGGCCGAAAGTCTCTAGCCTCGTGACAGAGGTTACAACCAACAACTTCATGTTGCACTCAACTATTTTCATTCAACTCATCATATCAGCTTCTATTCCGAATGGCCTCAAAGCCACAGTGATCACTGCAGGCTATCTCTGTCCAGCCTGACTACCTTGTTGTAGAATCGGCATAAATAGAAAGACAAATTGAAGAGGAACGGGTAGTAGTTGGCTAGTAAATAGGGGATCGAGACCAGTGGACTGACGAGAAGAGTGGTAAGTTGAGAAAACCTCTTGCCGATTGAGAATGTCTTGTGTATCTGGATAATGTTTGCGGAACGAATTCCAACAAGTCATCTAGCCTGCCCGGCTAGCTCAATCGGTAGAGCGTGAGACTCTTAAGGAGTTCTCCGATAAATCTCAAGGTTGTGGGTTCGACCCCCACGTCGGGCTCAATTCCCGATCAACGATGATCAACTTTTTGTTTTTTTCCCTTTTCTTTTGCACATTTTCTTTCCATTTCTTCAACTTCATTATTCGTTTTTTTTGTTCTCCATAAAAATCATCTCCGATCCTTCTGAATCATGGATTCGCCCTGCCACACATTGGGCCTTCATCAAAGTCAAATTCTTGAAGTTCTTCTGGCCGTCTGTCATTCTTTCCTATTATTTCTTGACATGAAAATTGGTCAATTGGGTGATGGCAATTGGAGTCCATTTGTCTTGATTGGCGCTTATTATGAGGCTGAAGAAAAACTTCACAACCCCCCCCCCTTCCTCTGGTTTTGGAGCAGATCGCACACTGTATCAATCTTGAACTCTAAGTGTGGAATGAGTACAGGGAGGCTCGGGCGCTTCGGATACTAGCAATTCTAGATCTCCCAGACCGCAATCAAGCTGCTCTAGTTTCTTTTTCGTTGCAGCGGAGATTTCTTCGTATAAATGCACAATGAACAGATCGACAGGGCCTGGCCCAGGTGAAGACCAGGACATGGCCTTTAGGTTTCGTGCTAGCAGCTCGAGGCAGTTGCCCCTCACCCTCTCCTTGTGCCTGGGCCTTGCCCAAATAGCCATGTGGGAAACTTTGGTCCGAGGGTTGCATTTCCACGTCGTCTTTAGAGAGGGGCTAAGTGGTGGGCGGGTTTGTGGAAAATATGAGAGAGGAGAAAGTTAACGGCTGTGTTTCCTAGCGCGTTTAGTGTGGTTGAAGTTTTTTCATGTTTTGCTCGGAGCTCTGAACCGTCATAAGGGCGGAAATTCTGTAGGTTCACGATTCGATATTCGCCAGCACGCTGGACGTGACTGCCGAAGACTGAGATGGGATTCGAATGGGACAGGGGTCCCCCCCCCCCCACGGCAACATTTCTACCCCGCAGATGTTCCACCAATGGGGCTAGACCTGAGGGGTCCAGGTTCACATGCACGCAGAATCAATGCAGGTAACCACATGTGGTTGTGTGGAAAGTGAATCTACTGAACAGCAGAAAAAAATTGAGCCGAAAACGCACAGCACCTGCACATTGCACATTGCGCATTGCGTATGTAGTGTAGTAGCAACGGCACCGTTGAACGAAATCGCCCCCCTAAAACGTTCCTTGTCCGAGTTAAAAGGAGCCACGCGCCCACAATGTGGAAGCAAATCGCCCAGCGATCCCTCGGTCCCCGAGTTGGTTCGATTCCTATAGCGACCGTTTCGTGGGGCGCGGCCGACAGGATCGACTCTCCAAATCATTATAGGAGTAGCAGTAGTAGCTGACTGGCTGTGGATGACGTACCCCCCTCCTCCCACCACCCGCACACCCCTCTTCCAGCCGTTGCTGCTACTCCTCATCAGCCGCCTGTCTGCCCGTCTTGGTCCCGATCGATCCAACCCCGCCGCGCCATTGTTGATGGTCCTTTATCAATACCACCGCCACTACCTATAGCATCTTGGCCGCACTCGAATATTGTTACCCTGATACGCCCTTCCCGGTTACATAACCAGCACAACTGTCGCCTATTTCAATCCAGTTGTCGGACGCCCCCAAAGAAAGCGAACCTAAAACAAAGATTACACCAACAATCAACACAACTAGAAGGACAAAATCAAACACAACCCAGGATGATGGGAGACATTGGCGAATTCAACACGGCGCGCTTTGAGGAGGCAATTGCGATAGAAGTCGGCCTCAAGCTAGATCACCTAAAGACACCGACAACAATCATCGAGTCATACATCCCCGACGACATAGACAACCTCGTCAACTTACACCCCCACCACGAGGACCATTTACCGCTTGGCATTGAGGAGACAGAGGAAGAACAACAGCGCCACTGGTTCGTCGGCAGCATTGATCAGGGAACGACGTCTTCGCGATTTCTTATTTTCAACGGCGAGGGGAACCCCGTCGCCAGCCATCAAATAGAGTTCGAGAACTTGTACCCCAAGTCAGGGTACGTACATCTTCCATTCAGCCCCTCTCTCCCCCGTTCCCCGTTCCCCGTTCCCCGTTCCCCGTTCCCCGTTCCCCGCCGTTCCCGGGACTCCACTTTTACGCCGCCACTTACACCCCACCTCCGTTGCGGAGCCTATCAACCGGCATCGCTAACCGAGTCAATTGATCAACAGATGGCACGAGCATGAACCACTTGAGCTTCTCAACTCGGTTGAACAATGCATTGACGGTGCTATGAAAAAGTTCGCCGAGCTCGGCTACTCCAAAGATAACATCCGATCAATCGGCATCACCAACCAGCGCGAAACGACAGTAGTATGGGACAAGATCACCGGCGAGCCGCTCTACAATGCCATTGTCTGGCCAGACACCCGAACAACCGCCCTCGTGCGGGACCTCAAGTCGCGCCCCCAGGCCGACTCCCTTACCGAGCTCTGCGGTCTTCCACTCTCCACATATCCAAGTAGCGTGAAGCTCCTCTGGCTCATCGAGAACGTGGAAGCAGTGAAGCAGGCATACGAGGAGCGCCGTCTCGCCTTCGGAACTGTTGACTCCTGGTTAATATACCGACTTAACGGCGGCGCCAAAGCCAAGAAACCCATTCACGTCACGGACAGCACAAACGCCAGCAGGACAATGTTCATGAACTTGCGCACTCTCCAATATGACGACAAGCTCCTCAAGTTCTTTGGCATCGACCAGACCAAGGTTCAGCTCCCGCGCATTGTACCATCCTCCGACCCCGAATGCTTCGGTAAAGTAGCTTATGGCGCACTGTCCGGTGTCTCTATAGCAGGCTGTCTGGGAGATCAATCCAGTGCATTGGTAGGACAGTGCGGGTTCAGTCCAGGGCAAGCGAAGAACACGTACGGAACGGGGTGTTTTCTTCTCTACAACGTCGGTACGGAGCCCGTCATTTCCAAATATGGTCTTTTGGCTACGGTTGCATACGATTTCGGACATGGCAGGAAACCGGTATATGCTTTGGAGGGAAGTATCGCAGTCGCTGGGTCGGGTGTCAAGTTCCTGATGAAGAATTTGGGCTTCATTCAGGAGTCTAGCGAAATCACAGACCTCGCAGAGTCGGTCCCTGATAACGGCGGTGTCGTCTTCGTCACAGCCTTTTCTGGGCTGTTCGCTCCCTACTGGATCGATGATGCAAAGGGTACCTTGTTTGGCATCACTCAACATACGCAAAAGGGCCACATCGCGCGCGCGACGCTGGAAGCTACTTGCTACCAGACCAAGGCGATCCTGGACGCGATGGAGAAGGACTCGGACCACCAGTTGGAGTCGTTGGCGGTGGATGGCGGGTTGTCAAACTCGGATTTGTGCATGCAGACTCAGGCAGATATTACTGGCATCCATGTTGATAGGCCGAGGATGAGGGAGACTACTGCGCTGGGTGCGGCGATTGCTGCGGGGTTGGCGACGGGCGTCTGGAAGGAGCTGAATGATCTGAAAGAGGTCAATCAGGCTGGACGAAAGGTGTTCAAACCGCAGATGGAGAGGAAGGAAGCGAGGAGGCTGTTTAAGAAGTGGGAGCAGGCTGTGGAGATGAGTAAGGGATGGCTGTTGGGTGATGACGAGGAGGAGCGGGATGGATTTGAGAGGAAGGAGAAGGAGAAGAAGTAAAGGGTAAAAGGGGAAATGTTGAACTGAGCGGGAAAGGAGGGTGGGTATGAATGAGTGTATGAAATGTGTTATTAATGATGGGGTTTTTGCTTTTGTCGTCTCCACAGAATCTGGGGGTTTGCCATTGGTTTCATGGAAGGGGAGGTGGGCATCAAGGATGGATGGTATTTTGGTATGATCTTGGGGGTGGGAGGTTTTTTTTTGCAACCTTTTTCTTTTTTTCGACTTGATAACTTCAGTCTCAGGCGGTCATGTTTAGCACGCGTCCAATCGCGTTAGATAGTAGTAGTTTCTATATAATACACCTCTTGAATATCAATCATACTGCAGAGCATTCAATAGCAGATCCGGGGTAAGGGAGTTCGTTTCTGAATGTCTTCTTCACTGCCAATTTCAGGGGCCAAGTCTCCGTATTAAGAGCCGTTGGTTGTATGTATATACATGTATAGCAAGAAAACCCCCCACCCCCAATTTACGTAAAATGCGACTCTGACTTCGGTTCCTGTTTTGTTTTCTTGGGAAGGCATGCGTTGTGAATTGCAGAGAGAGTGTGAGAAACAATGGATACGAGGTGGATGGATGAGTGCCGATTGGATTGCGTAAGCCTCCATCGTCACTCAGGTTGCAAAAGCAAAGCAGCCAGTCCCGTGTTTTGGGAGTTTCAGTTGTCAATATTCCATCAAGACGACTATCACGAGGGTGGCGTTGTAAAACACATGCTCCAAATACATGGAAACTAGCAAGATACAAGAGTAAATCAGGAACATCTCAAATGAATCACGCCTGATAAGCTTCATTGATTGATTGATGGATTGATGGATTGATTAGATTGTTTTTACCAGCCCGCTCTCCCTAATTCCCCATCCCATCCCATCCGTCCATCCTGGTCACTGTCGCTATGTTCTTCATGCACCCATTATTCCTCCTGTTGGGGCTTGATTAATTTCCATGGCGCTTCTAATGATCCATTTTGCTTCTTCAAGAAGCAATCATTTTTGGTTGGCCCAGAAATCCTTTTCTTCTCTTTCTCCCGAAACCCACTGGGAAACAAAGGTATCCCTCCCGCACACCCCCTTATATTCCTGGGGAAATGGGTGAACAGGAAAATCTAGAATAGAAAGCGGAAGAGGGGAGAGTTTTGTGTGTGTGTGTGTGTGTGTGTGTGTGTGTGTGTGTGTGTGTGTGTGTGTGTGTGTGTGTGTGAGAATATGATTTGTGTTGGTCGTTCCAATTCCTCGTCCGGTATTAGAAAAAAAGAGGAGTTACAGAAGGTTGTAATGCTTTTTATCATCTCGCAAAAAAGAGAAGAGAAGAAAGGGGTGAGCGAGATTGAAAAGGTGGTGTCCATTATCCGTTTTTTACGTAAACCAGTCATCAAAGAAAACTTTCCAAAGTCTTCCTTTTTCGTTTACATGATAATGGCAGGGACGTCAACGTTCTGCTTGATCGTCTTGTGGGGCAAGACGCTGCCACCGTTGACGTAGACCTCATCGGCAATGGTAACATCGTCACCGAGAACAGTCACGTTCTCGAGACGAGCCCAGCGGCCGACAATGCTGTTCCAACCAACGATGGTGCTCTTGACCCAAGCGTGGTCCTTGACCTTGGAGCCCGAGAGCAGCACACAGCGCTGCAGGCGGACACCGTCGCCAACCACTACATCTGGGCCAATGGTGACATTAGGCCCTATTCTGCAGCCCTTGCCAATCTTGGCTGAGGGGTCGATAAGAACGTTGCCACCGTAAACGTATGGCTCCGTGTTGGGGGTAAGGAGCTTGGAACCCTTCTTGGTCAGGGCAGAGAGATAGAGGCAGGTGCCAGTCAGGAAGTCCTTGGGCTGGCCAACGTCCATCCAGAAGCCGTCGAGATCGAACGAGTGCAACTGGCCGTCCTTAACCATGGCCGGGAAGGTCTCCTGCTCGATAGATGTAGGGCGGAGCTCGATACGATCAAGCACCGAGGTGTTGAGGAGGTACATGCCGGCGTTGATGCGGTTGCCAACGAACTCGACGGGCTTCTCGACGAATCGGTCGATGCGGGATGCCGAGTTGGGCTTGTGTACAACGACACCATACTTGGACGGCTCCTCCACCTTGGTCACAACGATGGTGCCCTCGTCGCCGTGCGACTTGTGGAAAGCGGCAAGCTCCTTGAAGGGGTAGTTGCAGGTGACATCCGAGTTGAGCACGAAGAATGGAGTGTCGTCCTTTCTGAGGATGTCCTCGGCAAGCTTCAGGGGGCCGGCGGTGCCCAATGGCTCGGACTCGATCGAGATGGTGATGTTGATACCAAACTGCTTCTCATACTATTGTTCAGGAGCGAGATTGTCTTAGTGTCCATCTTCCCAACAGGTCTGCAAGGGCGAATAACCAACCTCAGCCAGGTACTTCTCCATAATCTCGGGGCGGTAGTTCACGGCCAAGACGATGTCCGTAACACCAGCTTCCGCGAGAGCCTCGATCTGATGCAAGATCATGCGCTTGTTGCCAAACTCCACCAGGGGCTTGGGGAGGGTGAGTGTCTATCAAAAAGGCTGCTAGTTAGCCATGATGGCCATCGTCGGAGAGCGTATGTAGTTGAGCGTCATCGTTGGGAAGCACGTACGAGGGGGCGAAGGCGAGTGCCGAAGCCGCCGACAAGAATTAAGGCTGCAGAAGACCAACATTAGCTTGCGACCGCGTCTAGCGGGAATAGCAAAGAGGCTTACCCTTCATGTTTGCTGGGGTTTTAAGCGTAACGAGCGAATTGGTTGAAGGTTGTAAAAAGGGCGAGAAGCGAGTGTAAGAAGGTAGAAACTAAACAAGTTGGGCGCGCGGGGAAACTCGACCAAAAGCTACCTTGGTGGGCTTATTAGAACAAGAGTAATGACGACCTGGCTCAAAGGCTCGCTCAGGATGGGACAAAAAATAAGACGCGATCACGAGACGCAGAAAATCGAGAAAATGTGGCAAGTGGAAGACGAGAAGGTGTGGCCTCTTTTTTGTAAAAAATAAAAAAGTTAAATTCCAGGAGATGACCGAGAGAGAGGACACTTTGGAGCTTTTTTTGGCTGGGGGTGCACATCCCATGGCATGGCGAACACCAGCACAACCACCACCGCACCAACCCCTGACCAAATGTGGGCGGCAGCTAAGCAGGAAGTGGAGGGGACAGGCATCACAGGGCTGTTTTGGCCTGCGTGAATGGTTCCATCCGAGCTGGCCCTGGGCCCAAACGGAAGGGAGCAACAGGGTGAGCTGGGAAAGTTGGTCCGTGCTTTCTCCGCTAGAGTGCCCCAAGTCAACGGGGATCTCTGGGCCACATGCCTGTCTAGAAACCAATCAGGATGCATAATTTCCCCTGGCGAGATTGACAGCACAACATCACCAGCTTCAAATGTGGAGACGAGGACTTGACCATTAAATTTACGAAATTCAGGGGGAAATATTTCATCTTGAACAACAATGCCATCACAGCTCACAGCCTCATATTTTTTGGGGGGACCGGATGGGAAAGGAAACAGGCGATTGACTTCCTGCTGCATCTCGAGTCCCGTGTCGCCTTTTGACCCTTCACGGCTGCCTGCGGTCCAACAAACATCCAAAGCCCCAAGCCCGGGGAGGGGGAAAAGCCACACCTCAGCTCACACTCGACCGCTCACTTGCATCCGAAAGAGGAATTGTCCATTGTTCGAAGCTTCGGCTTGGTGTGGGGGCGCTTTTACTCAAAAATGCTTGGTTTCCAAGTTATCCCTCCCGTGGGCTCTCAATATTCGGTCCAGAAGCTCGAAAGGGGAAGCAGTGGCGTTTTTCCTTCATTACCATTCAAAGGCAAATCATAATTTAGCTTCAGGGGTAACATTCACGCAGCCTGTATTCCGCATTACAACCCTTCTAGAACACATCAACTCAACCAACATCATCATCATCATCATAACTGTTTGAAACACACCCTCCACCTCTCTTACAAACATCAGAACAAACGAAACAAACATTCGGGACCCAAGGCCAAGGATTGCATACACACCTACCTTCCCGTTGATGATTGACGAAACGGACCCGTGATTCTCACCTGGCCCGAAATTAAAACGGGCAAACCAAAAAAAACAATAAAGAAAAGCCAGAATCAGGGGGACCGGCAGAAAGAATGAATCGATACAACAGAAAGTGAAACGTGCGCCCGGTAATCTCACCCCATTGGCCCGCACCTATCGAGTTTCTTCAATGCATGTATGCGTGTATGTGTAACCCACACACCACGACGTTTGGCCTCGGCCGGATCCGAGGAGACCACAACCACAAGGTAATACACATTGCGTATACTACAGTACAAAGTAGTAGCTACCAGTACCACTCCGCCAATAACCACACATATTGCACTGAAGGGGTTTGTGCTCTAGGGGTTGTAGTCTTTCATTTTCGTCATCGTAAGAGGAAAATCCGTGGGTAATGTGCATACACGTGCAACACAGACAGACCGATATTTATCTACCCCTGAATATCGGCCCCCATCACGGAAGGGACGTGACTACCTAGTTACACAACATTTTACCTCGTGGCCGGCTACGCCACCCGAGTGAGTGAAACGTTGAGAAAACCAACTTCAAGAAAAATCTCACCCATGAAACGCCTGTTTGTATATTCGCATTGGATGCCATCATACGGACTCTCCACCTAGTCCCAGTGAAACAACACAAAACACAAGGAATAAAGCATAAAGACCACGGCATCCAAGAACACAGAATATTTTGATTCCAGCGTCTTTCAAATTCCCAAAAGTAAGCCTAGGGTGCCGTCAACATTAGCACCCACGGCACTATCTGTTATACCCCAAACATCTCCTCCATCGAATCGAAGTTTTATGTGTCATAAATAGGTCATCAAGTCGTAAGTCGTCCATAAAAAAGGAGAATGGAAGGGAAAAAAAAGAATCGTGAAAAATGCTTCCGGCCCCCTCGTCTCTCTGTTCCATCTAGGAAGTGGGAAAACAAATGTAAAGTGTTAATTGATCCTTCCTCCCCTCGTTTTCTTCCCCCAAATCCTTCCTTTCATGTAGCAGAGCATGAGAGCCCAATTTCATCTCCCCCAAGCCAAACTCATAAATCCTCCCCAGATCCTCGAACTGATTCGTTGGAAATGAGCATGAGAAGCTCTCGTATGAGTGGAAGGACGCAAAAGAAAACATATTCCACCTCAACCTGGAGCAATAGTCAGGGCAACAAGACTGACGCCTGGCACACTCCTGTCGAGAGAAGCGGTTCCCGAAGAAAGCCGAGAAACGAAGGGCCGCGACTCTTGATCCAATCCGCCAATTGGGTCTTCTGATTGCGCCCCGGGCAGCCAGAGTCGCCTCGTACTGTCCGGGTTTTGGCGTCTCAGATCTCGATCCGTAAGCTGGTCCTGTAATACCCAGCGCTAGATAGTCGACAAGCTTGGAGACCGCCCAAGTCTTCTGTAGAAAAAAGCAAAACTAAAGGGAAACCAAACCAAAACCAAAACCAAATAGTAAAATGCTATTGAGTTGACGCCCAAAAAATGAAGGTCCATGGATTGGTAAAAAAAAAAAAAAAAAAAAAAAAAGAAGAAGAAAAGAAGAAGAAGAAAGCACCGCGTGGTGCGCCCCATCCGAGAAAAAGTCGTCAAAAGCCGAAGCTTGTATATCTAAATCGTAAAAGGTCGTGTCGTCATTGCTGTAAGAATGCAGAATGGTTTTCTCTGAGAAACAGTCATATCTTCGTCTTGAGGTGGTGGCCGGATCCGTGGTATGGAATATTAGCTGGCTGGTGCCAACACATGGGTATGCTCCACGGCATGTTCATCACTGGTATCGCTGTGAAGCTGTCCAAAATTTATATGAGAAAACGGTCCGGTGTATGTTGGTGGCTCGGAATCCTGGTAGCCCCCGATTGGGCATGGGCCCTGCCGAAATGTGGAAGAAAGTATCGTGATAGGCGGTCCTTCGTCAGTTACTCGTCTTAATACTCTAGCGAGGCGGTTGAGCTGCTGCTTGAGTGATGGCCAGACCTGCGGCCGTGATGTCCATGGCCATGAACGGGTTGGCTGGAAGATCCTAGGCGAGCACCGTGGCGAGGCCTGCGGCTCGAGGTCTCCTCGGCAGGCAAGCCCTGAACGATCCCATTACGGGCGAGCATGCCGCCATTAACAGAGAAGTTCCGGCAAACCATAAAGGCACGCATAGCAGCGTTCTCCTGGGCCAGGTACCCAGACTCGTAGGCTAAATCCGTCTGGTACTCGCGGCCATTGACCAGGACCAGGCAGGTATATCCGCTGCCATCGCGGTAGCACTCATAGCTTGGGTCATGCCATCCACGACGCCGGCAGAGGCCTGCAAGTCATTGTTAGTTTAATGATCCCGTCAAGATTCCCATTGGACACCGTGCTCCGTGCAAGGGGGCGGTTTGGTGGGGGGTGGTAATAAGGCAGCATGACATGAATGATCTGCATGACAGCCCAACGTCAACGCCCTCAGCCCTGCGGGACGCTGTTGATGGACACTGCCACACTCGATCGAGATAACCAGGGGTGAAGATGTTGTGGCCGACTTTATCGAGATGAGATGTAGTGTAGGAGGGGGGCAGATTAAGGTGCGTGTAGTGTGTATGTTGTGGGAGGTGCTGTGCAGGGGTCAAACCGCCCAAGATGCGGATAGATGACATGCTTCTTTCAACGACACCCCGCCGCAACGGGAATGAGGTGGTATCGGGGTTGACAACAGGGCTCACGGAAAAGCGGATTTTGTTATCCAGAACAGTCAATCAAGCCACTTACTCTCCAGGTACTGCATGTAGAATCCGGTCGTCATGATTGATACTGAGGAAGTATGCAAAGGTGTGGTAAAAGAAACGCCTCGTAATCCCAAAGGGTCAGGCAAAGAAACGTTAACTGCAAGGAGGCTGAAGCCGAATCGTGGTTATAGGATCCGGAGACTGTATGATGCGATGCAGTTGAGCCCAACCCGGGAGAAGTGTGGTGAGGACTTGTCCTACAGACAAAGAGGGTGGTGTGTGTGAGAGTCGGTCGCGAGGAGAGTCAAGGCTGATATGATACGTATTCAAGGCTCGGATGCAGGGAGGGAAGTGCTGGACCAAGGACGGCGGGACATGTGTGCTTTATTGCAGTGATGGAAGTGTTTAGTGCGGGGGTGGACGATGGCAAAATAACCAGATACAGACAGCAGATGCAACCAGGAGCGTGACGGAAGCTAGACAGAGACAGAGTGAAAGGGTTCGTCAGATGCACGTTGACCGAGATATGCGGCTCAAAGTGTGACCCTTGATGTGTTGGCGTATGCCGTTGCCAGTTGATACAGGCGCTGAGACCGGATCATCTCCACACCAACAACATGGGGGGATGCATCGTCTTGGAGGGGGAGATCTCTGATAAGTCCGACCAGTATGGATTAGGAAGTGACAAGGGCCCTGAGAGACAGATAGGTGGTAGGTGTGATGCACTCGCTCCATGGTTGTTGTTTCTATTTTCCCTCTCTTGGCCTCGGGCCTCTCCACCACTTCTGCCACCCTTCGTCCATCGTTTTTGTCCGATGCTGGTTGGACCGGCGGATTTGCCCTGGGTAAAAGGCGCGTGTATATGCAGACCTAGCCATGACAAAGTGGCAAAATGGAACCGCCGAAGGCCCAATCTGCTTGCTCTGCAGGCGAACCCGAGACTCATGAGGAGGAAGGGAATTTTCTGGTGGCCGTTGCCGGCAGCCAGAAGACGACAGAGAACGAGGAAACAATGCTTGTCCCAGATCCATCTGGCGGCCACTAATGCATCAGAGCCTGCAGCAAATCGACTATGTACCGCTTGGTACAGGAACAGCACTGTCCACACCCACAACCGTCAGCTCCGGAGCGGTACATGGTCAACAGACATGCATATCCACCTGCCAAGCTGCCGCCGAATGTTGACCTCGGCCAGCATCAGAGCAACGCCGCTCGACTGCGCAGCAGGGACTGGGGAAAACTGGGGTGGAGCAGGGGAAACATGGTTTTGGCGCTCTCGAGTCGAGACATCACATCTTCATCTTGATGATGATGATGAGAATGTGAATTGTGGACCGTGGCCCCGGGCTGCGGGGGTTATTTGTGCGGGCGATTCGCTCACCGTCAGAAGAAAGTTTTGATATGGCTGCGGCGCCGAAGCGTGGTTCTCGAAACATTTCTGCGGGTCTTTTTTTGGAACGGCCGTCCTCACTGGCGAATCAGATGTGAGCAATTGGGATCGCCGGGACGACTGCTAACATCACTCGGTAAAAGTGGCCGGCGCTTGACAACCACCACTTCCACAAGAGGAAGGAAAACGTGCCAAGATTGCTCTCTTGATGGCAACTTCTTTCGCAAAGGGACCTGCTTCCCGTCGACAGGTCAGTTGTCCCTCTGTTTCCTGATGGCGAAGATTGACTGGCTCGGGTGCCCATTCCACGAAGTCGGTGAAGAGGGAAATGAGATGCATGAACAGTGGCTGGGGGGCCGGCAAACCCTTGCATATCCTGCGTCTGGCCCTAACGACGAGCGACGTCTGTGAATGGCGGATGGGTGTCGCAAGGCAACTAGGCACAGGCCAACCTTAACACTTCATGTATGATGAGTTGGCAATGCTTCTTGATATTAACAGGAAAAAGAGGGGGCGACGCATGGCGACGAGTCGATGTGCTTCTCGCCCACACAACTTGACGAATCGATCCGGACTGCGTTGCTGCGTATTGACCAATCCGTGTGTGCACAGAAGGAGACGTTCCTGTACAAGCGAGAGCGGGGGAGGAGGCTGGAGTTTTTTTTTCCTCGTTTCTTTTTCTCGTTTCCATGGGTCTTTCGCACATCGATGGTACTTTCTATCCATTGTTCTCCAAGAACTTCGGCGAGAGGGAGCAAGAACAAACAGAGAGGCATGCTGATTGCAGAAGTTCCAGGCCTAGCCGCCGTTGGATAAGGCAGCTTGCCGTGGATTCCGTATTTCGAGTCCCGAATTCGAGGTGTCACACACTCCAGGCCCTCGATATTGAAGGTTGCAACTGCCCTGGTGCCAGTCAAAGTCTAAATTATTACGACCGAGAAGGAAGGCACCATGACTTCCTCAACCATCCACCACATCCTATGGATGATACCCCCCGCACTCATGATGATGCCTCCACTTCCCTCATGCATGTTGACCACATAACAGGAAGGCACCTACCGAAGAAATAAGATGACAGATACAAACTGGAGGAACAGGGCAATCCCAATCCGGACTCCCGAAGGAATAATGATTCTGGAACCCACAGAATCTTCTTATTCGGTCCATCGGAAGCCATTGGGCGCGGAAAACCAACAGCCGGCACCCTTTCCACGGTTACTCATAGTGGTTGTGTCATGGTTGACCGAGATGTCAGAGCTCACTCGCAGACATCAACTCTGAGCTCCTTGCCGTAACTACATCATGTATCCGTATGTACATGTGCATCATGAAGATGACAACATCTGTTAGTCAGTTTGTTAGTCAACGCCAGAAACTTTGTGCCCTTCACTTCCCCACAGCTTCACACTGGACTTCCCGTCTCCAGCTGTTGAGCTGGTTAAGCGAGCAGCTCGTTCTGGCGGAATCTCGACGGCCGGAGCCGTGATCGACAAATTGGGATATTTTACCTCCAGAGGGAAGGGAGGAGTAGGAGGGGTCCTATTCCACCCCGCACCAACGTTCCAAAAAAAAAAAAAAAAAAAAAAAGTTGGTGAGGGGCAAAGCCAACCCCTCTTCAAATTGTCAATGTCACTGCAGTGCCTTGGCCTGAGCAACGTCATTCCACGGAACAATTGACCGAGACACAAACGGCATCTTATACCAAACCAACATATTCCCACCCTCGCTAAGTCCTGCGGTTACACGTTGATGCAGATACAGACAACAAAAATAGCTCTAGGCCAGAGGGAAAGAAAGACCTAAAAGACGAGGACGCAAACAAAAACAGCGAGTTCGTCCATCAACATTTTACCTGCAGTTTTGACTCATTATTCTTGCTTCTGCAGGTATAGCTCATGGCCCATGGCATTACTTTTCATCTGAACTTTCGTGTTTTATCTCTGGCCTTGCATCAGGCTTATAACACGAAGCGGGAGTTTTGTACCGAGCGTATGCATGTAAGAAGCCTGCCATGCAACCACATCTCGTTTACGCCTCGGAGCGACTGGCAGCCGTCAACTTATCGTCCGGAGAGACCCATTCAGGAGGCCCATTATCGCGGCCACAGGGAAGCAACGGGGCCCGCGAAGGGCAAGAAAAAACACAACAAGAGAGGCAAAGCTACCATGGCCACAAGAGGCAGCTTGCCAGAAGACGGGCAATATTGCGCGTGATTTGCATCTGGCTGGCTCCCTCTCGATTCCTCGGGGCCCACAGACCTTTCACCTTTCCCGCGTCAGGCGTCGTTAATTATCAGTAAAACGACCCATAGGTCATGGTCCAGCAGCTGTATTCGAGACACCAACTGGTTAGACGCATTCCAGCCCGAGCTCTCCTGATGATGGACCCAGATTGGCGGGTCCCAACCTTTCACATGGAAACTAATGTCATACGGCTTTTCAGGAAAGAGAGGGGGGCTGTTGGTTGGGAAGGAGAGCGAGGAGGGGTCACTTCTCGCGAGCCGTGAGCCGGGCGTTCCCAAAAGAAATGGCGCCAGAAGCAGGAAGCAGGCATGTCGGCGGCGTTCGTGCAGGAGATGGGCCATGCAGTGCGTCCACCAAGTTGCCACGTCGACGTCGCCCCCCTCCTATCCGTCTTTTGAGGTAATCATCACATCGCTGCATCTGATCGGCTCTTGACTCTTCTTGTGATAGGTATCTGCTTCTCCCGAACGGCAGGTAGAGCTACGTACCGGGCATCGCTCTCCCTCTCCGGCCGGAGCTGGGGAGTTGGGAGATCGTGAGGTGGTGGCGAGCGATACCATGGTTCCCACGTATGCTTGTCGTGCTGCAAGATAAACCAAGAATGGAAAAATCAATCGGCGGTCAGATTAAGTGCCCATTCCAGGGCTCATCCGATTTGGTACAGCAGCAACTTCATGACGCCTGTCTACATCTACGAGCCGAGCTACTGCTGAGTAGACAGCCTACTACGAGGAACTTCTGTCCTCTCCACAATGTGCTGTGACTCCTGAAGAATTGTACTCGACGTGTACAATGACTCTCTCTCTGAGAGAAATAGGAATATAGCAGAGGAATGGAGCCCCTCCTTCGTCCTCCTGGGGGGACATATCCCCTATCTATGTCTATTAAGCAAAAAGCATCTGGGTCCATAGGACGGGAGGAGGGGGAGGCCTTCCCTCAGAGAGATCTAACAAGCCCTCCGGTGGAATGATACTGTATCAACCACGCAAAATAGATGTACACCGGCCATCGCGAGACATAATGCCTCACAGCCACGGAGGAATGGAATGCTCTCAGGATCGGGTCTGGATTCTTCCCCGTGTGTCCATCATGAAAAGTCCGTCCACCCATCGGCAGTCTCAACTTACACCCCGAAAGAAAGGATCGATCAAAGTCGCCGAATGTATGGGTATATCCATAGGTATGCAACCATGTGATGTGCGGTCCCATGATGCAGTAGCGTTCAAGAAGAACTATACTGCTCTCTCTACCTTGTATTCCGCATCTTCCGAAAGATTTCCTCGTTATCTCTATTTTATCTATTTTGATTTTTTTCTCTTCTTCTTTCTGTGGGTCTCTCCAGATAGAACAGGATCAACAGTAAATATAGGTACATGTACATATACAAGCGTAAACATTCTTCCGGTATCCTTTCTCCTGACAGCTCATTTTCTATCACAAAGAAACAAAGTGATCATCCAACCAACCAACCAATCAGACCCCCTGTTTATTCCGAAAATCGCAAGTGGCCTCTCTTCCCTCACCATCGTCAAACTCGTGTTCCCTCACGTGAGACATTCCGAACTTGCTAGTGAAGGAAAAAGTGATGATATTCCCATCGCCCCCAACCACCTCATTTTATGTACGTAGAACATCCATAAGGGACATGATATTTTTATAGTCCACTGTCGACGTTATGGGGCTTTGTATATACTATTCTTAATACCCAAACCCCTCTTAATCCGGTTCAGTATACCATATGCTCATAAAAATGGTACCCAACGCTGTGCTCCCCCCCCTCCCCCCTCGTTCTCCTTAGAAGAACCCACCCTTGTCCCCAAAATACTTTTTGACTGCCCTTACGTGCTGCTGGGGAATAGCATAGACCGGATGAATGGGCCTGACCCTGTCTTTGGAGTCAAAGATCTGCTCGCCGTCTAGATAGGGCAGGACGATCCAGTCCCTGGACTCTTCGTCAAGCAGCCATTGGTGTTGGGCTGAGCTGAGGCCGGAAAGAACGTAGCATGTGTGGTAGGCATCTGACGGTCTACATTCGACAATTCTGTTTAGCTCATCGCTCCAAAAGAGGGGCAATACCTGGAGAAACCAAGTGAACTGCGTTAGGCAAGAATGGACAAGAGATAGACTTACTTCCCAGGTTTGTCCCTCAACCCGCCCCTTCTGGTGTCGTCTTGGCAGCAGCCCAGGATGTACCTAATCAAGCCCTCACGGCTGAAGAGGCTTTGGTCTGCTGCTGGAAGGGAGTTTGGAGTCGTGTTAAGACAGGCCTCAATCAAGGGAAAGCAGCCTCCGACCCAATGACTGTAACAGCCGTCTACCAACTTGTTGGTGCGGCCAGAAAATCCGGCTTCGGGCGCATATTGCCGGGATGAAAGCCACGAGACGAGGAGGGGAATGTTTAGGTATCTGGTTAGGTTGTGTTAGTCAAAGTGAGGGGGCAAAAAAAGGGAGTGGGATGATGATGGGATGTATGCAGTGCCACATACTTCGGAATGATGCGGCCGGGGTGATCCAGTATGGCGAGACAGCCCAGAGCACAGAATGCGTATGCACCGTGGGCTTCTGCGTTCGGCTGACCGGAAATGCCGCCTTCGAACGTTTGGCCTATGGACGCAAAGGAATGGCAGTTAGCTGAAAATGTCTCCTTCTCTCCCATTCCTTGCGCTTCTTCTTTTTTCTTGGTCATTGGGTGTCTATCAAACTTACACCTGCGGACATAGTCTGCTAGTCCGGTAAAGAGATTGGCATTGCCATCCGGCTTTGACGCCGGTGATTCGGGCGTCAAGTCCAACGGGAGATCCAACAATTCAATGATAACAGAAGCGCAGTATGCGCCCCTTTTTTCGTTTGGGTTAGTTGCTGCTTGGGTTGGATTGGGTCTCGAGATGTGACTTTACCTGATGTCTTCCTCTCCGCCCAAACATACTTGAAATCCTCCATCGGGCTGTTTGAGAGAGCAGAGCCACTTCCACATTGCCTTTCGATCGATTACCTCATATGCCTCCTCATCTCCCACCAGCGAGATGGCAAGGACCACCGCATAGGTCGTGGCCAAGTGCGAGAGATGTCCCGGTCCACCTCCGAAGCCGCCAGTCTCGTTCTGCATCGATCGGGCAGTCGACACAACAGAGTCCTTGTATGACGAAATATCCTCCCCAAGCATGGTGAGCGCTGATAACACCCAGTACATATACCATGGCCTTGCTGCATCGGCGGCGACGAACCTAGCGGGCAACCTGCCAAGATTGCTATGGAGGAACTTGACGTGCCTCTCCCGGGCAAGACGAGGGACGCCGTGCTCGTTGTACTCGAACACATCAGCCTCACCGGAGAGGTAAGGCAGGCACTTCTCGACGGTCTCGCCCTGAAGCTTGGATGTGTGGGTGGCCAGGTCATCCCTGACAGGAGGGGTTTGAGTATAGAGAGGGTCGATCATGGCGGTGGGCTCTTCTCTATCGTCTATGGGAATCTCCTCATCAACAAAGTCACTGTCGTCGTCGTCGGTCACTATTTCTGGTGGCGGGGATGATGGCGATGATGTTTGTTGGGGTTGCTGTTTTTGTGGGTTCGCCATCTTTTTCCATCTGAAGGCCACGCCTCTTTGGGGCATAGCTCAGAGCTCTGTCTCTTTGTTTCACTGAGCCGTGCACCTAGAACAATATGAGATTCGAAGTGTTGCTAGACATTATTCTGTTTTGTTCACCAAGAAAATACAACGAATACAATAATACTTGATGCTTTCAGACACACATCCAAGATCCCATCACTGGCAGTGTGCGTGAGGCACTTGAGTTTGGGGTTTAGGCCGTCAACCGCCAGCTGCGATAAGTTGGTGCCAGATGCCAAGAGTTGGAACCTGGCGGTTCAAAGCGGGCCATGCCTTCCTTCACTAAACAATCTGGCTTCCTGTACAAGCTGCCATGTAATTACATAGTGCACTCATTCGATTCATAGTTGTCGCAACCATTACATTTCGTTCCTCTACCGGTAGTGCCATCTGGTTTGACGGGTTGAACGCCTATTCAAAAGTCATGGCTTCAATGGCCCCCTGCCTTGTGGGAGCCGTGCCACCCGGCATCTCTCCCGGAGAATTCTCCCGTCTCCCATTCCGTTTCCGGATAACACATCCCGCAATTGGCCGGCGGCACCGACACACCAAACTAACAACCACCACCGGTACTCAACGCCACCTGAATGCTCTCTCATTTCTTTTCAGTTTCTTTCGTACATCCGACATAAAAAAGGCTGCGCCTTCATGTTCCCCTGCTCGCCCCCTCTCTTTTTTCTCTTCTTAGTTTCAGATCGTCTCGCCAGTTTTTTCTCCTCCCACTCCTCCCGACCTTGCCGACCTCGTCCCCCGCCGACTAATCCACCATTTATGGAACTCCCTTGTTGCCGTGGAGACTTCGCAACTGGCAGCCATCTGGTTGTCCGATCGGGAGTGCCGATTCTTTTCTTCCGGTTCTGAGCAAAAAGAGCCTATCTCTGACAAGGATTGCTGGGGCCAACACCATCCAACGACATGCCACAATGGTGGCGAAAGAGACACCAAGGTCCTTGTCACTGATAAAAAATCACCTTTCTGCATTTGGGAACATGCTGTAAGGCGGCTGCCTATGTGTTGTTTTGGTTGTGGAGTTACCTTGCCGGAATCCGGGAGACATTCAGGAGGTCAGTTGATGCCGGACGAAACATCGGGGGCACGGCGCCAGATCTGGCTAAGATCGCAACCCAAAGCCCAGGGCACCCCTTCACTTCCCACCCTCTCCTTGCCATTCTTTTCTTCCCAAGATAACCAGGGGCTCGGATTGGGAATAGAGTTGCAACTGTCTGGAGGGGCCGGGTTGGCAACAACACGGGTTTCCCTTTCCAGAGAAACGGGCGTTGAGTTTGTGGATGACTGCTGGTAGGAAGTGTTACAAGATCGAGTGAGGGTCAGCTTTGGTATGCCCTGGCACATCCACAACGGTGTCAACCATGCTTGACAAGCATATGGCCGTTGAGAGTCTGGAAGCGCACGACGGGCGGATGTGGTCCCTGATACCGGCTGCGCGTGTTTGTGTTGTGGCAGCTCCTCCCCCTATCGTTTTGTTCCAGGGCGGATAAGACCCCGTAGATGCCAGGGCCACGATCGTCGACTAATCCCAATGATCTGACATGAGCTTTGAGATTGACTACCTACCTATGCACGCCTGCCATGTCAGTCAAGGAAGAGTTTTTGTCCTTTATCTAGACAAGCTGGTGGTGGCAACTGTGGATACATTTGGATACATTTAGAGACAGCTTGTTAAGCAGAGCTCAGGAGAGACATCCACGAAATCTTTTTCTGGCGTTCGAGGCTCCGTTGTTCACGCAACACGATCCCCTTTTTGAAAGAAGAAAGACAAGGGGATCTTCGCATCTTATCTTGGCTCGACACTAGCATCTCTCAGCTTTTGCTTTTTTCTGCGATGGAGTCCCAACCCCTCGAGCGCCCCTCCCGACACAACCTTGCCCGGATGTTGATCCGCGGGCCCCATCAGGATTTGCCGGCCCCGTGTTTGCGATTGTTTCTATTCGATGGGTAAGGAGTGGTTGAAACAACATCAATTGGCTTCTTTGTAGCCTAAGGACCATCGATTCCGGGTCAGGAATGGATTCGACCACTCCTAGACTATTATAATCATCAGTCTGTAGTTCGGCATACGTGGTGACAGGACCTGGTTCAGGGTCCAAGACGGGTGCTGTAAGCAGGGGGGAAGGAGCGCGTCCCACATCCGCCAGCGGGATCTGATAAAGCGTGGGGAAATCAGAATGGGCCTGGCCTGCTTTCTCTCACAGTGTGAAGAAAACGGGTCCCCAACGGGGTGACTTCCAAGGGTGACCACTCGGGGCTCATTGCCCTCAACACGGATCAACTCACTCCTCAACTTCATCACCACCGCCCGCGCGCACTCGCCATCCGAGCCGAATGCAACCATTGGACCCGAACGGTGCCGTCCAGGTGCTGCGTGTGCAACATACACCACCAAATTGTTCTCACTGTGTAAAGTACTTTGGGGGCAGTTCATCGGCTCGCAGTATCTCGAGTCGCTTCGGGTCCAGGTCTCAATCTGAATCTCCTGCGGCTCGCTTGTAGCCACGCGCACCGTCTTGCAATATCCCTCGCGCCCACGTTGAGAGGTTCGAATAGTCCTTCGTCCCTTGCTGCGGTCGCAGCAGCAGCTGCATTAAACGTTCACCGGGCACACGGGAGCATCCATCCTCCCTTGCTTTCGCGGTGCGAAATGGAAGCCTTGCGGATGTCTCAATGGGCTGGGACGATGCGGGGTTTCACCGATGATAGATGAAACAGGAAACATCTCAGAGACAATGAAGAGAGTACCCAGGGGATGCCTTATCGACAAGTCCTCTGCCGCCGTAGGTAGGTTGGTAGGATTCAGCCAGAGTTCAGTCCGCCAGGTTGCACTACAACACGGCATCCTGCATAGAATCATCTGAAATTCATGACAACACACTGTACACGGGCAACGGGAACCAGGTCGGGGGATGTGTCTGTCTGTGTCGCCCAGCGTCCATCACGGGACACTTCAGCCGCCAGATCGGCTGGGCAGGGCAAACTGAGAATTGATTCGGTAGAAGCCGAGGTGTCATTTGCTTGAGACGGCATGTTGGAAAGCACAACATGCTTGGGAGAACGTTGCATCCCACTTGCCACTGCGCAGTTCAGGAGGGGTACAATTGGTGAAGTCATGAAGTTGTTCATGTCGTCGCCCTGAGTCCATGTGTTCGAACAACGCGGCGGTGATGGGATCACAGCGGAGTTGCTGATCATCAATAGCCTGACGGGCCAAGCCGCAGCGCCCCCACACCAAGTTACTCCGAGAGAAGTTTTGTTGGCAAGTGTCAACGGATGCTTGGCTGTTTTCGGATGACTGTCGTTGTGATGTCTGTCTTGAGCAATTGAGTGGTCTGTATGGATGGGTGCGAGACATCCATCATCCCGCCATCATCCATCCATCCATCGCAGAAGCTCGATCAGATCAATGGCCATTTCTTGCATTCATGATCCAGTCGTCATGGCTTCTTGGCCTATGGCCGTGATCTTGGGCTGACAGCTCGAGATGGCAGTGGCTGCCACGCACACACACGCACACACAAAATTTTGACAGGAAGCCGAACTATCGATTGTGTGGCGCCTGCCCTTTGCGGCAACAAGCTGGAGGAGGGGTTGGGGAAGAAGGCAGGAAAGACCGAGATGGGAAAAGTCCCGGCACAGTGCGGCGGGGCTTGCCTCACGGTCCCGAGCTTGGGTTCGCTGGCAGGTGTGGGGCACACCTGACGGGCTTGGTCCAAGTTGCCGGTGATTGGACAGCAGGAGCCATGCATCCATCCACAAAGTGCATGTCCCGGTGGCCAAGAGCCCAATCAGAGCCGGGGGTGGGACCGGGGTGCGATGCACGCTCACCGCCTCTTCGATGATGGGACTGGAGCGGGACTCTGGCGGGTTGCGTGGGCGAAGAAGGGAGGAGCGGCACTCTCTCCACTTCTCGCCCACAGCCCAGAAAGGGTCTGCAAAGCAGAGAGCGAACAAGATCCTCGCTCCAAGTCCCGACTGCCGACCGAGCACTGTTTTCTCGCACCTTTTGCTGTTCATCTCGTTCTATTCACTAACCACTCCCAATCATCACTCGTCCGAGACGACTCACCCACTCACCACTCCCCCTCACCACCAACTCGAGCCCGACCCGCAGCATATCCTGGGATATCTGTCTGCCGGTGTGTGAGTGTGAGAGAGAAGAGTGTTTGCGTTGAAGGAATAAGAGGGGAAAATCGCTTGTTGTCTTGTCATGAACCCCTCCTGACCGACTCGACTGTCGAAGAACAAGAAAGAGCGGTGTCAACCCCCTCGTCCCTCGTCCGCCCCTGGCCGCCACGACAATTCTTCCGAACTCTCCCAATCACATCCACATAGAGCCAACCTCCTTCTTCTTGCTTCTTTTCTTCTGATTTTGGCACCATGAACTTCGAGTTCAATCCCGCCGCTGGGGGGGAAGCCGTGTTGGAACAGTTTGGATACGATCCTCGCGACGGTCGCTACACATATACCGCCGTCTCTTCTGCAGCCCCTACACAAAACATCACCTCCACCGCCCTCACAGCCATGACCCAGGCAAATCGCCAGAGTTTGAGCCCGGTAACCGGCTGGTTACCGCTCGACCTGGGCACCATGAGCGGCCCCGTGTCGGTTCACTCGCCCAACTCCACCAACGGGACCGCCTCTTCACCGGACGACCAGAGCGCCCAGTCACCAGGGCATCACAGCAGCGCCATGTCGAGTCCTCTTCAACAGCAGCATTCGCCATTTCAGGCCGCTGCTCTCCCACAGAACAGCCCGGGACTCATACCAGATTGGACGCTTCTTCAGCCTCAACAACCTACCACTGATATTTCCCACTTCATCCAGGAATCCGCCCTCATGAATTTCAACCCGTTTACTGCCAACTTCCAGCCAAACGCACTTGATTATCTCCCAGCAACTACACAGGCGGCTCTCGAGAGTGGGTTGCAAGCTGGACTACAGACTGGACTGCAGACGGGACTTCAGCCTGGCCTACAACTCGAGCCAACATTTGGCACTCTTTCACCAGTCGACGACGGGTCTCACGCAATGCATTGGGGGACGGGCTTAGCAAACTGGCAGGATTTTGACGCGATGAATTTTCCTGTGCCGGATGGCCTTCCTCGTGTGAATAGGAGTATCGGAAGCCATTCACCCACGAACACTTACATGGAAGTCTTGTCACTAGGTTCTGGCAGCGATAACGGTTGGACGACAGTTGATTCTGTATTTCCGCCCTTCGATACCTTCTCGCAGAGTCAACATTCTCCAAATACGGCCATCTTCAACCCAAGTCAGACGCTTCATTTGCGCAGCGAATCTGGTTCTTCGTCGATTTCAGATAGTTTTGGAAGTTATGAGGAAGTATCATTCCCATCTTATGGATCGCCATACTCCCCTGGTTCCGACAGCTATGTAGAGCATCAGCATACCCACCGGCACTGCTCACCTGGTGACCACCACCACCATCATCAGCACCAGCCAAGTACATCGACCGAGCTCGTTGTCAGCCCTTCATCTGTTGTTGCTCCTGTGCCCATCAAGACTGTTGCAACTACGGCCAGACCTGTCGCCAGCGGATCCGGTTCTGGCGCTGGCTCCACCTCGCCTCCATCGAGAAGAAATTCAGGCACCCGGAAGAGCCCGATCGCCAAGGCCACGAAACCAGTCATTCGGAGGACGTCGACAGGGAAGAAGGACGGCACTGGTGAGAAGAAGGTGGGCAGAAGGCGTGGCCCGCTTCTTCCGGAACAACGTAAGCAGGCTAGTGAGATCAGGAAACTCCGTGCCTGCTTGCGTTGCAAGTTCCTCAAGAAGACTTGTGACAAGGGTGAGCCTTGTGCTGGTTGCCAGCCCTCGCATGCTCGTTTGTGGCAGGTTCCTTGCACGCGCATTGACATCAAGGATATTGGATATTTCATGAAAGACTGGAAGGCTGATTATGAGCGCCATCTTGGCCGTGGAATGTCGGTGTTCAATGTCAAGGGTTTCGCGCAGAAGGAGACTTTGATGTGGATCACTCACGGCTATGGATTTGCTCTCCCAGTTATGGTCCGGGAGGTCTTCGTAGCTGATGACAGCTGCTTCCAACTCGACTGGGTTGAGTCGACTCTCCAGGACCAAGAGCCCATCGAATTCGATATTCGCACTGAGCGTCTAGATGTCGGCCAGGAGGGCATTCAGATGGAGGCTCTCTCCGAGTATCTTGATAAGCACATTGACGAGGGCTTCGAGAGATTTATCGACGATCACTTTGAGGGCACACCCTTCATCACCGAGATCTTCAAGACTGCCTACCGCTATTACACCAAGGAGAAGTCACCAGTTATCCGCAAGGCTCTCAAGCTTGTGGTTGCTTACAATCTCACCCTTCACATCACCATGATCGAACAGCCCCCAAGTGAAGTGCCATTGGAGGGTCAAATCGATGATGAAGACTCTAAGTACTACGGCAAGGTTGTCGCCCCTGTCATGATCAACTTCCAGATCAAGTGCGCCATGGCCGACATGTGGCGTGAGCTTCAGAAGGATATTCTGGAGGAGCTTTCTGCACTCTACTCAAGTGTCTACAGCGGAGAGCGCCTAAAGAACTGGCCGACCATCTTCATGCTCGCCTCCATCCTCCTTGCTGTTTGGGAGGAGATCCAGTTCGACTGCCATTACCGCGTACCAGACCCAGTCGCCGTCGACAAGTTCTGCACCGACATGGAGACCGTTCCTGTCGGTGTCATCGTTGGTCTCTTCCACGCCATTTCCCAAAAGCTGCCTTCCTTCACTGAGTGGGATACTCGGAGACATGGCCAATTGCTGAACAACAATCCTGCTGTCTGCGAGGCCATGACAGAAGTACGACAGCATGTCATCAAGCATGGTAAGTTAACCTCTTGTTCAAAACCGCATTGGGGAGATAATCTAACCCGTTTTCTGCAGAGTCCTACCTAAGAACGCGTTCCGAATCCAAGTTTGACCGTTATGACTTTGATTCATTATCAAACAAGCTTCTATCCAAGCTGGTCATTCGGGCGAATTGATATATGTTGGATCTTTGCTAGCCTCGTTGGTCTATCATGCTGGCCTTTCGTGACTTTTATCTCTTTATGTCTTGGCTTTTGATCATGTGCTTTCATCGTGCTGAGCGACGGCGTTCTCTTTTTCTATCTTCATCTCGTTTGCTTTTTGTCATTTCTATTTTTGCCTGTTACACCCAATTTCATAATGCGATGGATGGGACAAACGATTACGATCTTTACGGAAAACTCTTTTCACAACACTCTCTACACGAAGTCTAGCCTTAACGACACAAGCAAACGAAAACGCATTATTCATGGCGATCAAGGGTTTATTTTAACGGAAATGACTGAAACGTTCAAAAACCACACCCATTATATTATCTACTACTAGTTATTTGCTTCATGAGAAGAGGGATGGGAAACCCTCACAAGCAGCAGCGAGGGACGGAATCATGGAGACGCAGAAGAAAAATGGAGAGAAATATGAATTTCTATTGTTTATCGTTCAAATTTGCTCTTTTCTGATGTTCTCAACTTCTCTTGTTTTTTGTCTTTTGTTTCTTTTTTGTGATTTAAAAAGACAAGACCAGAGAGATGTATATGGGTTTTCACTATACATTGCACACGCATGTCACGCAACGCTAAAACGACTTGAAGATACAAAGACACCCTCAACGGGACACTTTTGATGATTGAACGGCTCATTTATTTTGGGGCAGGGGTCAGGGGAGGGAGGCATGGGTTTTGGGAGGTTTAAAGGTGATGAGACAGGCGAACGGAGTATGATGATCTGGGGTTAAGGGCCGAGGTGTGAATCGGGATGTTCGGATAAGGGGAGCGCGGGAGGGAGTGTGGGGAGGGTTTTTAGCTATTGTTATTGAGTGAATATGGGTTGAATTGACGAACTTTTTGACGAAGGTTTCATGGATTACGGCGTTCAGAGTGATCATGTCTTGACCTGTTGTGTGACTGTGGTTCACTTCCTATTCAGAACAGGGGAGTTGTGCGGGATTGTAGGAAAAGGGAAGTGATATTCGAGATGATTTGCATGGTGTCTCATCAATGTACATACATGGAGTTTCTCTCATGCAAGTAATTTTACTCCGTTGATCGTTTGTTGATTGTGATCGATGTTGCAGATGGTCCATAGGTAGGATGGATGCCTGTGTGTCTCAGCAGCCATGTGTAGCTGTCTTAATAATTACCCTCTCTTTTGGCTTCATCCCTATTTTTTCATTTTTTTTTTTTCATTTATTTATTGGGTGTGATGATTAATTTCTATCAAGTCCAAAAGTACTATGAAGCAGATAGGTAATAACAGACAAACTGTTGGGTTCGATGGATGAACGGACGGACGGGCGGCTGCAAGGGGGGTCGCGGTCTTTCTGCCTGATCCTTCTGGAGGGCTGAAAAGTGGTAGAAAGGGACTCTCTGACTTTCTCGGTCCCCGTTTGGGAAAATTGAATGAAAGGAACGAACGGGACACAAGTGGCTGCTGTATGGCTGCGGCGGTTTACGAATATATGGCTTATATGGGCTTCGGCATAATGTCACGGGGTACCTTGTATGTACATACAGTGTGAGAGAGTTGTGAGTGAGATTGTGGCAGATTATGATGATGATGATGATGATGATGATGATGATGATAAATGTCACGGTTCGGAGCTGATTTTTCTTGGGGGTTTGAAGTGGTACAAAAAAATCCTCATCTAGTCATCAGGACACTCACCCCGCATTTGGGGGGGGCGGGAGTTGAGTAGGTACCTAGGATTACTTGCAGATTTTTACATTGTTGTATGTATGGGGTAGATCGTAATGCCCTTTTTGGGGATGGATAGGACGAGAGTGGGGATGGAACAGCTAAGAGAGGGATTGTGCCGTTTGATCGAGGGAAGTAGAAGAGTAGGCTTGGGTGTTGTGACGAGGGTCTGCAATATATTTCCATATTGTTGGTACACTTTGTGTGCGATGGAAGTGGTTTGGGGGGACGCTTGGTGTAAAAGAGTAAGATAGGAGAGGACGGCAGAATAGTCTGCATATTCCATGCCTCAAAGAGGTTGATGATGTTTTTTTGGTTTGAAGTGGTCGAAATCATGGATGTTATTTGCTTTTGTTTCTGTTCACAGGCGAAATTAGCATCAGCTGCATGGGAAGTCCCTCGCTCTATAAATCTTCTGTTTGCCATTCATAGATATTATCAATGCTTTCAAACACTATAATACATGAACACATTTCGGGTTCGCACTTTTCCGTCCGTTGTGGTGATTCTGATAGTTAGGGGGGCGGTGATGATACTTGAGCAGTTGGCGGCCACAGATTGGCGTTGTGGTAAATATCCCTTTTTGAAATTCAACGGGTCTTTCCGAAAATGAACAGACCTTCTGATATGTGGCAGTCTTGAGAATCAACAGGCCTTCTGGGAAATAAATACCTACTGCGCAGGCTGCAGAACCTCGCTAACAAACGTTCAAGGGGGGGCATTATATGGCAATCCAGTCCACGTGACAGACAGATAAACTCGTACTGTGGTATACATCGAGCGGATGCCTTCCTTTATTTATCGCTGGTACAGACCTTTATTGAACCATGCCCTGTGTTAAATGATTTGATATGTTGAGAGTTGGACTGGCACGACTGGATGGTCTTGGTAGCCCCTGTCAATCACTGCATGTTCATCGTGTGTGGATCTGGGAAGAATGGAGCCAGGGTTGGCGACCGATGACGTCGATCGTGCCATCTGGCTCTGGCGATGGCATTGCACAAGATGGTGCCATTATCAGAGACAACTTGGTGCACAGTCCCATCGGACATTCGTGAATGTTATATACCAGCTCAATTGTGACACCGTAATGCGGTCCGGACATTATTGACTAAAAATGTTTCAACGATTTGGAATTTGGGACTTCGGAAGTCTTTCTCCCAGCTGAGCGCAGGGCGTTTGGAAGCTGGTGGAGACGGTGGAGAAGATCAATCACAATGACAACGCCGGCAGCGGGAACCCGGAAGGCCGGAGCCGTTCGCATCTTAGCTCAAAAATTCCAATGTTTGACATTCTCAACTTTCAAGGAGGCGAAAATCAGTCCCGTGGGGAAAGGCCTTTTGAAAACATACAGTTAAAATTCGGACCAAGCATGAGCACCATCCCATTCTGGGCTGGCCGGCCAGATCCGGGATGACCAAAGTTTGCCGCCCCGCTTCGCTTCTCTTGGGCGGATTTGGGTTCGGCCTCAGCTGACCGCCAAACCCAGATCTCTCAAGAGGAAGGCACACATTGAGTTTGCTGGTCGACCCGAGCCTGCAGGAGCCATAATAGAAAGCGAGTTGGGTAAGCGGATAATGCCTTGACCAGAGTTGCTCCAGAGAAAATGTCGCTGCACTGAAATGAATATAGAGAAATGATGATTACAGGTTGTCTAAAGCACGGAGTAGTATAGCTTACTTGTCACTGTTTGCGCAGTCGCCCTCTCACCGTCCACGTCACAGGGCCCTGCAAGTGGCTTATTGATGAGTGCGGGGGAGGGTCGAGACAGGGGTTTGGCAGGCCGTGAGCTGGTCCAGACTCCGACTCCAAACCTCAAAGAGGAATACCTGCGTTGAGACATTTGATTAAGAGACAGGCAATCACAACAAAAGACGCACAGAGAATTGGAGAAGGAACCCGATGGACTGAGACTCAATTAATCAGCGCTTGTTGTGGCAAGAGTCAACGCACACGCAGTGTAGCGAGGCTGGGTGTTATCGGGCTATCTATTGGCCCCACACCGACAAGTCGCCCTACTGGCCCGTTCTGGTGCCTTCCCTGCTCTTCCCTACCCCTGCCGGGACTTCCTGTTGCTCTTTGCTCTGCCTGACACAATCGCTCAGCCACCCCGCCTTGGAACGGCACTGCTGTAGCCTGTCAGTGCTCCCGTCTCTCCCTCTTGGTCACCTATTTAACTCCTACCTCCTCCCAGTCCCCGCCCAAAACCTTTTCTTCCACCAACATCTTCCTGAGTTTTCCACCTCGCCATTAGCGCACTTTCCCGCGAGACGAATCTTCTTCCACACACATTCCACAGCATCATCAAGAGCGCAGACAACATCAGCCAAGATGCAGATCTTCGTCAAGACTCGTAAGTTGCCCCGCGACGGTCGCTGCCCTCACCCCTCGGCAACGACCTCGCTTCAAGGCATTTGGCAAACCAACAGCACACTAACCCCTTCTTTTTAATAGTCACTGGCAAGACCATCACCCTCGAGGTCGAGTCGTCGGATACGATTGACAACGTCAAGGCCAAGATTCAGGATAAGGAGGGCATTCCTCCTGACCAGCAGCGCCTCATTTTCGCCGGCAAGCAGCTTGAGGATGGCCGCACCCTCTCGGATTACAACATCCAGAAGGAGTCAACGCTCCACCTCGTCCTCCGTCTCCGTGGCGGTATGCAAATCTTCGTCAAGACTCTTACCGGAAAGACAATCACCCTTGAGGTGGAGTCTTCCGACACCATCGACAACGTGAAGGCCAAGATCCAAGACAAGGAGGGTATCCCACCTGATCAGCAGCGCCTCATTTTCGCCGGGAAGCAGCTTGAGGATGGCCGCACCCTCTCGGATTACAATATTCAGAAGGAGTCTACTCTCCACCTTGTCCTTCGTCTCCGTGGTGGCATGCAGATTTTCGTCAAGACTCTTACCGGAAAGACAATCACATTGGAAGTGGAGTCCTCTGACACCATTGATAATGTAAAGGCAAAGATCCAGGACAAGGAGGGCATCCCACCCGACCAGCAACGCCTCATTTTCGCTGGCAAGCAGTTGGAGGATGGCCGAACCCTGTCCGACTACAACATTCAGAAGGAGAGCACATTGCACTTGGTTCTCCGGCTCCGTGGTGGTATGCAGATTTTTGTCAAGACCCTCACGGGAAAGACGATCACTCTTGAGGTCGAATCTTCCGACACGATTGATAACGTGAAGGCGAAGATTCAGGATAAGGAGGGTATCCCTCCTGACCAGCAGCGCTTGATCTTTGCTGGCAAGCAGTTGGAGGACGGCAGGACTTTGTCTGATTACAACATCCAGAAGGAGAGCACTCTTCACTTGGTGCTCCGTCTTCGTGGTGGTCAGTAAAGCGGAGTTGGTTTCATGGAGGGCGTTCAGCGTTAATGGATGGTTAGCTCAAAGGCTACCAGTGGATGATTTTGTAGTTTTCAGCAATTAACAACACATCGCACGTCTAATCATGTCGATGCCAGAACTGACTATTTTTTTTAAATGTCAATATTGATACCCTGTTTGATATGATTTGTGACTGGATTGCCCAAAGACCGTGGCTCACTAACACTTATCTACAGCTTTGCGGTAGGAGGGGTGCTGATCCGTTTGCGGTAAAGTGTGGATTTGGCGGGGCGCCGTGGCACTCGCCAAAAAAACATTTATCTCTTGACATGCCACGAACCAGAGTTTGGAAGCTGCAAAGCAGGCAACAATCCACCATGTTTGTTCGGAACGACTTTAAGTTTAGAGAGTTTGAACCTTTATTACCGCCTTGATATTTTTGCTCATTTCCTCGGGCCAGAATTCTTTTGCCACAATTATCATCATTTTCTGCATTGTCATCCCGACGCTATCAATCCCCACGCATACCTTACAGCCTGCGTAGTCTCTTTCGTTGGGGCCTGCGTCAACGGGACCAAGCTGAAATATCAGGAGACACAATATATATATATATATATATATCCGGCCTTTCGGTCGGTCGAGGCTATGCCGCCTTCCTACTATCAACTAAAGTTTGAGCTGTACGCGAAGCCGGATCCTACCTCCTCCCAGACCGCGAGCACAAACTCCCATCACAACCACGACGAAACCGAGATCTGGATCCCAAGACCAGGCGTATCGAGCATTTTTGACGAGTTACCTGCCCACCGACCGCGCGAGCATCGGCGACCGACCAGTTCTCGGGAAAAGAAGAGGGAGAACAGTGGCGCTGTGACGACCAAGGTTATTGATTGCGGGCAACAGCGAGGGAAGTCCCACGATACCAGGGAGGAGAACGACGAAGGGAAAGGAAACTTGGTGGTGAGGTTGAGTGAGCGCGAGTACAGGGAGAAGGATAACGAGGGCCCGTTGCCGAAGGTTGAGGACGGGATTGGGGCCGAGAAGGCTGTTAGGGATTGGAGGTTTGGGCGGGTGAATATCGAGAGTTATATTGGAGGACAAGACACAATGGGAACGCCGGCTGCGCCGTTGGGACCGACTTTGGGAGGAATAGGGGCTGCGACGAAGGGCAAGTTGATCGAGCAAGGGAAGAATACTGAGGTTGGATGGGGTGTGGTTCATTTGTATAAAGAAGGGGATGCTGATGGTATAGGAGGTGCCGGGACATGGGGACAGGAAGGGGAAGGGGAGGAACAAGAGGATGGCACGATATTGTGTGTGCCTGCTGTGCCTAGTTACATGTCACCGAGCGACTTCTTGGGGTTTATTGGCGAGAGGTGGAGGGGGGATGTAAGCCATTACCGGATGGTGATGACCAGCAGGATGAACAGGTACATGGTATTGATGAAGTTTCGGGAGAGGAGGAGGGCGGAGGCTTGGAGAAAGGAGTTTAACGGGAGGCCGTTTGATAGTGTGGAGGTGAGTACATGCACATGATATTGAAAGAGATTGAAGGGAAGCAAGCTGACGTCTCTGGGTCAACAGACCGAGATCTGCCACGTCGTCTTTATCAAATCAATCACGTTCGAGACACCTAGTCAGACCGATAGCAAGAGGAAGGGATCGGAGGGCGGAAGCCTCATGTCTACTGCTTCGCCGAGCGCCATCAACTCTCTTAAACCGTTTCCACCACCCACACCGAACCTCGTCGAACTGCCTACCTGCCCTGTCTGCCTCGAACGAATGGATGATACGGCTGGAATCATGACTATTATCTGTCAGCATGTATTTCACTGCACATGTCTCGAGACGTGGAAGAATACAGGCTGCCCCGTTTGCCGAGCAACAAATCCCGTGTCTGATCAAAACAACCCGGACAATCCGTTCTCAAGACCTTTTGGCCACGGGGTAACCAATCTTTGCACCGTTTGTGACACTCCGGATAATCTCTGGATTTGCTTGATTTGTGGCAATGTTGGATGTGGACGCTACGAAGGGGCACATGCGAAACAACACTGGAAAGAGACCGCGCACAGCTTCAGTCTCGAGCTGGAGACGCAGGCCATTTGGGACTATGCGAGCGATAAATGGGTGCACAGGTTGATTCGGGACAAGGGGGACGGCAAGGTGATGGAGCTGCCGAGCAGCAATGAAAGCAATAGCCAGAGAGCAGCAGGCGGTGCCCCATCAGAAGATCTAGTGCCGCGGGCTAAGCTTGAGAATATCGGTATGGAGTACACGCATCTCTTGACGAGCCAGCTTGAGAGCCAGCGCGCCTACTTTGAGGAGATTGTCAACAAGGCTGCGGATAAAGCGGCGAAAGCTGCCGCTGCTGCCGAGTCTGCTTCTGCTCAAGCCCAGGCTGCGCTTAAGGAGCTTGCGGAGCTTCGGGAGGAACACCGCGTGCTCAAGGAGGAAACGGTTCCAGCGTTGGAGCGCGAGGTGGCCAGGGAGAAGAACCGCGCGAACAAGTCTACCGAGCTGGCGAGGAATCTGAGCAAGGCAGTGCAAGAGGAAAAACAGGTCACTGCGGGGTTGATGGAGCGGATTGAGCACCTCAAGAAGGAGAACGAAGGCCTGGGCAAGGCAATGGAACAGCTTAAGCTTGAGAACGAGGATTTGCAGGAGACCAATAGAGACTTGACCATGTTCATTAGCGGCCAGGAGAAGCTGCGTGAAATGGAAAAGGAGGGGCAACTGGAGGACGGGGAGCTACAGGATGGGACAATGGGGGTTACAGAGGGAAGCAGTAGCAGTAGGAAGAAGAAAGGAAAAGGGAAGAAGAAGTGATGCTCCAACACCTTGGCGGGCACACTCAGCGTTACTAGTACGAGATAGTCACTAGCGATACGTTTCAGTTTTGCTCTATATTTGCTGCGATTCGTAAATAGCGAAAGAGTAAACACAACCACTTTTCAGGTTCAATGCACATGTGCGGGACCCTAGAATACGATTATCGCACGACTCATTGTTAGCCAACTTCTCCTCTGGTGCACTGGCCGAGGCTCCATTTCCGGATGGCCCCGTTGTGTTAGTTGACGCCTTGTAAGGTAGCGTTGGAGATAGCGTCCCTCATTTCTGACAGATCTCTTGGCGGCCGAGTCGAGATTTGCATCTCGGTGGTTTATGCCGAGCCGAGGGATAGGATGGGGTTTTTAGGTGAGAAAGGTCGCATGGCACCTCGGCGATAACTGACTTTTAGAATCAAATGTTTTACGCCCGTTCGATGTCCGTTTTGTATTTTGCCTTTCTTTATCGTTTTCTGAGTTTCGGTGCAACCTGGAAGCGAAGAGGGAAAACGGTCATGAGGCGGAACTGTTGATCAACCTGTCTAATTGCTATTATCTATGGTATTGGGGATGGGGGTTGAAGAGAAGAAGAGAAAAAGACGAAACATGCGGGGGCATGTGGCGGCATTGATTGCTGAACACAGTAGGACCAAAGCTCCTTCCCCCCGGCAGCAAACCCTTGGAACCTGGAACTTGAATCCTTTCGTATCTTTTGCCAATTCTCACCCCAATATTTGTCCCTTTGTAGGATGTCATAAATGTTGACATGCAGGTGACTGCTTCAGGTCGTTCTGTTGAACAGTTCTTTGCCTCTGCATGATGCATACACGTGTATGAGCTCAAACTTTGGCCAATGGGAGTATCAAAGCGACAGCACCCCGCTGTAGCTTTAAATTCTGGGCTCTTGTCTGGCAGACGCCAAGTCGTGATGAACCCCTGTCGGATGCTGCAGCGCTGAGACCAAGCAAGATGACATCGTCGTGGTGCCCCACCGTTTTCTAGCCGGGTCAGGAGGGGGGAGGGATGGATGAATTTCTTTGCTCTTCCACATGCTGCTTGGTTGCACGTCTTGGGCCTTGTATCCCATCCCTTGCCTGCCGCTGCCGCTGCCGTTGTATCTATCTTATCCGCAAACGGGGATCCAGACATTTCACACCCTCCCATTTCTTTCATTTGTTTATCATCTTCCCTGTGTACTCTCCTTCGTACCTACTTATTACCTTTCCATACTTCCAATTAGATATTTTTTAATACCCCATATCTTGAGCCGACAACGCTGTTTGATCCGCTGGGCCGGCCAACATTTTTTTTTGCCGATCATCTCAAGCTCTCTGAACCCCTCCTCGAGCTTCATCGCCATATTGCGACAACCTGCCTGCACACCTGCACATATACAAATCCGGCTCAAATGCCTGCACCCTGCGTTGGCATTTAGATAAGAACCACACACATCAATTTGCCCACCCCTTCAAATCTCCTCTGCCTATAGATCCATCCCACCTCCACAGCCAACCAGGCCCGAATATCCCGGATCCCGTCGCGAAATTTCGAAAACGGCCTTTATATTCTAAGCCTCCCTACGAAAACATAAAACGCCAAACGACATCACATCGTATTTGGCAACCGACGACAGCCGCCTCGAGCTTATTGAAAACATACCCTTTCCCTTGCTCCACCCACCCAGCGCCCGAGCTTAAAACCGAGAAAGCTGTATTAAAATTCTCGGAGTTTGCTTTGCGCGAATCACTCTCTGCCATCCCTAGCCATCGCGTGCACCCATTGTGGTGAGCAAGGCAGTTCGGTTTGGCTGGCAATCTCCTTGAACCACGCCTGAGCCCTCCAGTCGGCTCTCGCTTTCTTCCACCATGGCCAACAACAAAATCCAAAAACCGGAGGCACCTCCGCAGAGCGCAGCCTCTCCGAAAAAGCACCAGGAGCTCTATCCTATGAACAATTTGAAATATGACCTTTTCCTCTGGTTTATGTCAATTCTTTCAGATGTTTTCTTTCGTGAAATTCACCCGCGCGGGTCTTGGAAGGTGCCTCGAAGCGGCCCAGTCCTCTTCGTTGCTGCCCCGCATGCGAACCAGGTAGGCAATTCTCAGGCAAGCTCTCTGTGCATGGTAGACTGACCACGTCGGTAAACGCAGTTCGTCGATGCTCTGGTTCTACAGCAAACGCTCAAGAAGGAGGCCGGCCGACGTGTTTCCCTCCTAATTGCTCAGAAGTCAGTTCATGGCTTTATCGGGCTGGCCTCTCGCCAGGTCGGTTCGGTTCCTGTCGGGCGCCCTCAGGACTACGCAAAGCCGGGCAAAGGCACCCTTTACATGCCCGATCCTATCAACGACCCAACCCTGATCCGAGGCATTGGCACGGATTTCACCCAGCAGGCCGAAATTGGTGGCATCATCTTTCTTCCCTCAATCAAGGGTCAGAGTGGAGAGAGCTTGGATATCGCCCAGATAGTCGGGCCCGATGCTATCCGCACCAAGCGGTCTTTCAGAAACAAGCTGTCTTTGAGCCAGCTTACCGCCCGCGATGATATTGACGAGAATGGAAAATTTACCAATAAGGAGGTCAACGGGCCGAAGGTGGGGTATGAAGGAACCAAGTTCAAGATCGCACCTCACATTGATCAGACCAAGGTCTACCAAGCAGTCTTTGACCGCCTTAAGTCGGGCGGCTGCGTTGGTATTTTCCCCGAAGGAGGCAGCCACGACCGGACAGAGTTGCTGCCTTTGAAGGCTGGCGTCGCGATAATGGCTTTGGGAACCCTTGCAGAAAGCCCCGACTGCGGTCTCAAGATCGTACCAGTGGGTATGAACTACTTCCATCCCAACAAATTTCGGTCAAGAGCCGTGTTGGAATTTGGCGCGCCTATCGAAATCCCCTCTGAGCTGGTCGCCATGTACAAGAACAACAATAGGAGAGATGCAATTGCCACGCTTTTGGATATGGTGCACCAGGGCTTAAGTGCCGTTACGGTCTCGACCCCGGATTACGACACCCTGATGGTTATCCAGGCTGCAAGACGACTTTACAATCCAACTGGCAAGAAGCTGCCACTTCCATTGGTGGTGGAATTGAACCGTCGCCTGGCACTGGGTTACGAAAAGTACAAAAATGATGAGCGAATCATTAAGCTTAAGCAATCCGTTATCGAGTACAACAAGCAACTTCGCTACTTGAACATTCGGGACCACCAGGTCCAGGTTGCCAGGTTCTCATGGCCCGTGGTGGTTGCAACCTTCATCTACCGTCTCGCCAAACTGGCAGTTATGAGCGTAGGCATGTTGCCAGGCCTCATTCTCTTCTCGCCTGTCTTCATCGCTACCAAGATTATCAGCCACAAAAAGGCCAAGGAGGCACTCGCCGGCTCCACTGTCAAGATACAAGGCAAGGATGTGATCGCAACATGGAAACTTTTGGTCTCGCTCGGCCTTACACCATGCCTGTACAACTTTTACGCTACTATCGTCACGTGGAAAGCTCGCAGCATAGTTCCGAGCCTCATCCCGGATGACCTTCACTGGTCTGTTATTTACTTGGCTGCGTGGGTGTTCTTCATTGGCATCACCTTTGCTGCCCTGCGTTTCGGAGAGGTGGGCATGGATATTGCCAAGTCTCTCCGACCGCTAGCGCTCTGCATCAACCCATCATCAAGCTACAACATTGCGCAGTTGCGAGAGCGCCGGGCCCAGCTCAGTGCCCAGGTAACGGAGGTGATCAACACCATTGGCCCTGAGATGTATCCCGATTTCGAAGCCAACAGGCTGGTCAAAGATCCTCGTCCATCGTCATCATACGCTGCCGTTGCAGCCGCGGGTGCCGAAGGCAGCTCGCCTATCTCTCCTACCCGTCCCAATCAATTTCACAGCCGTAAAGTCAGCGAGACTTCTGGTCCTGCAAGCCCGACAAGTCCCGGTCACCCAGGCAGTACTCTTATCTCCCGCCGCAGCACGACGCAGTCCAGCCGCGCCATTCCACGCAACGAGTCATTCAGCAACATTGGGCAAGTACCCATGTTTGCTACACGGCCACCAAGCCGGAGCCGGAGCCGGACTAACAGTATGGGAGGGGAGCTTCTTGGATTGGGAGGAGCTTTCCCGATTTCTGCGTTCACTACATTGGATGGCAGTGAACAGTTGACTGAGGTCAACAAAAAGATTCATGCCGCTATGAGGGAGAGGGGTCAGCTCAGAAGGAGGCAGAGCAAGGCCAAGCAACAGTTTCAACTGAATGAGCACGATTCAACCGCTGAGAATTCCAGTGTTGAGGGAAGTGACTATGACGAAGCTAGGAAAAAGGGTATTTAAGGGGAAAAACAGGGAAAAAGAAGTATGATTTGTGTTTCTATGGAAGTCGGAGTGCGCTAGTTTGCGTGTTTTTTATACCCCGGTTGTGATGGAAGTGGGATGGCGGCACGCTGCAAACAAAAGTTGCATACCGAAATGGGCGTCGAGGGTGATTCAGCCAGGGCGACAGGCGTTTGGAGAAAGGACAAACAGGATGCGAAATGACTGTGTCTGGAATTATGTCTCTGCGTGTGTATATACGGAAAGGGGCCAAATGGGGTTGGGGATGAGAAAGGGAATCGTATCCCGATGTTCTTGACTGGAATTGGTCTTCGATTTTTGGCGCTACTGTCCTTTTTGTTCGATTTGTTTTGTGTACATTTTAAGGTTGCGTGTAAATTTTTCTTTTATATGTGCTATTTAGTCATGACTTTGGTTTTGTACGGAAGATGGCAATGTGTAACGGGCTTGATGAGCATAATAGAGGGGTACTGGGTTGAAGGGGCAGAGTTCATCTGGCAACCAGAGAGCACACAGGATGTGTGTACTATGAAGCTACGTGGTTTATGTTCCGATCTTATATAGCATAGCACAGAAGCATATAGAATGTGTAATGTCTTGAATCCTCAAAAACCAAATAATTCAAGTTCCTTAATACCGGCTGAAGACTTGGAAAGAGGACTTAATCTGGTAAGGGGTGTCGGTCCACGATGCCCCCCTTCCGATTACGCAATGAATGCGCAAGCTGCCGTCATTGATCATTTACCTGCCTCCCCCGTGGGTGCTGAAGGGGAGGGAGAGGAGGTCGGTGTTACGAGACAACACATTACAAAAATGCCGTCATACGAAAGACTCGATGGGGGTAATTTTGGCCGTACCCGGAGCCGGTCTGGATTGCTACGCTTGACTTATCCCCGACTGAGGACGGGGCGGAGCTCTCGAATTGCCATTCGGGAATTTCGGGATTTTAGTAGTGCTTAAAGTTTTGTTTCTTATCTTAATATGAAAATAATTTGTATACTTACGATACTGAAGGTTGTGTAAAGGCGAACTCGGCAGAGGAAGAAATCAGGGCATCGTCTGCATTTGAGTACAGAATCGCTGGTTTTGAAGATGAAAAGTGAAGTCGGGTGTCGACTTCAGCTGAAAGACGAGGAGCCCCGCCCCCGCATTGAATTTACCTCCGAACCACCGACCCGGGGGTAATCCCTTCGCTGGGGCCCATTTTTATTTTAAACTGAGGTCAAGGGACGCTGAGGAACGGAAAGGACCCGCTGGTCGGGAAGAACATCCATTCTCCTTGTCTTATTTCCTCCCTGACACGCCCAGTTCCCCAAGTTAATCAGACAACGTCGAAGAAAATGGCAAGCGGCATCAAGTCCCTCATCAACAGTGCCAAGGCGCTCTACATAGGAAACTCGGGCAGCAAAGCGGAACTGTCGGACCTCTTTTCAGCGGTGGACAAGGAGGTCGACGGTGAGGACTGCGACCGCGACTGCGACAGCTGCGCCATACAATACCCCAAGGGATTCAAGATTGACGAGGAGGATAAGCTATATGGCTTCGTCAAAGGATGGAGCACACATGTTCTCGTCGCGACGGGCAAGTCAGATTGGGTGCGCGATGTTGCCGATGAGAAGGGAAGTGTGATGCAAGCGCTGTCGCATGTGAAGGGCCCTACAAACGGGGTATGTACTTTGCTTGCCCTTCCGGTTGCTTATTTTGCGCTACGTGTGGTTTCTGACCCTAATTGGCTATTCAGCGCCTCATGGTTTCAGCATCGAATATTCCCACACCGCACCAAACAACATCCTATTCCGAACCCACGACCGTCCTCCTGCTCCCAGCTTTCACGGTAGTCGAAAATGTTACACCAGCTACAGTTCCGATCCTGGTGTCTATCATCGATGATGCGCCAACAAATACATCACCTTTAGAACCCGTTTCAATCCCTAAGTCCCTCGAGGCGCCTCTCCCAGAAGCAACCCCTGCAGTGCTCAGAGAACTTACAACCCGCCCCTCGCCACATCGCGCGCTCATCCTGCTATGCTCACAGAAGACTCGCGATGCGCGCTGTGGGCAGAGCGCACCGCTCCTACGAAAGGAGTTTCAACGCCACCTCCAACCTCTAGGTCTCTACCGCGACTTTGACGATGAGCGGCCAGGGGGTGTTGGCATATACTTTATATCTCATGTAGGAGGACACAAATACAGCGCAAACGTCATGATATACCGCCGACAGGATGCGTTTGGGCTCGACGAGGTGCAGATGGGCAAGCTGACCGAAGAGGAGCGGCAGCGCGTGGTGCCCATCAAGAAAGAGGGCACAAAAGAGGAGGATGACTTTGGCGCTGCGCAGTGCATATGGCTTGCGCGTGTTCGGCCCGAGGACTGCGAGGGAATCGTCAAGTGGACCGTCCTGCAGGGGAAGGTGGTGAAACCAGAGAGGCAACTAAGAGGTGGGTTTGATCGCGGCAAGGGCATTATGAGCTGGTGAATTTGTTTATCTACCTAGACTTTCTTTGAAAAAAAACAAAAAAAAAACAAAAAAACTGGGTATAATTACCCAAGTAGTAATAGAGAAGGGGGTGTGATGACGCCGAGTTCCTGACTAGAGATCCAGAATCGGAGCTTGGACCCTAGATCGTGCGATGCAGGTCGACGCAGCCAAAAGCTGGCGTGTGGAGAAAATAGGAGAAATGGGGGGTAAAAGGCTTATCGATAACGCTGACCGCTGGTCTGTCTGCAACGGTTATTGGCGTTGGCTGAGGGGAAAGTGGAGCCAGCTACGACATCCCCCGAGCAACGGGGTAAACAAGGACACCAGTAGTCGCTGCTCCCATGTTCTTTGGCGACCACGACCTGTTAATTGACGTGGGACACCCCTACACTCCTACCTTGACTGCTCGGCCTTGCTTCCAAGTTCCCGCAAACAGAACCTTGAAGGTCCAACTTTGCGACCATTGCTGGCCCGACTTCGACGACAACTCGGAATTGTGGCGCTTGTGTTTTGGAATTGGGAAAGAGACAATTGCCAGAAGCGACATTTCCGACCTTGTTCATAAAGTCGTTTCCTGCGATCCCGAGCGCCGCGCCGCCCCTCTTTTTTTTCTCCTCTCATCTCTCTCCCTGTATTTACGGGACGGCATCGGTATCCAGGAGTCAATCAAACATCACAAATAGTTTAGGCATTTTCTTTGGTTGGGCATTCGCATTTTCAGCATTTCCATAGCACTCGGCATCCATCGGAATAGCATCCAACAAGCATTTACGAATTTTCAACAAAACATATTTGGGAGTCGACACCAGAAGGAATCCACTTCGTCCGCCAATTGGTCTTCAGTTCTCGACGACGGGACTCCAAGACATCGCAATCTCCGATCTCAGCTGCGCAGCGCTCTATCGGTGGGCAGGCGCGCGCTGTGGAGCCAGAGACATTGTGTTTCGCCTTACCGCCCTCACCGCGGCAACAAACACCTGCCCCAGTTCTGATAATAAGGCACAGCAGCCATGTTGCCGTCGTCAGCGACAACAGGAGCAGCGGGCGCCGGGGGAACGCACCAGCGAAGCAAATCATCCGTGTTGCGATCCTTCATGGGCGGTCACAAGAGAGGCAACTCAGACGGCACCAATCTTCCCTCGGCATTTACCAGCCCGATAGCGACGACACCCGACTATTACGTATCCGAGCAGAACCTGACAATCAACCGCGACGGCGTGTACCACGTTGGCTGGGAACCAGCATCCCCAGCACTATCCACATCCGCGACCATGGCACCCCCGCCACCCCGTCACCCACAAGTCTACAATAGCTACAATGCACTGGGTGAATTGCAGCAAAACCGCCAAGAGAGGTCACCTGAGAGGCCACGGGGTCGTGCTCGCGACCAGTATCCGCCACCGATATCACCACAGAAGAGCACAGGAGCCTTCTCCACTGTATCACTCAAGCCCGTAGCAGCTAGAGACCCAGGCGGCAAGGCATCCAGGTGGAAGGAGGAATCTCCAAAGAAGGCCAAATCTGCTACCAATCTCTCTGGACTTTTGCGGCCCAAGTCGATGAAGAATTTGAAAGGAGATCAACAGCAGGATGAGCAGGCCGCGCGGGCTGCCAAGGAGAAGGACAAGGAAAACAGAACACCGTCTAACCCCATCGCGGACAGCAGCAGCATGGGACAAGGGCCGCCTATCTACGCCCAGTTCACTAACCAACTTAGCACCTCTCCTCCTGTCGAGCTTCCCATTAGAAATGGGGGCCGCCCTGAGCGAGAGGGAAGCTATTATCCTCCCATCGTTGAGCGGCCCTCGTCTTACCGGAGACCACGCCCAAAGTCGTTCACTGATTACGTCACGAGTGGCTTCAACAAGGTGCGGGAGAGGAGCAGGGAGCGAGAGCGAGAGCGGTCGGTTGAACGCAATGACGACAATGACAGCGGCTTGAGACGCGGCGTCAAGAAGTTGACTTGGGGAAGGAAAAATGCATCAAACCCCGGACTGAGAACCAAAACCTCTGCACCGGCAGTTGCTGGAGGTGGGAACGGAAGCAACAGTAGCAGTATCAGCAATGCCCCGCCCCCAACGCCAGCAGTTCCAACGATAGAGATGCCAGTCATTGATCCCAAGGACATTGACACTCACCTGGAGGCTATGCTGGACCGCCGGAATATTCCCGAGAACCAGCGGTACAAGATGCGCAACCTCAGCAACACCATCAAACTGGAGTTCATCCGACAGGATTGGGCGGAAACACAGGTCAAGAAGCAGCAACAGCAACGACAACAAGGTGAGGGGGCGCCAGCGCCAGCGTCATTGGCAGTACCAAGCAGCGATAGCGGCAGCGGTCGCCGATCGATGGACGCCAGCAGAGCATGGACAGGCGGCGGCGGCGGCGGCGGAGCGGAATCTGGAGCCGAGGACGATGCCACCAACAGTCCGAAAAAGAAGAAGCATGGGAGAGGCTTGAGCTTGACCATCATGAAGGGGAGTCACAACAAGTCATCGAGCGCCCTGAATTCGCCAGCCAAGAAGAAGGGAGATGGCACCAGTCTGGGTAGACATTTCAGGACGAAATCTAGTGAAAGCCTTGTTGTGCCTGACACGCCACAAGCTGGTGCTACTTTTTCTGGGAATGGCGGTTATACGAGCAATTTCATCAACAAAGTCAAGGGACAGCAGATGCCGGGGGATTTTGTGGCGTACCTTAGAAAGGTCCAACAGCCCCAGGCTGTCGAGGTCGGCAAGCTGCACAAGTTGAGGTTGTTGCTGCGCAACGAGACGGTTGTTTGGATTGAGGAGTTTATTCGTCAGAGCGGTATGAAAGAGATTGTGGAATTGTTGCATCGTATTATGGCGTTGGAATGGAGGTGAGTTACCCCCTAAACGCAATCATTGACGAGCAGGTTACTGACAACCACGACTCAGAGAGGAACACGAAGATGCCCTCCTCCACGAGGTCCTTCTATGTCTCAAGGCGCTCTGCACAACAGACATGGCACTCCAATACCTTCACTCGATCCACACCACTCTCTTCCCAGCGTTATTGCACATGATCTTCGACCCGGAAAAGAAGGGCCCCAGCGAATTCACCACCCGCGGAATCGTCACGTCTATCCTCTTTACTTACATTGAATGCGCTACCCCACACGAACGACTATCCCGCGCCAAGTCCGTTCTCGGCTTCCTTCGCGACCCGGAACCGGAGGGAGACAAGCGACCACTCGACTTCGTCCTAGAAATGCGTCGGGAGCGTCCATACCGTGTATGGTGCAAGGAAGTAGTCGGCGTCACCAAGGAAGTCTTTTGGATCTTCTTGCACAACCTCAATATTGTTGCTCTGCCAGGGGCTCATGATAACGATCCAACAAACCCCGCGCCTCCGAGACGACGAAGCAACACCAGCACTAGTTCTTCAATGCCAGACTCGGACGCCAACAGCCCGCAGCTCGCGTATATGGCCAAGCATTTCCCACAGGAACGGCCGCCAGTCCCAGCCGCCCCGTACGTAGGCGGAGTTGAGTGGGATGCTACGAATTATTTGGCTAGCCACTTGGACCTCATGAATTCTATCTTGGCGTGCACGGGTCCTACGGCTGCGGAGCGGAACGCGCTGAGGGAACATATGCGAATTTCGGGCTGGGAGAGGTGCCTGGGAGGCAGTTTGAGGATGTGTAAAGAAAAGTTCTATGGCGCCGTGCATGATGGCTTGAGGACGTGGGTGGCGGCTGCCTATGAGGACGGGTGGGACGTGAGGGACGTGAGGTTTGGTCCGCCGCCTGAGAGCAAGAGCAGGAGTCAGAGCCCCGTGAAGAGGGTTCCTGGAGCGGGCAAGAAGGAGGTTCCCATCGTGCCTGCTGCGCCGCCGAAGCTGGAGATGCCCAAATTTGATTTTGGGGTTGGTGCTGGGATGGGGATGGGAAGTAGGGTCAATAGTGGTGCATATGCTGCTGGTGGTGGGTTATCGCCGGGTGCGCTGTCCCCTGGTGGTGGTGGCCATGGTGGTCTGGGGGGTGGCGGTGGAAGCGGCCGCAGCCGTCGTGATCTGTACCCGCGATCACCTGGTCACGAGGGTGGAGGGTTGTGGCTTTCTTGATTTGGAGTTTGTATTGGATCTGGGGTCAATCACCCGCCACGCCCGATTCGTATCTCGACCTCCCCCGACCCATCAAACTGTCATCACCGCCATACCCTCCCGCATTTATTTATACTTTTCCCTCTCAGCTCGTGTGGTCGTGGCTTATTGGCCTGGGAAGATACATCGGAAAACTCGGTGTGTTGGGAAATGTACATCGGGACGGAGAGGATGTCAGCGTGCTATTTGACAAAATCATACGACTTTGCCTGATTGTTGTTTGCCATTAGTAAGGCCGCTCGGGTATGCGGCCGCGGCTGGGGCGACGGATAGAGTATAAATGGATGGACGGGGGTGGGAAGTCAAACTTCGGCTCGGCACCATTACGATACTTGGACTTCTATTTAGGGTGGTCGCGGCTTTGGCAAGGGAGAAAAATTCCCAAGAAAAATCCGGGTCTCACCCGCCCGCCCCTCTCGTTTCCGTTCCACCGGATACGAACAAAAACCATGACCATCGTGGATGATTGGAGAGAAGAGTTGTTCAAGGAAGGGGGGCCTGTCAAAAGAGTGGAGACAGAGAGAGTGAGAGAGAGAGAGAGAGAGAGAGGAATAAAACGCCTGGAGGAAATTGCATGATTGTGTTGGGGTATCGTTTGGGTTTTTCATTTTGCTATTCTCACGCCTTTTCTTGTATCTTGTACATACATAATATGTACGCCCACGCACATACACACACACACACACACACACACGCACACACACACACACACACACACACACACACACACACACACACACACACACACACACACACATACATGCACGCAAACAGATACGCACCTCACACCTCCTCTTATCGTGGGGGTCTGTTCTGTCGTGGCTATTTTCACGTCTCGCTAAGCCGGCGGTTGGAAAAGTTTGAGACGGATGGAAGGGTAGTGGTTGGGTGGGATGTCTGTGTATGTGTGTGTGTGTGTGTGTGGTGTGTATGTGTTCCTGTTTGTCATCATTGGTGATCATCAGGCGATTAGCTCATCACGGGGTGGGAGGGGGAGAGAGAGAGAGAGAGAGAGAGAGAGAGAGAAAGAGGAGGTCGGGTGAAGTGGTCGCTGCTGTATGTATGTGTTTGGGTTAATGTTGGTTATGACTGTAACGGCTTATGAACGAATCAAATTTCTTTTCCCCTCAATAGCTTATTCTTATCCCCGCAAGTTTGACTGATCATGTATGGTGTTCGTGAGTGGAGTGTGTAGTGTGTCATACTTTGTGATCTGTGTGCCCGCCGTGTCTGCCGTGTCTGCTATATCTATCGTGTCTGCTGCTTCCGCCTACCTGCCCGCCCGCCTGCATGTATGCCTGCGTTTGTCACAGTATTCCACTTCCATCCCCAAATCTCATTCGGCTTGAAGCTGGGAGATTATCAAGGGCGTAGAATGAAGCATGATTTAATACCTTGTTGGTGTTGTGCTGTTGGTGATTGAGGTTTCAGGACCGGCTGACATGCTTGTATTGAGAAGGCCCAAACCGATGAGAGATGACAACGAACGGAGCTGGGCAGGACGCCACCCTCGTCAGGTTCCCAGGAAGGCTGGGCAGGATTTCGATTCGGTGCGCGAGCAAGACCTGACCAAGCCGCCATTCCCTGGCTCTGGAATATTCTCCTGTCGGCCGTAGGATCAGTTAGGGGGCGTTTTGCAAAGTTCCCCGTCCAAATCTCAGACGTCGTAAGCAATCAGATCATTCCGGGAGTGTGGCTGGCCCAACCAACGCAGAGGTTACGCGAAAGTTCTGCGTCGGCGCTTCCGAGAACTTGAACAAGAGCTTGGAAAAGGCACTGATGGCCGAGCTAGAGCAACCCCCTGCCGTCGCTGCGGCAATCCCATGCAGAACTACAGGCGTTCATTGCTCCAGTTGACCGAAAACCTGCCTCAATGCCATCTTGGCAGGCCTGGAGAGCAGCGGCCCGAGGGGAAGCCCCCTTTGCTAGGTGCAAATCTAGCCCAATGCCTCCAACAAGAAGCTAGAGTGCCGCCAGAAAGTGGGTGCTGTGGGATGTGGGATGCGCTGGGGTGATGACTGATCAGTTCTTGCTTTCGTTGATTCCACCGGGAAAGATATCCCGATTCATAGACTTTCGACCAAGGTAATGCCGCCCGACGTCTGCTCTCTGCGTAACCCTTAGTCGGAGTCCGCGGCCAAACCCATACTGTGCCTGTATCTTGCTACTTGATTGCCAGTACCGTTCCCTGAAAAGCTTACCCTCAAGCCGGAGCTGCGGGGAAGTGGTCCGTAGGATGCATTCGCAGCACCAAGGATCTCCACAGTACTGTGGCCCTTCCACGGCCCTCCGTTGGTCTACAGCTTTTCTCTGTGCGACCTGTGACGACTCGGCTCCGGCTCCAATTAACAAGGTGTGATCGTCAGCGGACAGAGAGGCTGAGTTGGTATTCTGTTGGTCTGATGAATGGACCTAGGCCGTTCTTTTGGGGACGTTGCGTATTGTTAAAGTTCTGAGCACTACAGATTCCTGCCGAAATTTGCCTGCCAGCACCATTGCAATCCAATTATCCTGGAAGTTATGCTGGCTCCAGGGAGGCGGTTGTTGGTGGGTATACGTATGGGCCCATAAGCAGGGGTTTCTTTTGCAGCCGTTTGAAGATGAGGCGGCCGCTTCGAAGATCAGCTTGAATAGCATTTATACAGGAAGCGAACCGACTTGGCCACAGAACAAACGTCAACCCCTTTGCCGAGGCAAACGATTCTTCTTCCGGTATCGGTTGCACGACTCACCATGAACTGGGAGGAGGCGAGGGGATTGATGAAGCTCCTTTACCGACTTTCCACCATGAGTAGCCGTAGGGAGCTGATCGATCCAAAGGAGTGCCGGCCATGCCGTTTAGACTAGGGAGAAGGAGTAAGTAGTTCTCTATGGATAAATAGCTGCATGCTCGGAAGCGGGCCCTTTCGTGGGTTTCATAGAAGCGGTTTGGCAGGGCGTAGAAACAGGGGTACTACAGCTCAATGGCGTGTCCTCAAGTCTCGCTTGAGTGACCTGGATTTGAGTTTCTGGGAGAGATCAACGATAGATAGCACCGCCATACGGGGGCACAGAGTAATGGGAACAGGAGTATCTGGCTTTCCATGTGGAAAACACAAGAGGACAAAGGGCTTGGATACCTTGCATACATCCAGCCCATTCCATAGTCTAGGCGGATTCGCGGACCGATGAGGCAAGCCTTCTTACCCACAGTTCAGGAAATGTCGCGGAGACCTTGCCTTGAGAGCAGCCATTGGAATACTCGGAAGACTAGTGTAGAAGGAGCTAGAGGAGTCGAGATTGTGGTAACTGTAACGAGGTGATGCAAGGGCACCGCCAGCTCAATGCAAGCCCTAACCACACACGGGTATGAAGTCCAAAGGACGAAGCGGTAAAGGCCGAACGGGCCGTCGAACAGCCAAGATGATGCGAACATTGTCGATATGTCGCGGAATACAGCATAAGAGCTCAAAGTATGAGGCAACGACCAAGATATTTCTGGGAAATGATCACATTGATCGACTGACGTACACACATACGATATCACACATTCTTGTGATCAACAGATGAGCATATGAGGCGGCCGCGAACAGGTTGTACATAGACCAGGGACGGGTAAGGGCACTCATGACCCATGGGGTAAAGCGAGGTCCCGGTAGCCTGGCCCGGCAATTGACGGGTCGGCTCCTTTGTCTCACTTTATCGGGTTGTTCTGGTGTTTCTCAGCTCACAAACGGGGTACCGTATTCCGCATTCCGCAGGTGGTAGTGTGTCCCAAGTAAGACGTCACCTCGTGGTCCCGGTTTCATTGGCGGTGTGTTTTCAATCGATGTTGGAGAAAGCTCGGACGCTTCGGGAAAGCACCCTGCTGCCCCTGACTCTTGGTGAACAACCGTGTCCACTGGGCAGGTGGTGAGGCGAGGGTGGTCGATGCCGGCTGGTTGGATACAGTGCTTGGCGGGATGGCCCATGCTAGCCCTAAGGCAAAGACAAGGGGGACACCCCTTGACCAGATCCTCTCATTGCTACCATGCCTGGATATTGGAATGTCCCCCCAACGTTGACTGCGTTTTTGTCCCCAGCTGGAGGATTTGGACGGTCACAACGCGACCAAACCGTTGCTGACAACTGTCTGCTGCCCACTTGGTGGGGCTTCGGCGGAGAAGACGTAATCTGAAGATTTGAAGAAGCGTGGCGGGCAGCAGTCCGGATCGGTGCTCTGCGCTTCAACTCGTGGGGAGACCAGCGTCACCCGCATCCTGCACCTCACATCTCCGAGCGCCGCCCCCGCGGGTGTGCACTTTGGAGGCCGATGGATGTGTGGCACTGTGGTTGGGGGTGGATGAGGAGTGTGGCCGGGGACTTTTATTGTGGCTCGCCTATCAGAGATCTGGGTTGACCATTTCTGCGACCAGATCCTAGAAGGGAAAAGAGGCATTGCCACGGTTGTCGTGCAATGTAAATTGCATCTTTAGGTCGTCACGTCGTCAGCCAAGTGGCGGCGTTGGAAGGGAAGATGGTAAGGTGAGGCAGGTAAGGTAGTAAGAGATTCGTAAAAGATTCGCACTGCGATAATGGTTCCTTGAAGTTGTCATTGACATGACATGGCTGTCAGGGTTCCTCATGCAGGCCTTTCGTGACTGTGCAGCCAAGACATGGGTAACCAGGGCCTTGCTACCTGGAAATCGTCCCGTCTTCTTCCAGCAACCTCCAGCTTGCAGCAATGAAGGTTCGTGGAAGGGGCGAGGGAGGGCATCCATCTCGCCTTCCCATCCAAGTTCAGGGGCGACCACCTGGAAGGCCAGGGCGGTGGAGGTTTAGGTTCGCAAGAACGACGGGAAGCTGTTGCATCAAAGAAGAACTTGGCTCACAAAACGTGGCTTCCATTTTTATCATAAACGGGAAAATTCATCACCGCGGCAGGTCCGTCTCGGTGTCCTTGAGGAGGGGACCTGGAGACAGTGGCGGTACATGTACCTGCCGTGGTTGACAAAGACAAATCTAGACAAGGATGACGATGGGTTTCCTTGTGTGCGCAGATATTGGAGGGCCCACCCCAAGCTGCCCACAATGGTTAGCGGGGTCCCAGGTAATTCGACCACCGCAGTCTTGGCTCTTCAAGCACATGCCCACGCTCCAATCCTTGTCCCTTCTCTTGCCCCTCCACACACCATTTGTTACTGCGTAGTGTACAGAACACCTGCTGCGAATCGTTACATGTCCCCTTTGACCTTCGTACTGGGTTTTAGAATAACCGTCCACGGACAACTTCCAGGTTGCGCTGTGTCGTCGCCGTTCATCATCCCGTCTGCCCTGCTCCTTACCAATCCGGCGTGGCCCTGGGAAGGCGATCGCCCGCGGAAGTAGGTTGCAGACATAACCGTTACCTTAGTCGTTGTTGATCGACTGTTCCCTATTCCCCGCTGGAGCCGGCCTAGCCGCACTTTATTTTGTCTGGGGGCGCCCTACTTGCAATACTAAGGCGTCACACACAGACGCAGAGTCCGTTTGGCCATTTGACAGGATCCCGGATCCCAGGTTGGGTTGCAGAGGCGCATCGGTCCCAGGCATTCCAACAGCAACCGAGGGCTCTATTCGAGAGGTGCGAGACTCAAAGCATAGGCTGCCAGCGCCTCCAGCAGATACGGCACGGCCCACCCCAGATACTACACCAAATACCTCCGGCGTGTCGGTATCCTACGGCTGCGGACCCCAGAGCGTGACGAGGCGGCATCCCGTCAGACAGTAGTCAACAGCGTTCAGCAGCAGCAGCAGTCCCGTCCCAGATCTCCCAAAACCGCTACTGCGTGAACCCTGTCGAGGCGACTCTTGATCGAACCCACCCCTCCCCTTCTTCATCAACGCCCCTGGACTACCTACCTCAGAAGTAGGTACCCTCGAGAGCCGGGTGTGTGGGACAGTCCAAGACCCAAGACACCATCAGCTCCGCGGCGGCGGGCCATCTGCAGCCGACCATCCACTTTCTCATCATGTCAATAAAGTAGGTTACTCTGCCATCTATATGTCTTTGCACTCTCTCTCCTACACCTCGACACCTCTTCCAATTTTGTCCCTAGTAATGCCCCTCACCTCGCTCTCGCTTCCCTAACAACCCACGCCAAACCGGATTGCCTCGCCTGATTCTTCATTTATTTGTTTCGAGCCCCACATCGCCTATTCTTCCTTGATCAAATGGACCAGGCCTTGGCCGAGCAGCATCGATGGATGGTTTTGCAGCACACTGTACCTGACGATGATGACAGTTGGGTTATGCTCACCCGTGATGGGGAAATCGTGCCCATCCCTGGCGAGAAAATCCTTCTCACAACTCGCCCCCGCGTTAGCCTTGAGCTCACAACACCGCGCGAGCTCAATATCAGCGATCCCTTCTCCATCAAGAACGAGCACGGCATAGTTTACATCACGAACGAGCGGGTAAGGACACTCAAGACGCCCACACCGCTTCCTTCCCTTCCCCCGAAAACTTCCACTCGTTTCCCCTCCCCCTCCCCCTCCTCAGGGGTAGGCTGGTGGGTAGCCGACCGTTGTTGTTCGTAGCTTACCTTGCCGTTTTCCGTAGGTGATATACCTGCCAGCCAGGCCAAGCGAGAATTTCAAGTCCTTCTTCGCCCCGGCCCTGAATTTTACCGACACGCATGTCCAATCGTCATGGCTCGGCCCCTGGAGCTGGCTCGGCACTGTTAGGCCTGTTCCTGGTGGAGGCATTCCCATGCACGTTCCCCGAGTCGAAGTCAAGTTTGCTTTTAGGGATGGCGGCCACAGTGAGTTCCAGCAAAAGTATGAGTGGCTCAAAGAGCGTCTGTTCCAAGCTCAGGAGATGGGGCTGAGACCTGGCCAAAATCTGGAGCCCCCGCCGCCTTATGAAGACAACGCCCCTGGGGCATCTTCCGGTCCATCCGGCAACGCACCGGCTGCTGCTAGTGAAACCGGGCAGCAGCAGTCTCAACCGCCTCAACCAACCCCGGATGAGCCGCCCCCGGACTACGTCGAGGCACAGACACAGGCCATTTCAATACAGTATGAAGAGCGCATGAGGGAGGAGGCTGAACGACGGCAATGAAGAGAGATTGAGAGAGAGTTATCCGCGACTTTGCGTTTTTGTTGTATGAAAGCATGAGATTGGGCTATGATTTTACTTTCTGATTCTTTTTTTCTTCTTTCCTTCTCTCGGCTCTATTTCTGTTTCCAAATGAGAGGCCCCTGCATTATTTCTAGTCCTGTTTTTGGTGCTGGTCTTGGTGTTGCTTAGTGGACATGGTCAGTTATTACGGATGCAATGAGCGGGTTTTCTTGACACTGTTTTCCAGTCATCCTTCTGGGGGGGTTTGGTTCGGGGTTCATGGGGTACCTAGCAGGTCGGATGGGGATATTCTAGGCAGAGGATGGGGGTTGCTGCCTTTTGATTTTACGGTGTCCAGTAAGTGGGCATATGTGGGTGCGGCTACAGGCGTGGAAGTGGGTGTGTACGTGTCGTGGGATGTCGCAAATATCAAAATCTGTCGCTTACTGCTTAGACATGGCGTCGTGTGACCTGGTTGCCCATGATACATATCGACTATTTGATGACTTTCGGTTGCATTCTGCGGATGATGCACACAACAATAATCTCCAAGGCGAGAAGTAGCCTGGGTCTTGCAAGCCATCATTATTACATGATCATTACTGCGCCGTCGACTCGCTCTTGATTATGCGAAGCAAGTCGGTGATCGGGTCAGTGGTTGGTTGTGGGGATGCATAAGGATATGGTCTGACATTTTGACAAGGACATAAACACTGCCCACTTCGGGTAAGGCAAAAAAAATAAAAATTTGATTACCTCAACATCCAAATTTCTGCACTGTTGCGTATGTGCCCAAGTGATGAGAAGGGCACTGAGCCACTTGAGCAGAAAGCACAGACACAGGGAGGGGCCACTGTAGACACGTGACCTGCGGAAGCAGCCGGAGGTCGGGCAATCGGCAGATCAGCCAATCAGCGTCTCCCAATTGAATGGCCGGACGGTTTTCGCTACGACGGGATTTTTGCGAGCTCCAACGTCGCGCGACTGACGACTGCTGAAGCACACCCCGATCAGGTATTCAGGTACCCGCGATACTCGCCATACATACACCTCGCCGCCCCGGCAAATAACAATGGGTTTCTGGGACACCGTCACCGACCTCCTCGAGGCTGCCACCCCCTGGGCGGTGGCCGAAGCCGAGGCCCCTGTTGCGCAGGAGTCGGTATGCGTCCTTTCTGTTCCCCTCCTCCCCTCCACCAAAGCTGCCCAAACACCTTGTCCACCCAGAGCTGTTGGTGCAAGTGCTGCACATAGATCTGGGGAGTCTATTTCGCTCATCATAGTAGCTTGGGGAGCTCCATCGCCCGCCTTTTCAACATCACGCCACCAGCCCGGCACAAGATTCACCTACTGACGTAATCTGTCACATAGACTGAGGAGGTAACCGCCGAGACCACCAAGGAGGAGACCGAGACTACCGAGGCCGCTGCCGAGGAGCCCGCCGCCGACGAGGAGGCTGAGGAGGAAGAGGAGGAAGAAGAGGAGGAGGAAGAGGAGGAGGAGGAGCTCGTTGACCCCAAGGAGACCCTCGAGGAAGGTGGGTTCACTGCTGCCGTCACGGTCCCCCTTACCACCACCGTTGCTGCCAGCCCGGGTAGCCAGAAAGACGCCGCCATTGTTGAGGAGGAAGAAATGTGGCGTGCTGCAGCATCCCTCTGCGCCCTGAGCGGCCAGGCGTGGGCTCGCTGGAAATGACGAATCAACCCGATCACTCGATGACACATCTATCAAGAGAACTACGCTGACGCTGGGTTTTGTTTGATGTACAGAGTGCCGGAACTCCAAGCAGTGTGCCCCTGCTAAGCACCACTTTGACGAGTGCGTTGAGCGCGTTACCGGTGCTGCCGAGGGTGCTGCCGAGGGTGCTGCCAAGGAGGACTGCGTTGAGGAGTGTATGTGTAACTCCTTTTCCATCAACACACAGTTTAGTCCCACTGACTCGAATCGCTTCTTCCGATACTATAGTCTTCCACCTCGCCCACTGCGCGACCGCCTGCGCCGCTCCCAAGCTCTGGTCCGTCCTTAAATAAATCATCTGTCGGAACCGATTCACGACAGCCCTCTCGCCAAATTCTACGCCTCGGTAAACGAGAGTCAGAATCTGTTTCCCCTGGTATACCTGCAGCTGGTCGCGTTTTCGCGTCGACCACCGCATGCACGCACACACAATGGCTTTCTAGACGGGAATGGTTGTTTTTGCGAATAGACAAATATAAAAAAGGGGATACTGGGACTGACTATTCTCTGTTTCATCGATGAGGACGAATAGGAGAGAGACGAAAATTACTAGCAGGAAGGAAAGGGGAGTCGACCACCTGTATAACTGAATAGGGGCCAGGATGTCCCAGACTCCGAGCTTCTTGTATCATAAACCTCCCCAAACATTGTGACATTCAACTTATCCCTCACGAAGAATATTCAAAGCTCGAGAGACGAACCAAGCTTGTTTTCCTTATCGTTACTGGCCAGGTCCCTGTCGAGGGGACAGATTGTGTCCAAGCTCCCAAGCTGCCGGAGCTATGGGCAAAAACTGGCAAGGTATTTCCTTGTTTGGGCACTGACTAACTTCGGCACCAAGGTTGCTTATATCAACATCATCTCCCAAGGGTTCATCAGCGCCACGGCTGGCCAGCATCTCCTTTGACAACAGCACATAATCTAACACCCATGATTGGATTCACCTTATCCCAATGTCCCTTCCTACCTCCTCGGTTTCTCGGGATAATGTTTGTTTAGTCGAAGGTTCACATCGCCCAAGAGAGTGCTGGGTCAGGCTTCCCCCGAAGCACGCATATGCAGAGTGTCAGACTTACTGGACATACTTCACAGTGCACATATACACACACATAGATGCATGCAAATCATCTACATGTTCATGCAATCCTGCGGCTTCTCTCTTACACGGCTTGTTTTTTTTGGTTTTTTTTTTTCTTGAGTGGGAGGCCGCCGTCCTCGATCACGTCCCATCCATCTCATCCCGACCCCCCTTCGGATCCATACCCGCAGACAACTATCCGATACACATACCATGCATGATCGATCACCACACACTAGAGAAAAGACCGAGAAAAAAAGAAAAAAGACGCGTTGGCGGCGACGACACACACCCACCCGCGCTAGACCCCCTTGCTTCACTGTTTGACGCAATGCCACACGCATACTTTTGTGCATGGAAAGCACATGCTGTGTAACGATTGTTACGAAGTAGAAAAGTGTTGTGTAACAACCGAAGCCACCCCTCTCGTTCTTTGTGACCTTGTGTTGCTCAGCTAAGCTTGGTGGGTGCTGCTCTGACGTGTGGGGGGTTTTTCTCAATGTCAAGTGTCAAACTTTCTATTTGTTCTGGGAACATTTACCGATACGTTTCGTAATGGGTGTACGCTTGGTGAGAGTGAGACAACGTTGGCAAAGTTGTGTAACATCTTCTCAATGGGACTCCGTACTCCTAATCAACATGGTCGTAGGCACATTTCCACACCTAAGAAGCTGTCGCGCTCGGCGCCGTTGGCGGATCGATCACACACACATCCAATCCACATGAACCTGGAAGATTTCCGCGCGCGGGAAAAACGTGGGCTTGCTCTTCCAGTCAAAGCAAGACTGAGGGAAATGACGCGGGAACGGAACAGGAGGACCAATCAGGAAATGATAGAAGTATAATTGTCGGGCTGTTGGTCAAAAGACCTTCCTCACCCTTTTCTGTACATGCACACTCTCCCATATCTCGAATACTTCGTCACAGCGGAAATACGCAGTCATTGACAATTTCCGCGCAGAGACAGAATGAGCACGCCGCCTCTAAACGGGTTCTTTCTTTATCTGGGAGTATTGCGTGCCGTGTGTTGATGATGATGATGATGATGATGATGATGATGATAATAGATCCAGATAACGGGGAGCGGCCACATGCTGAAATTCGAAAGCGGCAATTCCGCCGACTACCCCTCGTGCCCTCTTGACGACTACGGTCACCTGGGTGGCATTCGACCGAGCACAATGTCACCTAAGAGTTGCTGAATGCTGCGGGGAAAAAAAGGAGACACTGGGTGTGCACTAGATAGCGAGAGCGCTCGGACAGTTCCTGGTTTGGGGACAAAGAACAAAAAAAACACTGGAGAGGAGATGCGGATGCCAAGATCTCTCTACCGATTTGGGGAAAGTCTTGGTCTTTCAATTTCCCAAGCAGAAAGATTCCCAGGGAAATGCTACTGTGTGTGTGTCTATTCTGTGAAAGGGATGAATAATGATTTACATACCACCACCATTTCCCCTCTTTCCTTCTCTTTCCTCTCCCGTCCCTCCTTGTATCTGTTGCACAACAGCACCGCCCCTCCGTTGAAAGGTTTCACATTATTATTTTGGTTTATTTTTGCTTGGGAAGAAGTTCCCGGCTTGTCGGGTGCAGCAGCAGCAGCAGCAGCGAGGAGGCGAGGCGCAAAGCACTTTGCATAACGGGAACGGATCTTTTTCAATAGCCAAAAAAAGTTGTTTACGACCGGGAACAGGAACAAAAAAAAAAAAAAAAAAAAAAGACAAGCAGAAACAGGGCAGTGGAATTAGAGGAAAGACCATCATTGGGTGATTGGGGAAATTGCACTCAGCCTTTTGCTAGGTGATGGGCTCAGACCAACAGCGGCAACAACACCCGACCTCACCAACCACACACCTCACAAAGCCCTTTCCAGTTTCGGGTTCAAAAAGTCCCCGGGTCATCATCGCTTCTAGGTTTTATTCTGACTGTGGGACCCTTTTTGTCTTTTTGACTTTCCCCTTTTCTTGCAATGGGCGACGACGATATTAGAGTCGGCGACAATGATGAAAAGAAGAGGGCAACACGCGACTCAATAAGCGACAGTGAAAGCGACGACGACGACGAATCTCGAAGCGTAATTGTGGGTAACGCAATGACGGCAGGATCAACGACAACGACATCGCGTGGTTGGAAGAAATTGAAGGAGGAAGAGCAGCGCAGCGCAGCAGCGGCAGGAGCAGTGACAGCGGCCAAACGCGGGAATTCGGACGAGATCATTCAAATTGAGATGCATGAGAGGCAGTCGGGCACTTCAGCCACTGCGCCGCCGCACTTTTCTTCTTCTGCAGCAATGCACCATCCCGGCAGTGGGGGAGGATTAAGAGGTGGAGGCGCCGGCGCCGGCGCTGACATCATGGGTGGTGGTGAGGATGGACTTGCAGCGGGTGCGGGTGCAGGTTCAGTTGAGTACAAAGTGTACAAGCGCAGGTGGTTTGGACTGGTGCAGTTGACGCTGTTGAATGTTATCGTCAGTTGGGATGTAAGATTTAACCCCCTTTTTCCTTGTCCCTCTCCTTTCTTCTTCTTGTTTGTTTGTTTGTTTCTTGGTTGCAGGTTGATGGATGGCTGGATTGAGGCGCCACCGTTTTTCGATGCCGGTTGAAGGAATCATCAGATCCACACCCACCTCCGTGGACATGGGACGTCTCAATACGAAACACAAAATAAACTGGTCAAGAAAAATAAAAACTTTTATTTTGACCGTTTTCTTTGGGCTTTGATTTGAATGATCTCATTGGATCATGGGGATTTGGTCCTCCAGACCCGGTGCTTTGGTTCATGCAACAGTCAACGAACGAACGAACGGCCCAATGGTTTGGTACACCCATGCACCAGATCTAGGTAGCAACTGCCGGCCCAGGGGTTAGGAAAGGTCATCTCATAAGACACGAAACAAACAAGCAATAGTTTGGAAGAAAACCCGGTTGTCTGACATCTCTCTTTTCAGTGGCTCACCTTCTCTCCTGTCGCCAATTATGCAGCAGAATACTTCAACACCACCGAAACAACAGTCAACTGGCTCAGTACCGCCTTCCTCTTCGCCTTCACCTTTATCTCCCCCGTAGTCATCTACGTCCTGCACCTCGGCCCTAAGCAGTCCATCGTCACCGCAGCGGCTCTCATTCTCGTTGGCAACTGGATTCGATATGCTGGCTGCCACTCATCCTCAAGCGGCAAGTTTGGGGTGGTGATGTTTGGGCAGATCCTCACCGGCCTGGCCCAACCATTTGTCCTTGCTGCCCCATCTCGCTACTCTGATTTGTGGTTCACCAATAAGGGGCGGGTAGCTGCTACGGCCTTATCGTCGCTCGCAAACCCTTTTGGAGCGGCTGTCGGGCAGCTTGTTATCCCGTTCTGGGTCGAAAAGGCCTCTGATGTCTCTAGGATGGTTCTATATGTGTCCATTATTGTATGCTCCACCTCCTTTATGTGCATATCTCCCATGAAGCCCTTACTAACCCTGTTCAAGTCAACCATCTGCTCAATTCCAGCCTTCTTCATCCCGTCCCGTCCCCCAACACCCTCCTCGCCTTCATCAGTAACTACCAAACTCTCCCTCAAGCAATCGGCATCACTCCTACTCAAACACCCCGAGTTTTATCTGCTCTTCATCCCATTCGCCATCTACGTAGGCCTATTCAACTCCATCTCGTCTTTACTCAACCAAATCCTCCTGCCGCACGGATACACGGAAGAAGAAGCAGGCATCGCAGGTGCCATTCTCATCGTCGTCGGCTTAATAACGTCCGCCGTAACCTCCCCCCTGATCGACAGGTTCAAGTCGTATCTCTTGGCAATCAGAATCGCGGTGCCGCTGATAGGATCTTCGTATCTAGCGTTCGTATGGATGCCCGAGACCGAAACGATCCCGGGCCCTTATATCGTCATGGCCATCCTGGGAGCGGCAAGTTTTAGTTTGGTGCCCGTGGTGGTTGAGTACCTCGTCGAGCTGACTCACCCGGTCAGTCCGGAGGTTACGAGTACGGTGGCTTGGAGTGGCGGGCAGGTGCTCGGTGGGATTTTCATTATCATTTCTGGCGCTTTGAAAGATGATGCAAATGGTGGGGACATGAAGAATGCGTTGATTTTTAGTGCCGTCGTGGCGCTTGTGGCTGTTCCGTTGCCTCTGGCCCTGGGCTTGTTTGGAAGAAAAGATATGCTGGAGCTGAGGAGGGTTAGGAGTGATGAGGTTGAGGGCGTCAGGGTTGGGAGTAGCGACGGGGAGGGGATGAGAGGGGACCGAGATGGTGGGGATGGCGGAGATAAGAAAAAGTAAGGACTGAGGATAGTAAGGAGAGGAGTTGGATGATGTATATGATACCCGGGGTGTTTTTTTCTTTTATTTTTTGGTTGCAATTGTTATGATGATGGTCAGTAGGTTATTTTACTGATGCTTTGTCACATTGTATGGTATGTGTAGGGTGGGATGCAGGATAGTTTGTTTCTCCTCATGGATGCAAACAGTCAGCATTTGGCATGCGGAATTTCTACCATGATGGACTATGCAAGTGGCACTTATGTCGTGTCTGGGTTATATACGTAATTATGTTTATTATCCTCGTAATGTATATATAGGAGGGTTGTTAGTCAACCATAATGAATAAACTCTTATGTCCTCTTCCCCCTTGTTTTTTTCCAAGCCTCCCATTACGTTGTTGTTATTTAGTCAGTTCATCGCCTGTTTCTCCATCCAATATTGCCGACATTATACTATTATTGTCAAATCGTCATCGCACACTTTCCCTCTATTGATTTCATCCTTTCATTTCTTCTCAGACTTCTCCAATTTGGCTTCCCACGCCGTCCTTAGCTCCTCCATCTTCTTCCAGCACGCCGCACCGAGCGTCTTGAACTCGGTCAACCTATCCTCTGTCAAGTCCTGACTGCCCGGCTTCCTTCCGCTCAGCTTGCCCTGCGCCCTCAGCTCCCTTACTTCCTCTACCTTGCCTTCCCATCCCCAACCGTCCACCTCGGTCTTCTTGACCCGGCACTCCCCCCACATATTTGTGCTGCTTCCCCATTTGATTCGCTCGGCGTCTACCGAGTCCAGCCACTCCTGTTCTTGCAGAGCGAGCCAGGCTGGCGCGCACGCTCCGTTGTACCCAGTGATTGGGTGCCATGGGGATCCAAGAAAGCGGGTGACGTAGAGGACTACTGTGTACCAGAAGTACATGAATGCGTTTAGGGGAAACAGGGTGGTTTGGACTACGCCAGGGTGGACGAGGTAGATTTTTGGCGGAGCAGGCTGGGCCGTTTTTTCGTCGGAAGAATTGGAAAGATAGCTGGCTACGAACGGCTTTGAGCCGGGCAAAGAAGAGGTAAGTGCCAAAAGATCAGTGAGGCGCTTGGTGGACTCGTAGGCTGCACTTGTCTTGATGGCTTGGAAGTCGTCGAGGGAGAGACAAGGCCAGTCGGGCTCGATGGAGGTTTCCCAGATTATCCTGCCGGGAGAGAGGGGGGTGTTTGTGGCGGGACGGCTGAGGAGGGGTATAAGCTGGTGCGCAAAGAGGTAGTGCCCGAACACGTTGGCGCAGAATACCTGGCCCATGGTTTCATCGGAGGATGGGACGGGCTTGACGACGTGTCCGTTGTCGGCGCCTTTGAAGGTGGGCCAGGTTGTGGCGGAGACAATGCCAGCCGTGACGATGTTGTGGAAGACTTTGGACCAGTCGATGCCGTACCATCCCCCCATGCCGGCGTTGAATATTACCGAGTCGAGACGCGGGATCTTGACATCGTTAAGGGAGATGAAGTCGTCGGAGCTGCTGGGGCTGCTGAGAGTGCCGGAGATGAGCTGATCCGCGGCTTGTTTTATGGTTGGGAGGTTGCAGAGGTCAACTTGCACGCTGAGAATGTGGACGCGGCGGGTTGTGTCTTTTGGATTATAGTTGGGGCCGACGCGGGATTGGAGGAGTTTCGAGGTCGTTGCGAATTCTTTGGCATGTTGGCGGAGGGCATCGATTGTTTCTTGGGATTTCTTGACGCTTCGGGTTGTGGGAATCAGGACGATGTGAGAGGTCAGGGATCGAGTGGTGAGGTATTCGTCGATGAGGCGTTGGCAGATGCCAAAGCCAATTCCACTGCTCGGAAGGTTTGACGTTAGACGCGATCATGGTGTTCTGTGCGGGACGGGCCGAACCTACCTGTTAGCACCAGTGACAAGGACAAACAGAGTATCCTCAGCCGGGACCTGTTTCCAGGGTTCTGGCGCCATTATGGTTGTGTTGGAGACAATCCGTCTCCTGAAGGCTTACAGAGGCCGAAGAAGAAAGGGGAATGGCGGTCAATTGCGCTGGCCTGAGCTCTGCTTTTCTGCTCCGAATCACCGACTCAAGAGATGGGTTGACAAATTCGAGAATTGAAGGCCGTCTTGTTCTATACAGAGCACAGGACAAGCTGTGTTCCAGTTGTTGGGTTTTAGAGTCGTTCTTGAACGCGATCGGTAGCTCTCTTTCCGAGGTGTGGATATCGACAGATCCCAAATTTCCAGCGCAAGTAATTACACAACGTGGGGCGAATACACAAGCACCAAAACGGCTACCAACATTTTCACGTTCCATGGCCTGAGTCGCTCAAACATAAGAATTGGGGGCTAACGTTGATATCTCAGTCATTAAAGGCAAAAAGCAACAAAAGGTCTCTATTTTGTTTCTTTTTCAATAAACAGGCAATGTGTGGGTTCCATGCAACAAGGTCTCACACAGTGAGTGAAGGGGGAATCGAGAATTGTTTCGGTACCCGTTGAACCACTGGCAGATTGCCGCCTAGACCCCTGCACACTGATCTCCAAGCTCCACCCTTCCCGCATCTTTCTCCTGCAGGCAGCCCCACCATGTTTCTCATCAACTCATCTTGAAACATTTCATCAACCTCCAGTCTTCACAGAAACCGTCATACTCTCCACTCAATTCAGCTGCCAGAATGGCACGAAAAGTAATCATATTAGCCGGGGCTCCGGAAAGCAGCAAACTGGATTGGAACACTGCTGGACTGTTGACTGAGTTTCAGGACTCAGTTGCCTGGTTCGCTGGTATAAATAATAACAATCAGCCATCTCCACCAAATGCATCTGCCCAGGACCTGGCCGCTTGGAGGTCTCTCTCTCTAAGCAAAAACCAAAAGCATACCGGCCTCACTCAGCAGTATGCTTCCTTTGCGTTTTGCGGAGGACCGAGTGGCTCTGCCGCCAGCACGGCCCCAGAGTTCTTCACGACAGAGTTGATATCCTTCAACTCCACAGAGGATGATGAGAGCAATCCTATGCTTTCCCAGTTTTACGAACATTCCATAGCAATTCACGAGGAGATGTCGTCATCTCAGCTTCGTTTGGATGACGAGATGAGTGGGCGGGCAGAAGACTCTTTCGTCACCGATGGAACAACGTCCTTCATGAGCAACGAGCCATCTCAGCGACCAACAGCAAAAGAGCCACTCCAATTCCGGGGGAATTCAAATATTACTGATCTTAAGGAAATCCCCTCTGCTGCCCATCTACAAAATATTCTGCCACAGACCATGAGCATCAGCATCATTGCAGGTATCATCTCCATCTCGCAGTCGCGCATGATCAAGACTCGATGGGGAACCAAGTACCTCGCCGAAGTTCTTGTCGGAGATGAGACAAAGGCCGGCTTCGCTATCACATACTGGCTACCAGCAGAGAGCGTATCAAAGAGTCCGCTTGCTGGGCTACGGCCAGGAGACATCGTTCTGATGCAGAATGTGGGTCTCAGCGTGTTCATGAAGAAAGTGTACGGCTCAAGTCTTCGGAAGGATTTGACCAAGGTAAACTTGTTACATCGCATGAAGCTTGACGCTCGAGACATTGGCGGACACTACACTACATCCGACTTGGGCTCGTCAGTGAAAAGATCCTCAAGAAGAACTTCGCAGACGGCGACGTCAAAACAGCCTAACCCTCAGCTCGAGAAGACGCGTCGTGTTCGAGATTGGGTGCTCAATTTTGTTGGAGCCAGTGCCCATGCTGTCAAGGGACCCAAAGCGATCAATGGGAAGCCAAATCCTCGACGCCGCTGGGAACAGCCTCCTGATGACGACAGCCAGATGCCTTAACGGTGTGGTGTCGACAGCAAACGCCTTGTACCGACCCGTAATTTTTCAGTGTTTCAGGTCCACCGTTCAGCTGAACAATGAGGCCTCCCCCATTATGTCATCTTCGAGCTTATACGAAGTGCTAATATTCACTTTTGTTCGGTTTCCCGGCGATGGCTCCGCTCGCCTTGACGCCGAGCCCCTGCCACGGGAGTCTTGGCGGCACGGCACCTCTCGGTATCGGTGACACGCTTCCGTGGCTGTGAAGTCTAACACACGTCATGCGAAGAAATTACACCTACGCGTTCTTACCGGATATACCGGCTTGGGCAGAATCGTGGATTCAGTTTCAAGATATCTGAATGATATATCTTGAAGGGGATGAATGGCCTCAGGAGAGAAATGGTTCGCCAAGGAAGCCATCGACGGTGTGGGTACTTTTGACCCAAAAATCTGAAATTCAAGATGATGCGAAGAAGACATAAGAAATCTAGAAAGGGATGTCTAGAGTGCAAAAAACGTCACATCAAGGTATGTACACATGTGCCTTACATTAGTTCCTACCGCAATCTAACTCGGCGCTCAAAAGTGCGACGAAACACGCCCAAGATGTATAAACTGCGCCACAGTCGAGCGGGAGTGCCAATACTCAACCGCAACACTCGGAGATGTGGGCGAAGGATCTCCCTCGGGTTCAGCTTCGGCTTCCGTGGGTACTAGTCCGCAACCTCCGGGTGTCACAGGCCCCGGTCCGGATTATTTTGGGGTTACGGGCAGCTCCGCCTTTTCGGCCTCCGTCTCGGCCTCTTTTACGGCCGCTCCGGATTTGACATATGCTCCTCTGCCGACCATTTCCATGATGGGGACTCCGCCGGACCTGGGCCATCATTTTAATCCGCACGCCTTCAGTTCCAAAGTCGATTTGGCTCACATGCAACTTCTCCATCACTATCTTACCAACCACTCGGAGATTTACCCTTTTGTCCAGGGCGATCTACACACCATCATAGTTAAGATGGCGTTGTACGGAAGTGAGCGGGAACGGCCGTTTCTTTTGCATTCGCTGCTAGCCTTGTCTGCGAGACATCTCAGCTCATCACCAGGACATCAAGGGCAGCAACAATCGAGATACTATCATGACCTAGCTATTCAGCTGCAGACGCAAGCATTAACGCTATTCAACAGCTTTGACGTCGAGTACTTTGCACAGTCGCTGGAGCGAAGAATACCGGCGTTCATGTTTTCGGCCATCATTGGGTTCCACGCGCTGTGCGACATGTTAAGTTTTCGGGATGAAGATTTTGGAGTTGCTCTGAATAGGTTCACCGAGTACTTGAGGTTGCACAGGGGAATCATAAGCGTGATGGACGGGTATTGGGAGGATCTGAAGCGAACGGAAATGGGCATCGTTTTTCAGATGGCTGTTCCGCCAGATTTCATTGGCGGTGAGGGGGAAGGGCAGGAGTGCGATGATATGATGAGGAGGCTCGAGGGCGCTGGATTGGCTGAAGAAGAGCTGACAGCTGTGAGGAGGGCGGTAAATGCGCTCCAATGGGTATTTGACGCCGCTCCAGAACATAACAGACAGATTCATGTGTTGTGCTACTGGGCTGTCATCATTCCGCAACCGCTGATGACAATGATCGAAATGGGAAGGAGGGAGGCGTTGGTTATTCTGGCGTACTACTTTTTGGCATTGCATTACTGCAAGGATGCGTGGTTGATTGGGGGTTCTGGGGAGTTCTTGTTGAGGGGTTTGGTGAGATACCTGGGTCCGGATTGGGAGGCGTGGGTTGAAAGGCCGATGAGACTGTTGTCAGAGGCTTTGGAGGCTGAGGACAGCCAGTTCTCGGTCAGTCCTGATGTGAGCATGATGAGTTCTCCTCCTCAATCTCAATACTATCCGGACAACGCCAGTCCGTTGAATTGAGTGGCCCAAGGTCACATGATATGGGTTCTTGCATGACTTGGTGTCGGCCAGTTTGGCCCAACCAAAGACGAGCAAGACCTGATCCCTTCTTCGGCGCATCTCAACACCGCCCTCGCCTGCCCTTTTCTCTTAGTTTTGGAGACATAATTTTGTCAACAATGGCTGCTCGGAACTTCATTATCGACCGTCCTTCGCTAGATGACGCTGGACGAATCGCAGAAATCCATATCGCCGCCATGGATGAGAACCCTTTGCTGCACGCACAGTGTCCCACACCGCGGAGCATCTTGAGCCTCCAAAAGTTTTTGAAGAGAGAAGTGGCTAGCCACATTCGCGACAGCGATAGTGGCATTTTAGTCGCTCGACATCCTGGCACAGGTGTGATTGTGGGATTTGCCAGATGGGCCTCACCGTCGTGTCCGGAATCAGTCAAGCTGGAGGAGAGTGCCAGCGGCGCTCGCGATATCGAAGGATGCCAATATGAGTTTTTCGACGGCTACGTTGCAGTTGCCGAGAAGGCCAAGGAGAGAGTGATGACGGCTGGTGGGCTTGGGGCAACGGGCTGTTACCGTGAGTACATAGCTTGCCGTTCCTTCCCCTTCCCCTGACTTTGCTTGGTTTGCTTGGCGCCTATGGATGCGGCCAAGAGGGAATATGGGATTTATGTGTGCCGTACACCATTTCGGTCGCGTGTCGGCGAAAATCTCCATGCGGTTTGGAGGTTTAAGTCCGATGTACATAATTGACCGGATCGCTTCCTCCGGGTGAAGAAGAAGGCCAAGACCTATTAAGTTGCTGATGGTTGGTTTTGCAGATCTCAGCTTCGTTTGTATAGACCCGGCATACCAGGGGCAAGGAGCGGGCAAGATGCTGTCGAAAGCTGTGCTTGACATGGCTAAGGCGGATGGACTACCGGTTTACCTGGAGAGCACAGATGTGGCTGTGAATATGTACGCGAAGCTTGGGTTTCGAAGGGTCGACTCATTCGAGACGAGGATTCCGAGTAGGGGAGGCCCTGAAGCGTTGGAGACTTACGAAGAGGTGTGTATGATATGGAAGCCGTGAGTATCTACGGCGTGTTGTACATTATTGTAGTATAGATTTACGAGATGAATATTATCCGGAGACAGATTGGCCAATCCGGACAGGCCAATATCAGTTGAGGCAAGGGTTCTAGACTAGTGGGTGCCTTCTTTTTTCCCGTCAAGATCTTATGGATCATCAAACCGTCTTTGACCTAGCCCTACTGCCCCAGGTTTTCTCACCCCAGACACGTACACGTGCGTTTTTACCCGAATCAGTCCGTTGCTTCTTCACTCGTTCGTCGGATGTTCAGAAGGTTCAAAGGGAGTGTAGGACAAGACGAAAATGACGGGCATATCTCCCGAAGATTGGCGTTCGGAATCTTTCATGGTTTGCGGATTGGAATTTATCCTTCTCTTTCTTACCTTGACGCTCCAAAATTATGCTGTGCCAGGCTGGAGGAAGATGCAGATTGGCGAAGTCGGACAAGTGACGAGGCCGGCACTGACAGCCTGGCACCCCCGCGCCATTGAAGAAACCCCCCGTCCCGTACACTATGGTAACCCACCTTGCAGGGGGACCCTGCATTGATCCGGGGGAGGAAGGATGGTGGGGTAAAAGAAGGTTTAAAATGGAGGGGCACGAGGGGTTCAAGGTGGGAATCGGATTTTTTTGAAAAAAGTGGCGGGGGAGCCGGGAGTTCGTGAAGGAGGCTGAAAAGGATGGTCTTTTTGGACGAATGTTTTGGAGACTGTTTTAGTGTTACAACGGTCGGTTGTACAAATATCCATCGATCCATTACTAATCATGAAGCTAGTGTAGAAAGTCTCATTCGATTCCAGGTTCCCGGCAGGCAACGAAGCGGTCAACACATCACAATGAACGCCTGAACATCTGAGAGTTTGTTGGTTGTGGGAAGCGAGAAGTGAAGCTTGATGGAGGGGCGCACGACACACACACACATACAGCCAATCCTTGTTGGTTTCTTTTTTTTTTTTTTTTTTTTTTTTTTTTTTTTTTTTTTTTAAAAAATTTTTTTTTTTTTTTTTTTTTTTTTATTGTTTGGTAGCAGGGTTAATGAATAAATTTTAAGGGGGAAAAGTGGGTAAAATATGTGGCTTGTAAATTATT
>MU858821.1:447094-480998 GCA_033297175.1 Cladorrhinum sp. PSN332 | reverse complement strand
ACATGTTCCCCTTTATTTTGTGTTTTTGTGTGGTTTGGGGAATGTTTATTTTTTTGTGTCTGGTGGGGGGCCCCCCAAACACACCACAACACCCTATTTGTTTTTGTTTTTTTTTTTTTTTTTTTTTTTTTTTTTTTTTTTTTTTTTTTTCACATCCTTCTCGCAGCATCACTCATCTCATCAGGCTCGTAGAAAAATGCATACCCGCATATAATATCAAATCACCCCTGGCCAAATATACAACACCACGAAAAAGAGTCGGAGCACTTTCCGGGAAGCGGTGACATTCTAGGGTTCGCCAAGCTTACTGTCAATGGTTTCACCGAAGTGTCGTGCAGCGCCAAAAAAAAATATTAAAAAAAATACCACAGCCCAACAAATGGAGTACCCGCGGATGATGGACTAGCGGACAGTGGGCCCTTTTGTTATCGACAATTTCGAGAGAGAGGCCATCGCCGAGTGAGGAATGCAACTGTGTGACGCACCTTGACTCGGCAAAGGGGAGCCATTACGTTAAATGTATTCCGAAACAGGCGGGAACTTTTTTTCTATTTGGTAATTGGAGAACCCGTCCGATACTTTGGGGAGACCTGCAGCGACAACCGCCCGCAAACACCGAAGCCGGAGACTCTTGCGTGGATGATGTTAGGGCCAGTGGGCCACCAAGTATCACCATTGGTACCGAGCCCCGTTATCGCCGGGGGGGCTTGCTGTTGGAGCTTCTTTTTACCATTAGGAATTTCGCAATGGAAATCGGAACGGGTAGGGGGTATGCAGAGATAAGGTCGGACGTTTCGCTATCATCGTGCATGATGGATGGACGACTTTTTTCTGCATCTGCGGCACTGCATTATCAGCAAAGGGAAGGAGAGAAATGAGAGATGGTCGGACGGGAAGGGCAACCGCTTCCCACGCTCACTCCCACTTCAATCACTCGACACCAATTGGCCCATTCGGGGAACGCGGGGCATTTCTCTTCTTGGTTCCCTACACCATCTATCTCGACACAGGACACGCTTCCATCACGTCTGTCTGTTAATGATTGACATGGAGGTTCGAAAGGAGAAACATGGAAGTTGGCAATTGTCATACCCAAGAAGTCCCGATGGATCTTCGTATCTTGGTAACGTGCTAAAACTGTCCCAATTACCTGGGCATCTGGAGACACTCCAGCCTTTAGTCGGTTTGTCGCTGTTAGAGCATCTCATCCAGTCCCCTTTTTCGGAGGACATGTTTCCTTTGAACTTTCTCTTTCATCATTATATTTTGGCGTTGCCTGCCGGGAGCTAGGAACCGACTAGTTGCCGGTTTCTTCTTTTCTTTCCCTCCCTGTTTTTTTCTTCTTCCCTCTTCGTCTTCCAAGTTCTTATCAAAACAATACAAGATACAATTGCTACTCGCAAGTTCGAGTCCAACACTTTACGACGCTACCCCCCATTGTTCTGTCGCATGCGTTCAGGCCGTTGCAAATGACGCAGATAAGCCTGTCTTATCTTGTGCTAGTCTCGATCATCACCTAGATACCCCAGATCCCACCCTGCTCCAATCTGGGGACGTCAACTCATACACACGCATACACACCCACACTTACATACACACGACACCCCCGCTCATCCGGACACCGAACCGCTGCGACACGTCTTTTATATCTCCCGAAACCTCCGTTTCCAAGCAGACGGGGCCCAATCACTGGTTGATATATCAAGTGCGATAAGGCATTTCCACGGCATTCATCGGCCGGCTGCATCGCAATCGTCATCACCAAGCATCATTCTGCATACCGATATTGATATCAAACACACGACACACGACAAGGCCCCACGCGTTGGCTTAACCGGAACATCCGAGGACGCGGGTTAGACCGTTGGATTTGAGAAAGAAGGCTTGTCTGAACCCCAGAGTCTTCCGCTGCGTCGGGAGCAAGCGTGTACATAACCTTATCTCGGAGCCTGTCGTCCCTTATCAGTCGATCACCAACGCCAACACCCACCTGCAGTTCATCCCCTGGAGGAAAGGATCTCCGTCTCGTGACGTCCCGCGGACCCTGTTCAGGTCACTGCCCTGGGACCGTCTGAGAGCTGGTTTCTGTTTGGCTCGCCTCGGCCCGGATTCATCAGATTGCACACACCTCCCATACCTCTGAGCGTGGGGCTACCTAGAAAATCGAAAAGAGGTTTTCCGATCTTGGAATCTGGCGTGACGAGGAGCCGCCTGGTCTCGGCTTGGTTGGGGTGCGTGGCAGTGTTTTGTTTCCCACACGCCCCCTCAGCACCTCCGGCATTTGGAGCGATAACCTGCATTTCCCATTGATCGTGCATCCACTGAACTTTCATCTCCAACCAGGGGAGATCTGGGAAATCCGACAGTGAAAATCTCCGAGCTGCAGGTCTTATCTTTGCACCCTCCTTTTTACCACTTCAACATGTCCGCTCCCGTTGCCGTCCAACGGACGGCCCCTATCGCTATCGCGCCAAAACCAGCCCGCTTCCCACCCAGCCGCCAGGGCAGCATCGCCATCGACTCATTTCATACTGGACTTCGAAGTGGGTTTGACTCTCCAGACTCGGGCTCGGTGAGCGGTAGTCACTCAACCCCACCTTGTGAGGCTTGCCTCCGTCGTAGAAGTGATTGTGTCGTGGGCGAAGAAGACGACAACTGTGTTGCATGCCAGTACAGTGGGACTGAGTGCTCATTGGGAGAGAGCCCGCCCCTTCGGAAACGCAAACTTAACGGTGACGCCGAGGATAGAGGGAGTAAAAGAAGGTGAGTGATCCTTCCCTTTTGAAACAAACCCCCCACGCCTAAACTTGCTTTGCGATATCTGACATTTGATTGGATGGTCCAGCTCCCCTGGAAGGTCTGATAACAGAAGGCGGAAGCATCAGCAGCAACCCAGTATCTCTTGCGCAACCACAGCTAGCAGTTCGCTCATCGAGGACATGGCCAACTTTGGCGGTCCTACCATGCTCAAACGAACTCTTGGGCTCCAAGCCGACAGGTACAGTCAGTACATAGGGCCCACAACCGACTTTGAGCCCTCCTTGATCAACCTTTCTTCCTTTGACCCGCAGGATGAGAGTCTTTTAGCGAGGGGTACCCTGAGGAGAGTCAGCGATAACGACACGTTCCTTCTCCTACCTGATTACAACACACCCGGATATGAACACATTACGGACGATGTCGACGAAATTGAGAGGATCGTCGCGCCCCATGGCCGGAAGTTGATAGACTTGTACTTTCGAGTAGTGCATCCAGCCTTTCCCATCATTCAAAAGACGGTCTTCCTCGAAAAGTACGAACGATCCCATCGCGAGTTCGCACCGCCGCTCCTCGCCGCCATCTATATCTTGGCCATCAACTGGTGGGACCACGATGAGGACCTTACCATCCTTTCGAAACCCAATGTCCGCGAACTCGAGCGGCTTGTGCGGACCACCCTGGCCGATTCCATGTACAGACCCAAATTGTCAACAATCCAGGCTGGTCTGCTTCTTTCACAACGGCCCGAAGGAGACCAATGGGCTCCAACCGCTCAGCTGGTAGCCATCGGACAGGAACTTGGTCTTCATCTCGATTGCTCCAGCTGGAAAATCCCTCCCTGGGAGCGTGGACTGCGTAAACGCCTTGCCTGGGCGCTTTACATGCAGGTTTGTTTCCCGTCACATCCTACCATTTACCAACTGCACCCGAGTCCCTAACTTTTCGGCAGGACAAATGGGGAGCGCTCGTCCACGGTCGGCCCTCGCACATCTTTTCGTCAAACTGGGCCGTTCAGCCACTGAACCTCAACGACTTCCCTGACGTCGAGTGGGACGAGAACAACAATGAAGAGCGCATCGAAATCGAGCGTGGCCGTGTGCTGTTCAACCAAATGATTCACCTGTCGCAAATCCTTGCCGAGATCCTCGAAACCTTCTATACCCTCCAAGCTAGCGCGCAGTGCGCTCAGGGCGTCCAGCTCGTCTTGTCGCTCGCCAAACCGATCCAGCTGAAGCTCAAAGATTGGTACGCAGCGTTGCCGGCTATCATCCGTATGGACTCGACGTACCAGACGCCAACCCAGTTGGCTACCCCTTCATCCCAGATTGGATATTTGCACCTTGCGTACTTTGCGACCGAGATTACGCTGCACAGGAAGATTGTCAGGTCGATGGATGATTCTGATAACGTGTCGTATCATATCCAACAAATTTGTCGGTCTGCGGCCAAGGCGCGTTTGATATCTGCCATGGATTTTGTGAACCGTCTGACTCCCGCGCACTTGAGAGCATTTTGGTACTTTGCTTCCAAAACCAACTTTGCGCTGATCGGGACGTTTGGCTCGCTTTTGTGGGCTACTAGCCCTGGAAGGGAGGAAGCGGAGTGGTATAGGAGACGCTTGGGAGAGTATAGATGGACATTGTCGGTGAGCTCGAAGCCGGGCGAAAATAGAGCCTTGACCGAGTTTGCTATGGGGATGTTGGACATCAGCACGGGACTGCTAAAGCAGTTGCCAGAGAAACCGTTGCTCAGCCGGAGCGGGAGCGCAGTTGACATTGAGGGGATGAGGAGGGGGAGTATGTTTGCGCTTGGAGGTAGCGGAATAACCGCTGGAGGGAGCAGCCTGAGTTTGGCCAGTGGGATGCAGGTGGGCTTTGGGTCCATGCAGAGCCCGAGGAGTGAAGAAGGCGGCGGTGGAGGGAGTGAGAGCAGTGACGAGGGTGTTTATGGCAATTTCTCTATGACGTCTGGGATTGCTGGGTTGAGGGATCGATAGAGCGGGTGAGAGTGTGGGAGTGGTGAGTTTCCGAGAGACCAGCCTGTGTGTGGTCGCCTGGGGAGTGTGGAGTTATATCCTCCGGATGAGGTGTCGTCTGGTTTGGACAGCGCCGCAAAAAACGACGATGACGATGGTGCTATGGTGGTGATGTTTTCCCAAATTATTCCCGACTTGGACATTGGTCGGCATATGATAATATGGTCTCGTGATGCCTCCGCGGAGATGCAAGTCTCACGATTTGTGATGGTCCCGTTCGTTCGGGTCAGGGCAATGGCCCGCGCCTAGGGGCCGCTTCCGCATGGCGTGCCCAGCACGCGATCTTTTTGGAGATCGCGGGGGATGCATACCCGATGGCGTCATCCTTTTCTTTTTCTTTTTTTTTTACTGGAAGGACCCTTCGTGCAGCTTCACACATGGCTGCACACCAGTGCCATGATACATACAACTAACCTGATGATGAGATGATGGGTTTATGACTCTCCTTTTTGTTATTCTTTTCTGGAGGACTTCTTGAACAACGAAACATTTTTGGTATTATACCCTTCCTTGCACAATGGGTCATGTTTTTGTCCTGAATAGAAAAAGGGGGTTCTCTTTTTTTTTTATGATGATGATGGAAATTGGAGGATGGATGGTGGCTTATCTAACACATATATTTATTTATGTATCATATTGCCGGGGAATTTTGGCTGGGTATTGACATGGGAGGAATGAATGATATTACACAGACACACACACACACAACAAATGGTAGATTGCAAGATTTTATATAGGTGGTTTATTTGTGTAACACACTGGAGAGGTATATCTTATGAGAATGAAATATAGAAGAATGAATTGTTATATCACTAATATCATAGTTTTCCCAATTAGTTTCTTAGTGATCGTGTGGTATCTTGAAATGTGTGTTCCTGAGGGGAGGGGCGGCTGGTGTCGTTTTTGTCCTGTATGGATGATCAACAATGCCGCCTTTACGTTGATTAGCTTGGTTCTGCAGATATTCAAGAAGCTCTTTTTGTCTTTAGAAGGTCTAATTATCTTCGGAAAGGGTTTTGTTTATTTTGATCAAGGCCTGGTTGTATCTAGTAATAATGCCTATTCTTTTAGCAAAGCCTCCTGACGACCAGGGCACGCACTTACAACGGCTCGAAGCATTCATCGTGTTGTGTTTAGATCATGCTGATGTGTTGAACATGGCTGGATGTTACCGCTCATATCTCAAGATACACTCAAGTAGAAGGTTCAATAATATCCATTGTGCTACACTTCGCTGAATCTTTCGTGTGCACTTTTACAAACCGCTATGTGCCCTAACCTTTCAAAACCATGAACACCCTTCGAGTCCCGCGGAACTCATTGCGTGGCATCCCATCTGCTTCAATCATACTCCCTGTGGAAGAACTTTTCCCTCCCTTCCTTGTCCGCAGATACATACTCTCTTCTCCAATCCTCCGGTAGCGTCTCACCCCAGAAACTTGGAAAACTAAGACTCTGTCCGGGCGGCATCCTTGTATTGACCCAGTTATTCACCTTCTTCCCAGGACGCTTGCCCTCCGCACGCATGATCTGCATCTCCCTGACGCCGCAAAACATTCCACTCCTTCCAACACGTTCAACAAGCTTCCACTCTTGCCCATCCCACACTTCTTCGGTGAACTCTTCTCCCTCTTCAACTTCCTGCCATGGATTCTGTGCCTCCCGCGTGAACCAGCTGTGAATATCACTCATCACCCTGAACAACCTCTCCCACTGTTGAAAGAACCCGATCCATCGAAAGACCCTCTCATGGTAGGCAACCCGTACATAAGGATTAACATATATCTCTCCATTCTCTGTCCTATCCCGGTTGGCAACCTGCCTTAGGTCCGCCGAGAATAAACAGCACTCGCACGCATCGTAGTACGCCTCGGGCTCATGACGGAACCTTACCGGCGTCGCGACATGCGAAGAATGGTCCGGATCAACAGTCTGCCCACCAACAGCGGTTGTTTCAGCATCCAAATTTTGTACATACTTGCCCTGCACAGCCATCATCCCGCCCCAGCACGACTTGACTCTAACCGCATCCTTCTGTGCCAGCACATCTGCTCTTGAGAAGCTGCTCCCTCGCTTTCCAAAGAATGGATACAGAGTCTGGTACGAAGCATATCCATCCGCATCGCGTAGTGCATAAACGTCGTACATCCTGTGCGGCTCGAAGAAGTCTAGTGCACAGGCGGCGAGGTAGTCTCCCTTATTGGTGTTGAAGATGAGATGGGCTGCGTCCATGGGCTCAAAAGCCACGTCGTTCATGAAGAGGATTTTGTCAAACTTGGTGGGGTTGGCAGGATCAAACTTGTCCAGGGGTCGAAGCGCCCGGTTCCGGAGTTCAGCTAGGTAGGCTACCCGCTTGACACGGTGAGTGCCGTCGGGTAGAGTGACGGTAGGGAAGTCGGCTAAGGAGACGTGAGGTTCACTGACGATGTGGTGCTCACATGGAACCTGGGCTTTGAGATGGTCGAGGGCTGTCTGGCCAATCTCACCGCTGTCGTTCTCGTAGATGCTAAGAAATACATTGGGAGGGCCGAGTAGGTGGATGAGACTGAGGACGCGTTGACCCCAAAGCCCATCGGCGAGATTGCCGTCTTGGTCATAGAGAATTGTGGAGACGAAGACGGTTTGGTTGTTAGGATTTGCGCACCCGGCCGTGGGAGCTGGACCGACGCATTGTTGGCTGAGACTCTTGTAGTGCTTGGGATGTCTGGTGTACGAGGGGTTGAGGGTTGGTGTGAGGATGACTGTAGATATTGATGCAATGACTATGCCCTGGATTGCGAGGCGAAGAGGGCGTGGTCCAAGTCGAGTGGGGCGTCGAAGTATGCGTCGTAATCTGTTGATGGCCCAGGCCCCAAAGAAATGTGCATCTTGCTGGTCTGCACGCAGCAGGCGGTGCCGTTCTTCATGGTCGATGTCGTTGCAACCACCTAGACGGGTGGGCTCGGGATTCATTGTGAAAATGAGGTCGCAGTCATTGAGTTAGCCTGGTCGCCTCGTATCACCTCCCTTTTGGGTTGTGTGCCTGTAGCCGTCTTCTCTCGTGTTGGCTGACACTGCTGAGAGCAACGGGGCCGCAACAACGTTACACAGTAACCTGTCACAGAAGACCTGTGCAGCAGCAGTTTGATGACATGAACAGTGGCTCATCTATTTGTGACCGGTACACGAATTTGGCGATCGATTAACACGGCATAATGGCCGAGTCTCGTCCTAACTGCTCCGTGGCAGGCGGGGGACATACCGGTAGGTGGGCCATAAGACTGAACTCTAGGTAGCTTCTTGAAGAATAACTGTTGCCTAAGAACAGGAGGTGTTCAATGATTCGCCTTCCCAGGCATTTCACAACAGACGCGTCACCACCATCTTTCCACATTTGCATTGCGTAGAACTGTGAACCAACAATGGGGGGCGTCGCACTGCAAGGAAGATGAAGGTGGGTCCTTGTCAATTAGCGTGGAGTTGCAGGGCTGGCACTGCCTGGTAGCAGGAACCATGTAAGAGCCCCTGCTACGAGGTAGTCTTGGCAACACCTCGAGGATTGCCCCTCCAAGCTCTCTCTGTTTCTTGCCCTGACACAGAACGCATTTCCCAGGTTGACCAGGAAATTTTGTTCAACGTAGTTTCACTGTCATGAAGTACGCAACAGATTCTCTCCGATAGCTGTCAATCTGGGCCACATTTGCCCCGTTACCAGACAGGCTCATACCAACCACCACACAAGGACGCCCTTCTGTTACACCTGCTCTTTCCGTTTGTTGTCTCTCCGCCCACAGGCCTAAATTCTAAATCACAAACATTCTTTCAAATGCGGTGGCTTCTGGGAGGTCCACGTCCTCCAAAACGACGATTCCGCTTTTCTCGAATTCTCCAATATCGCATACCCTTACTCATCCTCCTCCTTGCAGCCACCATTGAGGTCTTCCTCCACACCCGCAAATATGCAGTACACCAGCCCCACCGAGAACTGGACTTGCCATTTGCGACCTCTTGTCAAGAACCCAAAGTCGATGCTCCGCGCGAGAATGCTGCGATCGTCATGCTGGCACGCAATAGCGAGCTCGAACAGGCCTTGCATAGCATAGTAAGCATTGAGAAGCACTTCAACCAGTGGTATCACTACCCAGTTGTCTTCCTCAATGATGAGAAGTGGGACGAGGCGTTTATCGAGACTATGAAGGAAACAGTTAGCGGTGAGGCACGGTTTGAAGTCATTTCCAAAGAGGAGTGGTTGTATCCTAAGTGGATGGACCAGGATAAGGCCAAACAGAGCATCGCAGAGCAGGGAAGGAAGGGAATCCTGTATGCTGGAATGGAGACCTACCATCACATGTGTAGGTTCTTCTCAGGGCAAGTTTCTTTTACGCCAGGTCGCGTTTCCAGGCCAAGTTACTAACTATCTGTACTCACAGAAAATTCTACACCATTGAGGCCCTGCGCGACTACAAATGGTACTGGCGTGTCGAACCAGACGTCGACTTCCACTGCTCCATAACATATGACCCATTTGCAGAGATGGCCAAGAACGGCAAAGTATACGGCTTCACGATCTCGCTTAGGGAGGAGCAGGCTACTTGCCCAGGTCTCTTTAGGCGCATCGCAGACTGGAAGGAGAGCCACCACCTCCGTACTACAGAACTATGGAAGGCCATGATTGCGCCATCCTGGATGCCATGGCCGTTTCGGTCAATGATGAGCTGGTTCGGTCACCGCGACAAGCACGGCGACGCTTGGAGTCTCTGCCACTACTGGAGCAATTTTGAGATTGCTGATCTTGACTTTTTCCGGGGTCATCAATACCAGAGTCTCTATCAATCACTTGAGAGGTCGGGAGGGTTTTACTACGAGCGGGTAACGTCTTATGCATCTACATCATCGCATGAATTATTTGTTAACTACTCCTCAGTGGGGTGACGCCGCCGTCCACTCGCTGGCTGTCGCCATGCTTCTCGACCCGCACCAGGTCCACCACTTTGAGGACTTCGGCTATCGCCACGACGACTTCTATCAATGCCCTGCCAACGCGCCGGGCGGACAGCTCCCAGATTCGGAAATTCTTGGCAAGACTTCCGAGAAAGTTTCTCCTGAACTCCAAGACGGGATCGGTTGTCGTTGCGAGTGCGACGGCACCAAGACGAGGAACATTCCCGGTTATTGTTTGGCCAAGCTCAAACAACCAAACACCGACAAGAAGCTTGGGATTGTGGGATGGGCCAAAAGTTGGTACTGGTAGAAGTAAACGCAATGGGTTCTTTATGTCCTTCTCGTTGACTTGCATATATTATACGGCGCTCAGGGATTTGGGTGGCATACTTTATTTTCGCGGGGATACCCAACAATCATAACATACAGGAGGTATAGCATTTATTCCCGCCATAGAGGTGTTCAAAATGGCGATGTCGTGTTTATATAGTCGTGTGGCCGTGTAGGGGGTTTCCGGTCTGGAGTCCTTGTAAGGATGCGCCTTGGCGCTGATGCGATTCGGTCTTTGTTTACTTAGCCCCTGAAATGCACATATTTTCCATTTTCGAAGTAGCGATCGTGACCGCAACCACAACTTGAGCGTTTATCAGTGTTTGTCTTCTGAATTCTTTCGCTACCATGCACACAGAAACCAAGTCATACAAATAAACGTCTTTTTGACCCGTTCTCCTGACTTCAAGTCGCACCCAATGCCAAAAAGACCATCCAGACTGCGCAAACCAAGACCCATCATTTCTCTCATTAGAAATTTACACAACACCAACTACCAGGCGCATCGTAATTCCTGCCAGAACACCCTACAGCCCAATACTTCTTTTCGTTAAAACTGTTTCGAATCCATGCCGTCTTGGCTTCCCGAGCCTACCTAATGACAGCTGGCATTTCGCCGCTCCACCCTGTCGTTGCCTTTCATAATTCATCCTCCACGAACCTCCTCACCAAAAGATTGAACCTCGTATTTTTGGTGCGCACAACCTCCGGCGTCAACTTGCTCAAGTACCTGTCCCACGCCAACTGATTCCAGCTGTGATATGCCAATTGATTCCTGAAGAGGCTCCCCTCGTTGCGTTCAATCTTGTCCTGCCACTCGGCCGTTTCCCTTCGGTCCAGCAGCGAATGCATCCACTCGATGTGTCTCCAAGTCCAGGTGGGCCAAAAGAATGCGTCCGGCGCCAGGGTGCAGACTTGGTCCGGGTTTTCGTCTGCCAGTATTTTGGGGAGGCGGACGGAGTGGTAGTTCCATTCCTTGGAGAGGTCCGCGTGGGAGTATGAGTCTAGCCACCTTTCCAGGAATGTGGAATTGGGCCGGGAGATTATCACTGCGTTGCAGAGGCCCCAGCGGTTTCCGCCTTCGTGGCCCAAGATTGCCGACTGTGGGTTTTGGAGGAGGGAGGTGAAGGGGCGGAGGGCGAAGGCGTCGACGTCTAGGTAGATGCCTCCCTGGGCGAGGAGGGAGTTGAGGCGGAGCGTGTCGGATAGGTGGGCGTATTGAAGGGTTTGTTGGGTGGGGTTTGGCGGTGGATGGTGGACTAGGGTGACGCCTTGTTTTGTCAGGCGACGGACCCAGGGGTTTGTTTGCGGGCTGGCGTATGGGTCGGCGGACGGTGGGTAGGAGAGGTAGGTATAGTGGAGATAGACTGCGTCGGGGGAGAGTGAGACGAGGGCGGAGCGGACGGCGAGGTAGTTGAGAAAGTCGAACTGGGTGTTCCTCGAGTCGTAGAGTGGGTTTTTGAGACCGAAGTTGAAATGTACGATGTTTGGAATCGGCGGCTTGGAGGGGGAGGTTGAGTGAGTATTATTGGTGTCTGGTAGTCCGGAGGTGCCGTTCAAGCACTGGAGCTCCGCGTCCGTCGGCATCCAAACCTGCTCGACCCATTTTTGTCCTGACCATGGGTGGGTTTGCCACGCCCAGTCAAAAAGATAGCAAAGCTTGGGTGCAATCAGGTATAGTATGAATGCAAGGTAAAATAAGATGCATAATCGTAGGGCATTACGGACTACCATTGTTCATCAGGTAGTCGGAGATGGTTTTTGTTGGAGTCGGTTCGGGACGACCATACCGCAAGACTGGAAGAAATATAAAAAAAATTATAATGTAAAGAGAGGCCGAGTGAGAAGAATGGGGATTGTATGTCATTTGGTGTTACTTTATGAGAGAAGCAAAGGGAACACTTATTTTTGCAGGAGTTGGGTAGGTAGGTATGTACCTTGGTATCTGTTGTGGGGTCGACGGGTGAGACGAGGGCCATAGCTTGCACAAAACCCCCCGGGGCTCTACTCGTGGAGCTTCTTCGGCAGGAATCTTTGCAAGTTACTCAAGTTGCAAATTGTGTTTGTTCATCTTCCAGTCCTTTCATTTCTTGCACCTTTTGGAGCAAAAGGCCCAATTTTCTTCATTCTCCGGCCGAGCTGAAACCTCGTCAGCAACTGCAACCATGATCCATACCCCATACCTAGGTCTGATGTTGAATTTCCACCTGTATGGAACTTGTGGGCAAATGGTATCCTCCATAGACCACGGGTTACGTATGCTTTCATCACAAACAAAGACCAATATTGCTTACCTGCTTGTTTGTCAATGCTAAATCTGTGCCATAATTATCGACAAGCACGTATATACACGCTGTGTAGGTATGTTTGGGACCTCCATTGAGCTGTTATGTCCCCAGTCTGTACCTCTAGTCATTGAAACATCAGGAGACTTCTCGATCGCTTCAGCCCCACTATCTGACCTCAGTTCTGAGGCTCGTAACTTCCAGGCTGAACAGGGCTTATCAGATGCATAGAGTCTCATGTCGGTTAGTTTTCCTGTCGGTTAGTTTTCCTGTCGGTTAGTTTTCCTAGCGGTTAGTTTTCCTGGCGGTGAGCAGTCTTGTAGAACGAACGCGACAAGGGCACTGCCGAGTAGCTACTTGCCAATACCATCTCGCCTCCATCTTCTTCAACGTATGGTCTCGTACAAAACGAATGCTATTGCGGATCTGTAATTGCTTGAATTTTTTTGAACCAGCAAGGGGGTTTCCTGCTGCCTGGAGTCTTATACCCCGACTTACGCGTTCATATACGTAATTATTCCCCCCCTTTTTTTTTTGTACAAGACCCATGCTGACGTTTGAAATGCAACCAACTGGGTGCTTGCTTACAGTGTTCCATGGAGTCCAAAAGCACCCGAAACTTCTTCACTTGGTCGCTCATAAAGATCGTCGGAGGTATTTATAGGACCCATTGGCACCGACAGATTTTAAACAGCAAATACCTACCACAGTCTGGGATGAATTGATGAGCGAGCGACACGACAGATTGAACATACCTCAAAGTCTCTGCCCTAACAAATTGGATTCTGATCCGCTAACTTTTATGTATTGATTCGCTTAGAAACGCCTAACCTTTGAATCCATCCCTTTGCGCATAATTCGAATTCCCTACCCAAATTGAGAGGTCTGAATAGCTTCAGTATGCCAAGCCCAGGGCCAAATTGTGGGGTAATCCCCAAAACCGTTGGCTAGCGATGTGGGTCACTCCCCGCACCTGTCATCCGGCAGCAGAACGCACGTTGCCCTGCATCCGTCTCAACTCAATCTTGTTTCATTCGGTTTTATGCTTCTTCTAGCTCTTCTTCATATAATCCGAGAAGCCATTACACGCCACAACCTGTGCAACGGCTTCGCTTCGGGCCACATACGCGATCGGTAATATTTGATACACCACTAGATATTGTTTTAGGCGCCGGATTCCAAATGCCAAAGGACTGAGGACTGAGGACTGATTGGCGCTGGCTCGCAATGCATGCGTCTCGAGGAAGCGCCGTGCTTGGTTGAAAATGGATAGTGAGGCAAAATAACTTACCATCCGAGCCTCGCTCGTTACAGTCGACCACGTGTTTGCCTTCTCTTTTATCTTCAAGAACGGCAAAGGGCTCTCTGGGACCCCTAGGCCCCCAGATTGACGGGGCTGTTCAATGGACAGCTCCACGATGGTGCCATGCCCTAATCAGAGAATATTAGCGGTAAAAGCTGCCCTCGGAGCCCAGCGAATTACCCCCTGCTTTTGGAGATGCAACGGGGAAAAAAGATGGTGGTGTGGACTCTGTGCCGGACGATTCCCCCCCCAGCCATCCTGTTTGTTTTCCTTCCCAGATCGCGACTTTGCGACCTTCACCTTTTTGCGACGACAATCCTTTTTTTTTTTCGCTCAAATTTAGCTGAATAGCTTTATAAAATCCTTATTCTTTACTTTTCATCCTTTTTGCTTCCACTTGACAGTTTGTTGTGCACGCTTTTGTTATCTCATTTGTAAGTTTCCAATCTGATTTCCCAAATTTTCGCATTTTCGCATTTTCGCATTGCGACCGAAAGGTCTGTCGCGAGATCCTCGCGTCGTCGCCCGCGCAACCACCACGGTGTCGCCCTCACATAGGACTTCAAGGTTTGTTTAGTTAACATTGCGCGACAGGTAATATCTCATTTTTCAATCATTCACAATGGCTCGTGAAGGAACTCGCTCGTCGACCGGCAACTCGAAGCCCCGTGTCTTCCAGGTCGTAGACACCGCCCCCGCCGTGAAGCGCGCTGCCAAGCCCAAGACGGAGACCACCACTACCAAGACTGAGGTAAAGGGCGCGAAGCCCACTGGTGTAACCAAGAAGAAGGCTGCTCCCAAGAAGGAGGCCGTCGCGAAGAAGGTATGTTGCTATATGTTCTGATCCTTGTCCATCGCACATGCGTTGTGATGCTAACTTGTCTCAGGCCAAGGCTGCCGTGAAGAAGACCACCAAGAAGGCCGCCGGCAAGGCTGAGAAGCCTGAGAAGGCCGAGAAGCCCAAGAAGGCGGCTGAAAAGGCCGAGAAGGAGGTGGAGGAGGAAGAAGAAGAAGAAGAAGAGGAGGTGGAGGAGGAGGAGAAGAAGGAAGAGAAGAAAGAGGAAAAGGCTGAGAAGGCTGAGAAGGTAAGTCTCGATCCTATCACTCCTTGGTGTAATTACTCCTGCTGACTTGCACCGCGACCAAGCCCAAGGCAACCAAGAAAAAGGCTGCTGCTGCCGCTGCCGAGTAAAACGGCATACAAACAAGTTCTTCTTTGTGAATATCTCCTTGTCGGCACATTCTCTTGAGTCATTCTCCTGTCCATGTTCTCTCTTTTTGGCTAGGTCAGTCAACGTATTTATGTTGGAGCAACGTCTTGGGGTTAGTTTATTCCTTTTGGTTTCTTGTTAAGCAGGACGAGGGACGATGAGGAGAGCATATGTAGTAACATCAGCGGGAAATTTGTATCTATGGAATGATTTTTAAAAGGCACAACAAGCAAGGTCACTGCTATTGACATAAATATCTGATTCGTAATTATGTGGCATTTTCCGTATCTTACGCATGATTGTTACGACAACGCCCCGCTGGAACGCACCAGCTTGGCAAGGTCCCAGGCTGCCAATCAGGGCCCGGGGGAGCTCATGGTAATTAAGGTTTAGCGCAGATTAGCGTCCAGGAAAGGGCGGCGCGGCGTGTCTGGCAGTCGCGACTTTTGGTCCTCGCGAATCTTTACTGGGATTCCAGTTTCCAACTTCCAACATTTTAACGGCGCAACTCCGACATGATAGGAGGCCATCACGCAACGCCAATATGTTAATCGTCAAGCCTTCGTGGCTTCGCCACTCTGGGGAATCCAAGGACTTTGAGGTCTACTCATGCCATGTCTCGCAGGACGGCAAAAGGCTGGCGACGGCCGGAGGAGATGGTCACGTCCGAATATGGTCAACCGAAGCCATCTACAATCTTGACGATCCGAAATACGACAAACCGCGCCAGCTCTGCCACATGAGCCATCACCTAGGCACCATACATTCCGTCCGCTTCTCTCCAAATAGCCGCTATCTCGCATCCGGGGCCGACGACAGGGTCATTTGCATCTACCAGCTCGATCGAAACCCGCCCTCACACGCAACGACGTTTGGCACCAATGAGCCGCCCCCGGTCGAGAATTGGAAAACACACAAGCGCCTAGTCGGCCATGATAGCGATGTTCAGGATCTTGCGTGGTCGTACGACAATTCAATCCTCGTCTCCGTTGGACTTGACTCCAAGGTGGTAGTGTGGTCAGGGCACACTTTCGAGAAGCTCAAGGTTATTGCCGTCCACCAGAGTCATGTAAAGGGAATCACATTCGACCCTGCAAACAAGTTCTTCGCAACCGCCGGTGACGATCGAACCATCAAGATCTTCCGATTTACCCCTCCACCCCCGAATGCGACGCAGCACGACATGGTTAACAACTTTGTCCTCGAAACAACCATAAGCGCGCCCTTCAAGAGCTCGCCGCTGACTACGTACTTTCGGAGATGTAGTTGGTCTCCCGATGGCAACCATATTGCTGCGGCGAACGCAGTCAATGGTCCAGTAAGCAGTGTTGCTATCATTGAGCGATCAAGATGGGACTGTGAAATCAACCTGATCGGACACGAAGGCCCCACAGAAGTCTGCATGTTTTCTCCCAGATTGTTTCACACCGAAAACCCCAACGACCCCGACGCGGCCAAGCACCCTTCTTCACTCGTAACGGTTATCGCCTCGGCAGGACAGGATAAGACACTCAGTATCTGGAATACGAATACCTCGAGACCGGTGGTTATCCTGCAAGATGTGGCATCAAAATCCATCTCAGACTTGGCTTGGGCACCCGATGGCCAGACTCTGTTTGCCTGCAGCTTGGACGGCGCGGTGATAGCAGTCAAGTTCGAAACGGGTGAGTTGGGCTGGGTTGCAGAGGCAGAGGAGAACGACAAGGCGCTGGAGAAATTTGGTATCGCGAGGAAGGGAATGGGAACCGCCGAGGACGTTGACGGACTTCATCTGGAGAACCACAGCAAAGCCGGAGAACTGCGTGGAGCCGAGTCCAGGATGGGTGCACTCATGGGAGACTTTGAGCCTGCCAAAGAGACTGTGACAACTAATGGTGTGAAGCCGGCGACCAAGAACGGGGAATCGACCACAAATGGCACGCCAGAGTCCAAACCTGCCAAAGATGCGCCGGCGGAAGAGAGCGCTGATAAAACGGCGGAACGAATAAATGAGTTGAAAGCGAGAGTACAAGTTACCAAGGACGGAAGGAAGAGAGTTGCACCATTGCTCGTATCATCATCAGGAACCGGTCTTTTATCATTACCACAGTCGCAACTGGTGGGCGCAAAGTCCACCACATCAACACAAAGCGACACGCCCCAGACAATTCTGGATTTATCCAAGCCGTTTCATGGCTTGCCACGCGGCGGCATCGCCGCACTGCTCCTTGGGACCAAGAGGAAAGCTATCGCGGCTGAAGGAGAAGAGGACGAGGGGCAGGCAAGCAGACGGCCAACGTCAGGTCCAGTCCCGATCGTTTCTGACACCCCTGACGGCCTCGAGCAAGCTGCTTTGACAGCTCCTACAAACGGAATCGTCGCCACGCCCGAATTTCTCCGCCCAGCTGTTCTCAACCCCTCTATGGCCTTTGCCCAAGTGAGGCTGGCAGTCCCCAAAATTCGCTCGCACATCGTCAGACCTTTGGAAAGGGGGATACTCCAAGGGGACTTATCACCTGAAGAAGCCTCCAAAGTCCCAGAAAACATCCTTCTCGAGGCTAAGAACCCCGTCAAGCCCAGGGAGCCCTCCAGAATTACTGCATCCAAGCGCGGCGCCCTGCTCTGGCAGGACTTCCTGCCGCGCGCCATCATTCTGGTTACCGGCAACAAGAACTTCTGGGCGGCAGCGTGCGAGGATGGCACTCTGCACACTTGGACGCCTGCGGGCCGGAGACTGTTCAATGGCATCGTGCTGGAATCGCAACCGGTTATTCTGGAGTCTAGAGAGCACTGGTTACTGTGCATCACTTCGGGGGGCATATGCCACGTGTTTAACATCAAGACTATGGCTGCTGCACACCCGCCTGTTTCTTTGGCGCCTATCCTTGATATCGCCTCGGCTTCGCTGTCGCCTGATGGGCCCACGGTTGCGCCAGGGATTACGTCTGCTCATTTAAATAGTGCGGGCGCCGTGATTGCGACGCTTTCCAACGGCGACGGATTTTACTACTCGAGCTCGATGTATACCTGGCAGAGACTTTCAGAGTCTTGGTGGGCTCTGGGCAGTCAGTACTGGAATAGCAACGACTCGTCTATCAGTGCCTTGTCTTCGACTGCCGTTGGGCCTGCTGCATCTACGCCTTCGAAGAAGGACGAGGGTCTCAACGTCTCAGCGGGGATTATACCGTACTTGGAAAGACACACGACTCTAGAGTTTTTATTAAAGGGCAGGGCGTATACTCTGCAGAGGCTGATCAAGACGCTTCTGAGCAAGGACGGGTTCGAAGGGTTTGAGGGCACGGTCAGTGTGGCGCATTTGGAGAACAGAATGGCGGGAGCTCTGGCGCTTGGGAGTAAAGAAGAGTTCAGGTTATACTTGTTCATGTATGCCAAGCGGATCGGAGCCGAGGGCATGAGGAGTAAGGTGGAGGAGCTGCTGAATTGTTTGTGCGGGGGTATTTTGAGCAGTAAAAAGGGGGATAACGGGGGAGAGAAGGGCAAGGGATGGTTTAGTGATGGAGAGGAGAAGTTGGGCGGCTGGGACAGGAAGGATTTGTTGAAGGGGGTGGTCTTGATTTTGGGTAAGTTATTGTTCTTGATGGTGTTGCGGGGTACTATTTACTGACATGGTTCGAAATTAGGCAAATTCCGTGACTTGCAGAGGTTGACGGTGCAGTATGCAAAGATTCTGGGTCTCACTGGTGGTGAAGAGGAGGAGGAGGAGGAGAGTGAGGGCGAGGGGATGGTGGAGTGAGGTGAGGTTAGTGACACAAGACGACTGACCCCTTGTCACAAACACTACGGAATAGATTCGGATGAAAGGGGATGCATGTGATAAGGTGGGATGGGGGGTTTTTTTTCCCCCTCGGCCTCGCTAATTCGTCATTGAATGATGGGGAAGGGTTCCGATGAATAGAGTGGGGGACAAAAGCAGAGGTATATATCATTCTTATCTGGGTCAGGTGGTTTTGTTGAACTTCTGACATGTCAATTTTTTTTCTTTCTCTCTTTGGCTGTGTTGAATGGGGTGGTTTTCAGTGCTTATTTTTCATTTTCATTTTTTGATATTATTACTTATCCTCTTGGAGGGGGAGCAGCGGATGGGGAAGGGAAAGAATTTGGGAGTTTTAAGGCGTTTGTTAAAAGGAGTGTTGGTGGGTGGGTGGGTGGGTAATTTATGACGGTCGTCGGGGGGTTACATAGAGCACGTCTGAATGCGAATTTGATTTGCGTGTCTGATTATCATCAACGAGTGAGAGGAGTGAGGGAGGGCCCTTTGTCGTTGGGCGGTGAGGTTAACATTTTATTTTTTTCACTGTGTGTCTGTTGGAGTTGGATGAGGCGAAGGAAGGATGCGGCCGCGCATGATGGCTTGGTCGTTTTGTGAGCTGGAATTGCGTGCATTCATCACAGTGGATAGGAAGGATGAGGAAGAAATGGGAGAGAGAGAGAGAGAGCGGAGGCCGCATGTGTGGATTTGGCTTGTTGCAGCGTCGTGCATGGATGGATTCATCTCATTTATTTTACAATCACGTGGTGAATTTAGTATGCTTGTTGGTTTGGGGGAAAGAAGGGTTCCAGGTTTCTTATTGCTCGTCCTGCATTTGGGGTTGTTTTTTTGTCTTCAAAATGTTCTGAGTGTTTGGGTGTGGTGGGTATTGTGCCTTCGATGGTGCAAGGGGGGCGGGGGAACATTTTTTATTATTATTTTTCAAATTTTTTTTTGGCCTGCTGTGTGTAACCGTGTCGTTTATCTGTTCGCCTGACTAGGGGTTTCAGGTCATCATATCCAGTCTGGGAATATTGGTTTTTTTTAACTTTCCAATTTTCTTCGATTCATTCTTTTTTTTTTTTTATGGGGCCGTCAGCCTTACGATCTGACATGTGTTGTCTGTCTCTCTGTATGTGTGTTGGGGGGGGGGGGGGAATGAGGATGGAAGGGAACGATGGATGGATGGGCCACGAGGCATGTGGACTTTACCCCTCCCCCGCACCTCTTCTTTTTTTTTTTTTTTTTTTTTTTTTTAAAAAAAAACAAAAAAAAACCAGTCAGTTCAGTCAGTCACTCACGTCATCTTCGGAGTGAAAGGATTTCGCGGTTCTTGGCTTGCTTCTTGGGGGCTATCGTTGGGGTTTATGTGGACGAAAAAGGAAAGAAATTCGTTGCTGATTACAAAGTAGAGATAGAGCTCGGTTTGATGCGGTATTGGTTTTCTCCGCCTTTTACATTTTTGAGTCAGGTTCTTTTCTTCTTTTCGTATCAGTGGGTTGGATGGGATGGTGGTCCGGACGGTTACTCCGCAAGGCAGACATATCTCGTGAGTTACCTTGGGTTCCGTAAGCTGGTCCGTGATGCGGAATGGAACAGGGCCGCCGACATAGACGGGGAATGGAGATGCATAGAGCTATGGGCGGGAGGGGCAGACAGTTCGCGTCCTCCACCCCTCCATTTCGATATAGATATCAACCGCACCACCCATCTCGAAGTTCACGCGGATCACCTCGCTAATGGCAATGTCACCCTCCATCTTGTCTGCTTTCAGCGAGCATTGCGCGCCGCCCAGTTTCAGTCGAGGAAACAAAAAACCCTGGGTGATCTGTTCGTTCTCGATGTCGGGAGGAACACGCTATCGTTTACCGGTCAAGAAAAGACGTGGCGTGTGCTGTTTTGGGGGATTTTGTCCCGTGTTTGTGTAATGAATTCATGGCCTATCATTTTGCCTTTTTTGTCGGAAAACGTTCACGGTTGAAAGGAAGGATCCGCCCAACGTGGGATAGTTTATGTTGTGTGTGGTAGATTAGGGTGGGATGGGGTTCCTAAAAGACACACAAAAAAACAAAAACCCCCCAAAAATGGACTGGGTGTAATGTATGTGTTGTTCCAAGCGGAGGTTTGTTGATAGTGTGATCACAAGCTGAAAAAAGAAGAAGGGCGGGATCTTGGGAGAGTAGAGATAGAGACTCTTCAGGAGGCTGAGAAACTTGAGAAACTTGAGAAACAAGCGAGGAAACCGACCAACGAGATGGCAGCCTCATACACCCACTCACGAGCCGGTTTTCACTAAACAGCACATCATTTTCTCTCAAGCTATCACGGTTGGTCTGGATCACCTAATTCCCTGGAGATCCCGCTTCTTTTTGTATCTCGGCCCGGGTTGGTACATGTTACATTACCTGTTTGCTGTTCCCCGTCAGCCCTATCACCGATCGAGGATTTATCGGCTATCTGCAGTTCGTTTGTATCAGCGTGTGATTCCGACGGGTATGAGCCGTCGAGGCCTGAGGATGCGGCGTGTCAGTCTGCCTGCCGCAGGAAGGGAAAGCCGAAGCAATCCACATTCGAGGTTGGGTTGTAATGAGTGATCGGATGATTTTCCTCTTGCTCACATCCCAACGTGACTGACTGCATGGTTTTATTTTCTTGAGAGATGACTTGGCCTTAGATGCGAGGAGGGCTGTGTGTTGATGGTAACACAAAGATATCTAATTCGCTGCTCATTCATCAGTCAGGGCAGCCAGTCACATGGCAGTACTTTGAACCTGCCTTGAATGTTGGGTATCATGGATGGTACTTTTTGATGGCTCGGAGCATTGTCTGTTCGTCAACAAGGCAGGCAGTATATATGCCTCAGTGGTCATGTGTCTGAACTGTGCTGTGTGCACGCACAAACTGTCAAATATGTACCCTCTCTACTTATAAGGGATGGGCTCAGTCCTCCTCAAGCGGCCGTCGAGAATGGCTTGCTTCCCACTTCATTTTCGAGGCACGACCCATACAGGCATATATGGCAATCTTTACATGTGAATGTTGAGGTGTGGCCGTTCCAACGCCTTTTGAGAACTTTATCGAACAACCATCTGGTCCCTTACCTGGTCCACCCACACTTGGGCAGTGGCCACACTCCCCATATTCATTACATGTGTTGAACGTCCCACAGTAATTCAATAGGGCTTTCCCCAACGGACCAATATTTATTAGTCGAAGCCCTTGCCATCTTTTCTTCTCTCCCTCCCTGCTTCTCTTCTTCCCTCTCGACGGCAAGTAAACTGCCAGATACCACCAGCCATGACAGTCAACTCCAAAAAAGCCCCCAAGGCATGGGACCATGGCAGAAGAGATCCAACGTCTCTGGCCTTCCACCTCAAGTGTTACATGTACTGCACGCATGGCGAGGAGCAGAACACCACCCAGCTGATCCGGTCTTATCTCTCGCAAGGCATTCCCGAGTCTTCCTTCAAGATCGAAGTGGATACATCCCTTCAGGGCGATGCCCAGTCTGAGGTCTCGGAGATCGTGACGAAAGATGCGGGTGAGAGGGTGTTTGTTGAGCTCAAGGTTTGCTGCCTTCAACCCCCAAATTTGGTTGACAGGGAAGCCACAAGAAGCCGAATCATGACTGACACTTTTTACTACTGTAGTTGCTCTGTACGGTGCCGCCTCAAACAGCCGTCACAACCGAGGCCGATTGCATTGGGCTTGCTGTAAGAGATCTTTGCGAAACCTGCTCTCCAATCACCACAGAACGCTGATATCAAAACCACACAACAGCATGAGCTTGGCAAGTTTCTTCGGGACGAGCTTTCCGCCGAGACCAATGAGTACAAGTCAATTGTTGGAGCCGACAAGTTGGTCATCGCATGGTCTATTGATCCAAACTGGGGTCATTCTACCAGGCTTTCCCGGTGAGATATTCTTGAAAGTACTGACCCGATCGAGTCCATGAATCTAATCGAGACGCAGATTCAATACCTGCAGCAGCTATCGGGGAGGGAAGGTCGATCCCTCTCCTGTGGGACAGATTGAGTCCGCCATGTCTCGCGTAAGTCTTTTTGAACACTCAGCTCCTCCAAGCGTGCACGAGCATCCAAGTCGATCTAACCACAACGCTGATAAAATATATAGCTTCTGAACCTCAGCTCTCAAGGAGCCTGGCAGAGGAGCACCGCACACGACAACTGCGGTTCCGGGTCCGTTCTCAACTGCGTCAATCACCTCCTTACAGACCTCAAGACGACCCGGAAGAACCTCGACAACATCCATAGCAGCCTCCAAGCCGCCGAAAAGAATGGAACCTTCGAGACGACCATCCAGACAAGCATCAATGCTCTTGTAGCAATGAACCAGTCCACCTTGGCCCTAATCTGCCTCCTTGACGAGCACGTAGGCCGCAAGCCCTCAAATCTTATCCCAGGCGGCGGGTGGGGGATCGGATTAATCCGCATTCTCTACCGCCTCTTCACTTCCAAGTACCTCACCGTCCCGATGAATGACCCTTCCTTCAACAGTGTTAAGCAAAACGGTAAATACTAACCCCCCTCCCTCTCTCTCTCTCTCTCTCTCTCTCTCTCTCTCTCTCTTTCTCTCTCTCGCCAGTTCTTAATCGTGACTAACGCAAATCTATTGCAGCCAAAATGGAGAGCTCCCACTTTGCCGCACTGGCCAAAAACGTCGCGGCTCATATCCGCCTGCACGATCCAAACGTCATGTCCTGCTTCCAAAAGGCAGTTTCCTCCGCCCCGACCCTCAAAGAGAAGGAGGAGCTCCCAGGCAAGCTCGGTCTGTGGGGCAACAAAATTGGCGATAGAGCCATGCACTTGGGCGCCCTTGCCAAAACCTGCGACCAGTACACGTTTTCTGTGGACTTATTCATCAAGGAGGTTGACGAGATGATCCAACTCGCCCGCGATTTTTCGTTCCTGGATAAAAAGGGACAGGCCAAAAGTGGTATGGCCAGAAAGAGGGCGACGAAGAAGGGGTGGCAGATGTGTGATGTCGAGTTGAAGAAGATGGAGGCGAAGCAGAGGGAGTTTGACAGATCTCGTGGGGTTGATTCTGATTCTGATTCTGATTCTGATCCTGAGTCGAATTGTGATTGGAATGAGAAGGCATAAGTGTTGTATGGGAAGGAAAGGTCTCTTTGTGATCTGAGGGGTCGAATCTCGGCGTTTTGGTGATTTTTTGGAGTTTTGGATTTGGAGTGCGGTGGAGTGGGAATTCCAATTCCGCTTTTTTCCCTTTTTTATCAAAGAGAACAACAGTATGGCTTTCAGTAAACAGGGACAGAGTGGCAGGTGCGCAGGTAGAGAGAATATTAATGGATCGAGAGGAAACTTATCCCTACCACTCACTGACAGTCCTCAACTCTTCTAACCACTTCGAAGAATGAATCTGCGATATGTGCACATCTTGCCTTCCAGGCTATCTCTTAACATGCCGTGCCCACTGCCCCAACCCATCCACCTCCCGAGCTTTTTAGACGTCTTCCAACCCTCGTGTATCCCGAGTAGTCGTGCAGGAAGTCGAGCGGGAGGAGAACGAACAATCCTTCTTTTGAATCCACTGCTCGAGTGCTAATGTCCCACGAAAAAGGATCTTCAAGCCTCTCAAAACGCCCCAAACATCGAGGTGTGTTAGTTGCATGTTCATGCAGCTGAGGGCCGACCCTCCACCAAACTCCACTTTCTCTTCTTGGCTTCCCCGCACTTTGAAGCTTCCCCACTTCCCGATCGGCCACTCCCGAAGCCAAGAATTTCAGTTCCTTAGCATACGCGATCGAGATTCCACTTTGCGCCTTGCGCAGTGGACGCGTCTTCCACAGGAACCTTGTGGTTAGGTTTTCCCTCAATCGGCAACCTCTTCGCAACCCACCATGGATGACGAATTCGATGTAGACGATGACTTTCTTGCAGCGCTGGCATCTGCGGATGCAAGACCGGCACCACCGCCAACAAGACAATTTCAGCCGCCACCGCCGTTCCTCCCACCAAAGGTCCAACAGCCCACCCCTCAACGACTTGACAAAGCACCTCCCCCAAACAACACAAATGCTACTTCGGCTTCAAGCTCGGGACCAAAAGTTGTCCAGCCTACCCCTCAGGCGCTTCCTTCGCGATCCTCCGGATCATCCATTCTCGTTTCACCCAGACAAAAGGGCAACCCAGTCCTCGCCAACATTCGGTCGATGCCCTGGGAGTACAGCGACATTCTACCAGACTATGGCCTTGGCATGACAACCTGCGCCTTGTTCTTGAGGTTGGGCTTCGTCTATTTTGCGCGACACCAACAGTTGATAAGATTGTCTAACATCTCGCCCGATTCGCAGTCTCAAGTACCACCGCCTCCACCCCGAATACATCTACACCCGCATCAAAAACCTACAAGGCAAATACAATCTGAGAATCCTGCTCACAATGGTCGATATTCCAAACCACGAAGACTCTCTTCGGGAGTTGTCTAAAACGTCTCTCGTCAACAATGTCACGGTAATCCTGTGCTGGTCTGCGGCTGAGGCCGCGCGGTATCTCGAGCTATACAAATCCTACGAACACGCCTCGTTTACGGCCATTCGCGGAACGCAAGCAACAGGATACGCAGAAAAACTTGTCGAATTTGTGACTGTGCCAAGGAATATCAACAAGGCCGACGCCGTATCGCTAGTTGGGTCGTTTGGTAGCCTGCGGAATGCCGTCAATGCCGATAGGGAACAGGTTTCCGTAGTTAATGGATGGGGAGAGAGGAAGGTCAATAGCTGGTGTCGCGCTGTTGAGCAGCCTTTCAGAGTCAAGAAGGCAGTGAAGAAGAGCGCCCCTGCTAGGGCAATGCCGAGGACCGCCGCTTCGGGACCAACAGCTGCCGGGCAAGATGCCGGTGATCAAGAAGCGGAGGCTGCGATGGCAGCAGCGGAGGCGATAACGCTCGAGACCGCAGAACAAACCAGGCCTAGCGCGGCCGCTCCGGTTCCGGCTTTGGGACGTAGAGACGAGCAACTCGATGAAGGAATCGCTGCTGCGCTTGCGAAATTCAGGGGCAACGGATAGGAAATCCTGTGGCGAGTTCTAGTCGGGAGCTCCAGTAGCCTCGTGTTTCTCTCGCTGGACAACGCGCATCCACCTTGACACGGCATGACGCCCTAGCGCAAAGTTGCGTTGGTCGCCATCACATTAGTCAGGACTGCATCTCAGCTGCCACCTAGCACAGCCTTTCTGCTGTGCCTTGTTCGACACAAACCATGCGTTTGTCCTTGTCATTTTCAGGGCCGAGCCTATCGTATCGATAGTTTGTTATGATGCGCAACATGAGGAGAAACAGCTTGGCCATGGGAAGGCAACGTTGCTCTTGTGTTTTTGGGCTAGTGTTGCCACTCCATGTGTGTTGGAGTTACGACAGTGTGGATAGCTACAGCTTAGAGATGGAAAACCGGCCGGGAACCGGCCATTCTTTCGTGAAGAAACTTGCCTCTCGAGGGACGAGGTCTCCATGGGAAGCCATGCACGCAAGTGGCTTCGGCATTTGCAATCTGCCAAGCAGTCAATCAACGGGAAGGGCGCATGGCTGGGATGGAGGGGGTGGGTTACTGGGCCCACATGGTTAGGGGACTGCGCGGCGCATGCATGCATGGCCGACCTCTTCCGAGGGCAGGTCTGTGAGAGTTTTCAGCGAAGTTTTGATCTTTAACACCGGGCTCAGTTATCCCCGATCACCTGGTACAGTCAGTCTTCCGACTTTATCCAGAAATAGCCCAATCTGATCATCCGGGGGTCTTGGGTCCAACCTTTGAAAGGCCTGCAGATGGATGGTTTCACAACTCGAGGTTGTGGTTTATGGCGCCCAACGTTTATGGCAAGAAACTGGTTTATGTGTTAGAGAAGCCAACCAGTCTCCTTCCAAAATTGGGAGGTCGGTTGGATGATACGCTGTGTTGGATGAATTTCTGAATAACAAGGTTGGCTGTGGCTTGTCGAGGGCGATACCTTCAGTACATATTGCTCTTGGTTACCTGATTCTCCATCCTTGAATACCTTGACACTGTGTTTTTTTGATAGCAACTTTCCGGATCGAGATGCTGGGGTTGTATTGAGATGATCCTGATACGTTCAGCCGTGTCTTATTACTTGCTTGTGATCACCTCAACTCGGCATGCATAAACTAGAATACGTCACATCTTCCGCAACAGCGTTGGATGGCATACTACCGGCCATGCACTTCTCCGAACCACCGAAGCAAAGGACTTTGGGCAAGCTGACCAAGGCGAGGTTCCATCTTGCTTGTCGCCATCAACCGTGAATTCGACGGCAACGATAGGGGAACGCAGAAGACAATACCTGAACCCAAGTATCCGTCAGAAATGCTACCCAATAACCACGAATCCCAGCTCCTACTTGATTAGGCAGGTCTCAGGGGCCTCATCCAATCACGTTGTGCGCTCGAACATGTGGAGGCGGTCTTTCTAATTGACATCGACACAGCTCAAGTCTGGAGATACTCCGACTGTTCCCTCGTTGTGTCCGTCGGACGGCACCACAGGGATGAGGAAGACCTCGACAGCTTGATACTTTTGGTCGACTGCGCCTAGTCTTGACTGCATGGAGCACAGGGTCAAGCCAAGGCGTTCACATTGTGGATGCAGGCTTGCCATCTTGCAGGTATCTGCATATGCCGTCCGACTCGTTGCAACGCACTTGCAAGGAGAAGTCTCCAGAACAACCAGGATATGAGGTGGAGGTGCGAATGACATACGGACGTGTCGATTGTTTTCTTGGGGTGAAGAATACTACCTAGCGAGGAACGAGAGGATGGGTTAAGATGTCTTGAAAGGGGAATTCCTGTCTCTCGTTTCGCTCCTCTTCTTCCTCATCATTCTCTCGATCTCGGGTGCCGGGGATTGGGTTTGTGTGGACACGCAGTATATCATCATCTGCATTCCTCTCTTTTCAAACCCCCCGTCCTCCACTCGGACTCCTCTTCCCCGGACGCCCTCTCGTTTCCCCCCACACTTGGGTACATGCAGCCTGCATACGGCTCTCATTGCTCCCAGGTTGTTATCTTTTTTGTTTTGCTTGTTTTGAAGAAGCTTGTTTTTTTTGGGCCGTCTCCATAGCCCCGGATCTCTCCATTCCTTCCCTTGTTTTGTTTGGGACGCCACCTGTTTAAGCATAAAAGCGTATTGCTGTACTCTGATATCATCATGCACATCCTCGGCGCCAGAGGAGTGGCTGCAGCCGCCCTCGTGGGACTGGCAAGCCACGTAGTCATGGTGTTAGCAGCCCCGGCTGATCTTCCGCCTGATGCCACATCGGAGTCTTCAGCCGAGACTGAACAACAACAGCGTCCACCTTATAACTCACCTCACTATATCGTTAACAGGCACAGGGCCAGAGCCATCCAGGATGCCTTTCAGGTCTCCTGGGATGGCTACTACCAACATGCCTTTCCTCATGATTCACTCAAGCCGATAGCGAACAGTTGGGAGGACGACAGGTATGTCTCGGCGGTATACAGCATGATGCGAAGTAGGCACTGACGCTTATTTGCCCAATGCCTAGAAATGGCTGGGGTGCAAGTGCCGTTGATGCATTCAGCACGGCGCTGATCATGGGCAACTGGCAAGTGATCGACCAGCTCCTGAACTACATCCCCAAAATAGACTTCAGCAAGACCAACACCGAGGTTTCTCTGTTTGAAACTACCATCCGGTACCTCGGTGGACTCCTCTCTGGTAAAGTTTCCTCTTTCTCCACCACAATGGGAATAAGCATATTCCTTCTTTTAACACTCCAAAACCAGCATACGACCTCATCACTGGACCCCTGAGCGGGTACATCCCGCGCAACCGAACAACGCAGGTCTACTCAATCCTTACTCAGGCTAAACGTCTGGCCGACAATCTCAAAGTCGCCTTTGAGACGCCCAGCGGCATTCCAGATAACAACCTCTGGTTCAACCCTCCTCGCAAAGCAGGTTCGCAAACGAACGGCATCGCCACGATCGGCACCCTCGTCCTCGAGTGGACCCGTCTCAGCGACTTGACCGGCGACCAGCAATATGCGCGTCTAGCGCAAAGAGCAGAGGAATACCTCCTCCATCCCCGCCCAGCCCTGGGTGAACCGTTTCCCGGTCTCCTCGGCGCAAACGTTGATCTCGGCACCGGCCTCTTCGTCGATGGCGCAGGAGGCTGGGGAGGCGGCACCGACAGTTTCTACGAGTATCTAATCAAGATGTATCTCTACGACCCTTACAGGTTCGGCGAGTATCGGGACCGCTGGGTCTTGGCCGCCGATTCCTCGATGAGGTACCTGGTCTCCCATCCCAGTTCCCGCCCGGACTTGACTTTCCTCGCCATGTGGCGGAACCGGACCCTGCATTTCGTTTCCGAACATCTTGCCTGCTTCGCCGGAGGCAACTTCATCCTCGGCGGGCTGACGCTCTCGGATCCCGCTTACACTCAATTCGGCCTCGAATTGGTGAACGGCTGCCACGCGACGTACAGAAACACGGAAACGGGGATCGGTCCCGAGATCTTCAGGTGGCAGGACGGTCGGACCCCGCTGAACTCGAGCAACAACCCGGCTCCTCCGGCAAACGAGGCCGCATTCTACAAGAAGAGCGGGTTTTGGGCCGCCAACGGCGGCTACGTGCTGAGGCCCGAGGTGATTGAGAGCTACTACTACGCGTACAGGGCTACGGGGGACAGAAAGTATCAGGAGTGGGTGTGGGAGGCCTTCAAGGCCATCAACGCCAGCTGCCGGGCGGGGAGCGGGTACAGCAGCATTCACGACGTGAACAAACCCAAGGGAGGCGGGTTTATGGACTTTCAGGAGAGCTTTTGGTTTGCCGAGGTGTTGAAGTATAGTTATTTGATTTTTGCCGAGGTGAGTTCTGTCTCAACTGACGATGGGGGACGATGTACTGACAATATCTCGGTGATGGATAACAGGACGCGGCTTGGCAGATCCAAGCCGATCATACGAATGAGTTTGTGTTTAATACTGAGGCTCACCCTATTCGGATTGCTGCGGGGAGGAAGGGGGGTTATGGTAGGGGGCCGTATAAGAAGAGAAAGTGATGGATGGGGCTGCTAAGGAATGAGAGAGAGAAAGAAAGTTGGGGGCCGGGGGAACAAGTTATAGAGAATATTAGTTAGGACGGCATGGAGTTTTTTTTTTTTTTTTTTTTTTTTTTTGTGTGTGTAATAAGAATACATTACTAGATTTAAATTGTGACAACTGATCAGTGCCGTGGTGGTCAACATACTGTGTGTGTGTGTGTGTGTGTGTGTGTGTGTGTGGTTCTACTGAATTCCTTTATAGGGAAATGGTTCGTTATCGTACTGCACTTGTGTGAATATAATGGTTTGGCAGCATCAGTGGTTTAGTGGTAAAATCCATCGTTGCCATCGATGGGCCCCGTGTTCGATTCACGGCTGATGCATTTTTTTTCCTCGTCTTTTTCTTATTTTTAATACCGGCTTGCCAGTCCCTTCCTCCCCTTGACTGCCTAATCGCCACTCAAAATCCAATATCTGATTAATTGGTGGCTTCAGTATGTCAAAAAGCTCACTAGGTCACTCACCGCTTGCAACGGCCTCCTGTAATTATATGAGAAGGCGGCTTCTTGAAGTACCAGTGAGAGAGAATCCACTGTCTACGACTCCTCGTCTCTTACAACATACATCAAACTGACGCCCATAACCGGCGCCGGATTTCCACTCCGTTCCTCCATCGGTGCGTGTTTCGTAAAGTTGTAATTCGCAGTCAACCCCCATTCATCACCTACTTCCATCCTCCCAACAGAATCACAGGAGCCGAGACTCGAGAGGTGCTCCTTCTTGAACTCGGCGCCATCGTGTTCATATCCAGCCCTCATCTCACAAACAACCGTCCCGTTTTTGGTTACCTCCAAAGTGTCCCCACCGTCAACCAAATGCCCACCAGCCCAAACCACCTTCCCTCCAAAACCTGCCTTCCAGGCTGGTTCTATCTTGAGACTGGCCTCCGGTTCTTCCCTTGACACCGGAACCTCACTGTTTCTCAGAGAACACGTCCCATCGATATCCAACCAAACCGGCGTCAGCTTTTTGAACCCTTCCGCGCCGGAAGCAGGCACCCACTCCCAGTCAACAGTTAACACTACTACCACCTCCTCCCTTTTTCCCCGTTCCATGCTGCTCAAAAACACCTCCCCACTAAAAACCAACAAAGCCGTCTTGCTCAGATAATACCCCGTCTTCGACGTCCCATTCAACGACAACGGCACTTCAGTCCCGCCTAATACCACAGGCTCGGACTCTAACGGGCAGGTCACGCTGTCCCTTTCTAGATTGCCGATGACAAGATGGCGCAGGGACTTTCCACTATTATCCGTCCCGTTATGCTCCAGCCCGACTTGTGCGTTCGTCAAGAAGCAATCCGCACAGGGCGGGGCAGAGTTGAAGAAGAAAGAAGAAGCGCTCGTTTCATGCGTCGTCTCGTTGTTGGCAGCAAGTGGGAGCGGACCGTAGCTGGTTTTGTACCGCTCAGAGTTTGATGTCGGAAAGAAGCGAGGTGGGAGGGATTGGATTGAGTGGCAGATTTCTTTGGCTATATATATGTATTAAGATTAGCTAATAGAGTAGGGGGACAGGAAAATTAAATGGAAAGAGACTTGCAGCATGGTAGACGCAGCGGAATTGGACCTGGGGGAGGAGGAGGGTCATCACGAGTGAAGAGGGAGGAAGAAGAGAGGAGGGACGTGAGCCAAGTTGCCTTCATTTCCAGAGGGGGCGTTGAAGGGATACAGAATGCTTGATGTTGAAGATTGAAGAATTATGGCAATTAAGGATATGGTGCGATAAAAAAAGAGAAGAGGTCGCGACAATGCTATTGTTTGTTTGTTGCGCGTTGGGGATCACTGGTATGTAGGGAGTGGTTTGGCTTTTTTTTCCACACGCCAAACAATGGGAGAAGAAACCGGAACTGACGTCAATGGGGAGTTGATTTCTAAGACAAGAATAATCCAGGAATATTTTTTGTTTTTGAAGTGAGATTATCTCTGTTTCGTAGAAATTGGAGTCTCGGAGGTTGTGTGACAGTACTGGCTCCATTCGCCGAGAATGCAGCGAGCTCAGAGTCAAGCGGTTTATTTGGAGTTTTGTTTCGGCTCTTCTCATCCGTCACGGCTTGACGTGGCCGGCGGTAGCGACCTCGAGGATCTCCTTCTCAAGACCCTCGACGGCAACAACATCGATCCCTGCATCCTTGAGACTCGTCTTGCTCGTATTCTCGGCAACAAAGGTTTCGGGCTCCAGGATCCCAACATAAACTGTTTTGATACAACCAGCCAGCCTCTTGACCCTCTCAACGCAAGGCAGGTTCCCGCTCAGGCGCTTGGAACAAGGCTCGACAGTGGTGTAGAGAACCAGGTCGTCGGCAGGCAGGACATGTTTGAGATTCTCCTCGGAGACTCCATGTTTCTCTGCTAGTTTTAAGAAACAACATTGCTCTGCATGAGTGTTGCCTGGAAGCTCCAGAGTGTAACCGGTTGCGAGGATCTCGTTGGTCGAGGAGTCTACTATGACGGCTCCAACCCGATAATTTGTCGGTTTTGGTGGGGATTTCTTTGCTTGCTCCAGGGCGAGCTGCATGTAAGCTTTATGATCGCCTGGCTGGACGTCGCTCATTGTGAATTGCAATTGGTGATCCGGGTTAAAATGATTTGAGCATCCGGGTTGGAGAAAGGTTGAGATGGAAGAGGGGGAGAACGTGGGGCCCAAGCTCCAATGCTTGGCAACCAACCCACAAATTTGGGGAAGTGGGGCCACCCCCAAAACCACTTGCTTGTCAGGTCCCACCGACGCGACGCGTGCCGAGAATCAATTAAACTCTGAACAATCAATTCGACTTCTGACCACGATCCGACTTTGTTTTACCCTCTCGTCCCCTATTTCAAAGCGCCACCCGCCAAATAGTCATTCCGCTCCTCCAGCTGGGCAAAAAATGCCTTCCTCCCCTTCCTCCTCCTCAGAGGACCTCAACGCCTCTGAGCCTCCCACCATCGACCCCTACGAGGTCCTCAGTCTCGAGCGCACCGCGACAGCCGACCAAGTAAAATCCGCTTACCGCAAAGCAGCCCTCAAGAATCACCCCGACAAGGCCCCCGCAGGCGAACAAAACGCCTTCAAAGAGAAGTTCCAGCAAATCGCATTCGCGTACGCCATCCTCTCCGATCCCACCCGTCGCAAGCGATACGACCAGACAGGCTCGACCTCTGAATCCGTCGTAGACTCTGAAGGTTTCAGCTGGACCGATTTCTACGCCGAACAGTTCCGCGATGCCATTTCCGAAGAGTCAATCGAAGCTTTCCGCAAGAAGTACAAGGGCAGCGATGAGGAGCGCGACGACCTGCTGGCGGCCTACGAAGAGTTTGAGGGTGATATGGATGCGGTATACGAGAGCGTGATGCTCAGCGATGTTGCCGAGGATGATGAGCGGTTCAGAGCGATCATTGATCGGGCAATCAAGGAGGGGGAGGTAGAAAAGTACAACAAGTACGCGAAGGAGGGCAAGAAGACCAAGGAGGCGAGAGTGAAGAATGCGCGAAAGGAAGCCAAGGAGGCCGAGGAGCTGGCAAAGGAGCTGGGCGTGCACGAGAAGCTGAAGGGAAAGAAGGGGGGGAAGAAAGGCGGCGAGGATGCGTTGGCCGCGCTCATCAGGGGGAACCAGGCTAAGCGGGTTGACATGTTTGATCACTTGGCTGAGAAGTATGGGGCCAAAGAGAAGACGCCCAAGAAGGGCAAGAGAAAGGCGGCGGGGGAGCCGGATATTGATGACGAGGCATTTGAGAAGTTGCAGAAGGAGATGTTGAAGAAGGCGCCCAAGAAGAGGAAGGCTTGAGCGGGGGGCGATGCTTATTACCTGCTTTTGCTTTCTTCTATCGTTGCGCTGGGTTGGAAATCATTGGGGTTCATTTATTGGGAGGCGTTGGAACTTATCATGGAATTGTGATCGGGAATCACTGGCACAGCGCAGGAGTTGTTGGGATGTTGGGATATGGTATAATGAAATGGCACATTTTGATCGGGGACGGCAATCTCCCTCCGTCTTCTCGAGATAGCTCAGAACTGATGGTTGTTGTAGACCCATCATGGATGGAATCATCACAATTCACGATGGAATGGGCCATGATAGAGAGAGCGTGTTGTCCTCATCTTCAGCCGGGGGGGGGGGGGGGGGGGGGGGGGGGGGGGGGCGGGGCGGGGGGGGGGGGGGGCCGGGGGGGGGGGGGGGGGGGGGCGGGGGGGGGGGGGGGGGGGGGGGGGGGGGGGGC
>MU858821.1:417257-447084 GCA_033297175.1 Cladorrhinum sp. PSN332 | reverse complement strand
ATTTTTGTTTTTTTTTTCCCAATATTGTTGGTAAAATAAAAATTTAAGTTTTTTTTGGCCATTTTTTTTTTTTGGTTTTTTCCAAAAATTTAAAAACCCCCCCCCCCCCCCCCCCCCAGAAGACGCAAGTCGATCTACAAACCTAATCACAAGCAAATACCTTAAAACCACAACTAAACTTCATGGGCAATATCTCAACGAAGAAAGACAGAAAACAAAACAGACACACACCCTCAATTTGCCCCTCCTCATCTATTTTTACCTACCTACCTACCTACCTACCCACTCCCACCCACACCAGCACCACTCAACCCCTTCACCAGCCCCATGGCAGCACCAGCAGCCATACCGCCAACCAAAATCATCTGAACGCCCCCCCAGACGCATTTTCTCTTGTTCCAATTTCCCACCACCAGTCCGGTCTTGACGTAGCCAAACACAAACAGCGCCACAGCCATGACGCCGACGCTCGTATACAGCGCTCTCATCAGTTCCTTCACGCAGAAGTAAGGAATCAGCGGGATCAGTCCTCCCAGGAAATACCCCAGCGAGATTGTCACGGCCGAGATTATCGGCCTCCTCGAATTGCTGGGTCCCGGAGGCGTCAAGAGGAAATCAACCAACTCGGGAGAGATGGATGCCGACGCGTGGGAGAGGACGAGGTCGAGAGTCGGCTGGGGGAGGTTTAGCGGAGTAAGCCTGGAAGCGAGCATGAGAGGCAAACAGCCCGCCGGCGGCGGTGGTTGGGATAGCAAGTGTGTCGAGAGTTGGGCGTGGTGCGTCTTGTGCGAGTCTCTGTTGTTTGTTTTCATTCGTCAATGATTTATTGTTATTGTTACACACGAGGGATTAGTGAAAAAAAAAAGAAGAAGAAACCAACGCTTCACTCTTTGCACCCAAGTACCCTCCTAAACCCATGGATATGGCTCCGGCGATGAGCTCGGCCAGTCCGCCAAAGATTACCGTGCGGGTGTCGCCTAGTGCTGATAGGCCGGCTGTCAGAGCGAAAGGGACGGTCAGGCCGTCTGAGAGACCTATTGTTGCGTCTGAGATTATGCGCGGGCTGATGAGTCTGTTTTTGGGGGATGGAGGTGAGGAGGGGGATCGTTGGGATTCAACGTCTGCTGAAGAAGAGGAGGAGAAGAAGAAGAAGAAGCCATCATCGTCAGCGTCTTTTAGACTTGGTGGAGGTATGTTCGGCTTTTCGGTCGTGAGGGCTTTATCGAGCGATGGTAATGGGGATTGGCGGCAGCAAGAAAGGGTGAAGAGGGTCTTGAGTAGGGTGATGGGCATTTTTATTTTTTTTGTGAACTGCGTGCTCGAAGAGTAAGTAGACGGTCAGGGAAACTTGCAGAGACATGAATGGTGGCTTTCCATTTCGAATCACGGGGGATATGATCATCCATGAAGTCCAGTCTCTCTCCGTCAGGGGCAATGTAGGACTATAACCACACGGGATCATGTCGGGACTTTGGAGGCCTTTTTTCTTTTTGCCACGAGAAGAAGTTCTCGGGAACGAGTACCCGAGGTGAAGGTACCTAGTGCGCTCCCGTGTGCGTTTATACAAGTTCTTTACCTACAAACTTTGGCTTCACAAGGTTAGGGAAAGGAACGATACTTGTACGTGTCGTGCTGCCGCGGATGTGACCATCGCATGTTTTCGGGTGACAAAAACTGGGGGACTCGGCCATAATGACCATGTCTGAAAGATCTCTTCAGAATTGCAAGATCGGGCCATTTCGATCGAGTGTTGTGTATCTGCATGACCACGAATAAAATCAGGTGAAAGACCAATCCTCAGTTGGAGATTGATTGTATTGAGTATTTGAACAGTCAGTTCCTAAGAAGGAAAAACGACCGGCCAGCAAAAATAGGGGATTGTTGTCACCCCTGATCATGAGTGACTGATCATGAGCGACTCTCCAGTATCCACAATGTGGAAAAATATCAAGCAAAATTATCAAAAAGATGCATCAGCCGTGAATCGAACACGGGGCCCATCGATGGCAACGATGGATTTTACCACTAAACCACTGATGCTGTTGTTGAACACAAATCCTGAGGTGAGTTGATGCTTCGGGAGCATGCTCATAAAAGGGGATAATCACGTTGGGCATTGTCAAGGTAGCCACCTTTTATTCCTATGTAGAGGCAGAAATACCCGGTTTATTTTATTTTCATTTCTCACTCCAAATTACACACTACCCAAACACTGTTCACTTTTCCCTTTTTTACTGCCAATGCTTTCCAAAGAACTCAAGCACAGTCTTATAACCCCTCGTATACTCATCCTTCACTCTGTCACTCGATAGATCCGCTCGTGCAGCCATGAAACCGTGCACCTGGTCTCCAAAGGTCTCAACGTGGTGCGGGACCTTTAGGTTGCTCTCGAATGCCTTGACTGTATCGGCTGCCTCTTCTTCAGAAGCCAGCAAGATGAACGGCACAGTGATGCCCTTGGCGTCCGCAGGATCAACCATGGCTGGATGAGCGGTTCCGGCGATCTTGAATGGGTTGGATTCGCTGGATGTGACGACCGCGGCTACCTTGCCGCCCCAGCAGTACTGATGGCATGTTAGCAATGGTTCAAGGAGATGGAGCAAGCGGGAAGCTTACGCCAAACAGTGCCCATTCCTTGATCGAGGGGTTGGCTGCTTCCAAAGCTTTGACGTAGCCGGGAAGCGCGGCGGCGATGGTTTGCGGCGCATTTGCCGGGTTTCCGAAGAAGCCGCCTACCTTCTGTTGCTTCTCTTCGGTGTCAGGGGGGAACCTAGATCATGACATGCAATTCTAAGTACTTGCAGATACTCTGACTTGATAGCTCCCTGCGGAGTAGTGTAAAAAAGACTTACCACTCCAGGGGGCAGGGCTTCCCCTTGAACCAATCAGGGATGAACACCTTGTACTTGTTGTTCTCGTCGGAATAGGCAAGGATGTCAGCCCCTTGAAGGGTCTGGTCAAAGAAGCCAAAAATGTCGTAGATGGAGATGATCCCTCGGGTTGCGTCGTCCGGACCAGTCACATCTGGTGTGTGGTGTAACAGTCAGTCAGGGGTCGATCATTCCATGGGGGGCGAACGGGTTTGTGTTACAGGTCTTCAGTTCCCCCAGGGTCTGGTAAGAGCCCTTGGGGCTATATCCGGTGGCAACAACAGGAGGGATGTTGCAGCAGGCCTCGTTGTGGCCATGGCAAGCAGAAAGCTTGGTGCCTGTGCCAGAAGACATGGCGACAGTCTGAGCAAGCTGTTGGAGTCGGGCTGAAGGAGACGAGGGGGAGGATGACGATGGCATCAAGGATTGTGGTGCAACGGCTCTTCTCACGGGCCCGTTCGGAATTTTGTTGTGGAGGGGTGGAGAGGGACAACAACAAATGGAAGAAGTCGATATGGACCTGACAGTCGGTATTTCTACTGGGGATGCATGGCCGAGAGGGGTGGCTCGATTATGTAAGTGAAGCCCTCGTGAAGGAAACCTCAATCTGGAAGACATGGCCGTCGTGTGGCGCCACCTCGGAGAAAGCGGACGATCCTGCTGCTGAAAGGAATCATGATAAACCTGGTGGACGGCAAGATATCTATTTTGGGAACGCTTTCGGATCATATTGCCCCTTCGGCGACTTGGTTGGGCGGTTTGCGGGGGTTGCCCGCGGAGCGGGAGAGCGGGAGAGCGGAGGATCGGAGATTACGGAGGAGACGATTGGGAAGTCGGCAGTTCCAAACCTGCAGAAACCAACTCGGCAAGAATTTCTCGTTGCCCTCGGAACTCACTCAGGGAGACGTAGTCGGCGCTGAATAGCATTACCGAGCAGGGACCGCCGAAGTGTCGGGTTGCAGGCTCACCAGTGAATTCGGAATTGCAACGAATGCGAACCAAAAATCTGTGAAGATCTAAATAGCCCAAGATTACCGTGTCAATGAAAAATAACTTTAGCTGCCTGCATCTCAGTTTCTCTTCAACTTATCCAGTTAAATCTAAATTAAATACCAAATACATCATAATGGGGTCCAAAGCTGATACTCCTGCCCCGGCACCGGCCCTTGTCTCTGAACACCTCTTCAGCGCAACAGTCAATCTGGCAGCATGCCCGGGCCCTATTCCTCTCCTCGAAGGAGGGCACCGCCTAGTCGAGCCCATCACTGGCGGCACCATCAAGGGCCCAGGCTTCAATGGTACCCTTGAGGGCGGCCTTGCAGCGCCAATCTTGGTCCGTGATCATACCGAGGAGGGCGATAAAAAGGCATTCGTCACTTTCTGCTGGGCCTATGGTAAAGCCGACGACGGATCCCCCTTTTTCCTCGAGAAGATTGGTGTTGGTATTCCCGAGATCCAGAACACCAGGATTCAGCTTCAGGTTGGAGGAAAGTACAAGCACCTGCAGAAGACCTACATCATTGCGCGCCCGGCTGTTTGTAACGAGGAGAGAACACAGGTTGCGGTTGAGTGCTATAGCGTGCCGTTGCTGTTGTAGGTGATTGGGGGGCGCGGTGGGATTGTGAAGTGGTAGAATGGAAATAGAGGGCTGAAATTTGACCAACGGCATCTCAATAATAAAAGTTCTTTATGCGATTGTTTCTGTGGTATACTGTTCTGCTTTCTTCCGCTTGCTCGTGGAGCTGAATTGTGAGGGCGCTGGTTGAAGTTGCTCGCTCTCGCGTGTGTCCCGCCACGAGAAAAGTAATTAAAAGAAGAGAAACCAAGGGCAAGTGAAATGCACGGAATTTGATAAGTATCTAGTGCTTAAAGTCCAACCTTCTTGCCAGTCAGATCTGGAATCGAAGATGCAAACTGTAAATTCCAAATTGATCTCAGACCCCGCCCTTCAAACCCTAAATTTAGATCGATCAACTCTCAGGTTTGACCTGGTCCGCTATCTCTACTTCCTCAAATCAACCAAAAATAGTACCGGAACATCAACCAGACGTATGCGAACAACGTCCTCGTCAACTGTATCCACAGCTCCATCCCGGTCAACCCTATCACGCGATTCAACAAGATGAACCTCTTCGCATAAATCATGGCCTCCCTATCTCTCTGTGCCTGGGTGATCTCTCCCCTCCAAACCCGATCCATTTGCCAACAGTGCCGAGCTGCCTGCTCCGAAGCCATGCCGATATGCGACCGGAATGCGTTGTATGCATCACCGACCAGAACAACCCGCCCATCAAAGAAGCTTGCCTGGTAGTCGGTTCCATCCAAGTCCGACACTTTGCTGATAAACGGCCGAGGAGTCTTGTCGATGATCTCAGCGAGGGGTGCAATCATCTTGCCCAAGTACCGCTGCTTCTGCGCCTCCCACAGCTGGGGCTTAATCTGACCCTGAGAAACGGTGCTGTACTGCAACTGTCCGTTCACATCCGTAAACAGCTCTCTCATCTCGGTAGAGTTGTCGGCTAGAGGGAAGTACCACACCCAATTCAAAAGGCGCTTTCCAGGGTCAACGTGGCCTGACTCAGTCGGGATGATGTAGCTGATTGCATAGTTACTGCTCATCAGACTGAAGTTGAGCCGATTCGAGAAGTACTCGATGGTCTGCGGGGAGATGAGACGCTCCGGGACGGTGCCGCGCCACCCGATGTATCCCGCGTACTTCTTTTCTGAAGGTACTTGGAGCATCTTGCGAACCGACGAGTGGACACCGTCGGCAGCGATGACCGTCTCAGCAATGACGCTTCCCTTCTCGCCCGTCTTGACGTCTTCAAAGTCGACACGGACGAGACCCTCATTCTTGATGTAGTGGATCCCTGTAGCGCGCTTGCCGGGACGGTAGTCGACCTTTCCGTCCGTTTTAGTTGGCGGAGGAGGATCAGGCACCATCTCGGACGGCTTACCATCAAAGTTGGCGCGAAGGATGAGATAAAGAGTGCCCCAGTTGCTCATGTGGCGAGGAGCTGCGTGGTTGAGGACGCGAAGGTACTTGCGCCAGGCGACGCTGAGGAACCGGGCTGGAATTGCAGCCGGCCGGCCGGTGGCATCATACTTGTCAAGGAGGGAGACGACGCTGGGGCCAATCTGGACACCGGACTCATGGCTGTGTCGGTCTTCGGAGGGGTCCTGCTCAAGAACGACAACGTTGACGCCGTTGCGCTTCAGTTGAAGACCTTGGAGCAGACCGGCAATGGAGCCTCCAATCTAGGAGTCGACTGTTAGTGCTGGGGACTCTGCAACACCACCACAGCTCAACACTTCCACTTACAACAATGGCGGATTTTGGGTAAGGCATTTTAGTCGACTATTGACACAGAACTCTTTGAATCATGCCAAGTCCAGTCACATACTGAAGATCAACACTGAGGATACCTATATACAATGCTCTCATTTGCCCCTCCGATACACATCGACAGCACCTGCTCCCCAAACCCCCAAGAGCGAGTTTCATCCCGATTCTCGACTGATGTTTTTGTCGGAAAAGAATGAATGGCATGATGTCTTCATACCGAACACACCGAGAGGAATGGTTGTTATTCAAAAGGGGTAATCTCTTTGGTGTTGGTGTCCGCACGTTTGGGGGTTGCCCCTTTTGGGTGTGTCATGTTGAGTAAACTCCGACTTCCGAATGCCGAATTCCACAACAACCGACATTTCTGACCGCAGACGTTTGAAAACAGAACAGATTCGGCGATCCATATTTCGAAACTCGGCTGAAGGGTCCCAGAAGTTCGGGTCTGCCTTACAGATGCAGGATTCAATTTCACTTGCAGATGGGTTCATGCACCTGGGTTGGGGTCTCTGAATGCTATCAATAAGCATAGATGGATGGATGCTTAAATACGAGATGATGATTTGAATGTCGGCTTGGGTAGATGAATAAATGGTATATGTCTCTTGATAGAAGATAATGACATTTAGATCCCAGGCTATAGAAGCTGTTCCGAACATGTTTCATACCCGGTAACGTCAAGGGGTCTTATATTAGTAACAAACTATATCTTGTCTTACAACCAGGCATGTGTCCATGATCCATTATTTTTCTTCCTTCTATGAATATCACAAACAGTCCAAACTACTCCATGGCAGACAGACAAAGCCAAAGCCTTATTCAAGTGGTGTACTCTCCGATGACAGGTAATAGATGTCATTGTTAGGTCCCTTGAGGCTCAGAGTACTTGCCAGTTGTCACGAACAACCTTTCTTCACACCTGCTTGCCATATGCTGACTTGTCTTCTTTCTCACGGGTAATACATAATTGGTTTGGTAGACTAGGTACCTAAAGCTTTTCTTATGATGGAACTGGGGATCATGGATTACTATTTACAGTAGAAAATCACACACAAAAGATTCGGACAACTCAGCGCCTCCACAAGCTCACTTAACAGGTGGCAACGACTAGGCATGCGTTCTGGTTCTCTTGGCAGGTCAACGAAGAAAATAAAAAACAGCCCAAAAGTTGCCTCTCAAGTTTAGTGTTCTAGCAAGTTGTATGTAGTACGAGGAGTCGCTACCTACTAATTACTATCTGAACATCTAGATTCAAATACAAAGTTGATTGTTTGACCCGCCCGTACTCCATATATGTGAACTCTTTCTCTAGGTAAGGTAGGTACTTGGAAAAGCTAGCTATGCGCGCAACGCCATGATGAAAAATGCTTTGTTTCTCTCCCCGCCCTTAAACAACAACAACAATAACAACACCCTTGTTCAGATACTACTAGTACATGTGTCCCCGCTCTGACCGGCTCCGATCTACAAAATCCCCTTTAGCAACACTTCAACCTCCTCCACTTTATCCCTCAACTCCCTGGCCTGCTCCCTCACGGCCTTGTACAACCTCCCTTTCTCGTCGAAGAAGATTTCTGAGCCGTGATTTTCAGGGTGCTTCGCAGTACTATCGTCCGATCTTCCTTTTTCTTTGCTGTTGCTGTTGCTGTTGCTGCTGCTGCCGCCGCCACCACCAACACCTCTGGAAAATGATGAAGATGCGCGGCTGTGAGTATTTGGGCTCCCGGCTTTGACGACTCTCACATCTCCCGGTAGGCTCAGCAGGCTCTCTGCCCCGCCCAAACTGCCCAACAGCATGGCTACCGCGTTCTTCACCCGCGGCGCCGGGTCCCACCCCGCGCAGAGACACATTTCCTTTGACAGCTGACCTAGGCGGAGTCCGCGATAGCTGTGTGAGATGTCTTTTTGCTGCTGCTGTCTAGGGCAGGATGCGGTGTGAGGGGCAGAAGATGAGAGCTGCTCGAGAAGAAAAGTGAAGATGGAGGAGTAGATTCGAGTCAGGGTGAGGTAGACTGTGAGAATTGGGAGGACGAGTTCCAGCGTTGACGTCGACGTTGCGCCCCTGGCGTGATGTGGGGAATAGGAGTGGTGGTGTGGTGACGACGGCGAGGAAGATGTGGGCGTGGGCATTGTATTACTATTAGGAGAGAAAGAACTTGACGAGGACGCCGAGGAGTGTGTTAGATCGGCTATTATGGCGTAGAACCGCTGTGATATGAAGAGGGCGTCTCCTATGGGGTAGTCGTCAAGAGAGTGGGCCTGAGTGGAGGGGAATGACGAGAGGCGGTTTTCGTACTGAGACATCTCGGCCAGCAGGGTGGTGAGTTCGATGAGCGGATTGATGTATTCCGGAGATGAAGCTGACGAAGCGGCTTGGGTAGTATTCAAATCGGTGCTGCCTGTAGTTGAACTGAAAGGGTCAAGATCCATTGCGGTGGAGCTTGTGTTTACCGAGGGTATGAAGTCGGGAAAGGAGAATTCATGGGCATAGTCTGTCGTCGGATCAAAGCTTTCCATGATGGGGAGCATCCCGTCTCCCATTTCCGAGGAAGCGGAACTGGCGGAGAGTAACAGTGCAGATTCTGGGCCGAATTGTGCGTGATTATGGTGGTAGTTTGGTGGGTCAGAAGGGGTCGACACGTCTCGGAGGAAGCGGGAGAAGGCGGTAGCATCGCCTGCAATGTCGCTTCCCGGACTCCATAGATCCGGTACGACGTCGCCTGAGATCAGAGGATACGCGGATGTGACTGTTGCTGTTTGGCTCGTCTCGGAGCCAGCAGACGGTGGGGGAGAATCCGACTTGGACTTGGAAGTCTTCGTCGTGCTGGCGGTTGGGATGGAGAGCACAAATGTGCTGGTGCCGGGTACTCCTCCCATTGAACTCTCCCTGACCCGATGGGGCATGGAGGAGGTTTTCTTGTGTGGTTCGTCACCGTTGTTGCTGTTGCTAGCAGTGCTCCCGCTTCTTGCTGAGCGCCCAGTACGAGACCGCTGGCTAAAAACACATGACTTCGTTGCTTTTGCCCGTAAACATCGCTGACAAGGGTCTGTTGGTGCCTCAGACGAAGGCACACATCTCAACTTCAGAGCTCGACACCGATCACAAGAGGCTCGGAGAGGGACCATGCCCGTCCGGTTTGTCGTTGTTGTATCGGAACCCATTGTGAGAATTATTCTGATAGGGGGTCCTTAGGGTAGTGCCGGGCTGCGGGCATGACAACAGCAGGAATAGCAGATTTATATCACCGTCAAAGGATCTTGGCTCTTAGACGTTAACGTTTCACCCAGTTCTAGGTAGCAATCTCAAAGGGAACCGGATAAGTGTAGGTGAGCCCACGGGTACCTACGCAGTACATAATCGGGAACATTCTATCCGTTATGAAATGCACGATAATTCTAACCGAAACAGGAGCCAACTTGCCGGAATCCCATCAATGATGGCGGTGTGGAATCCCGCAGGCGTAACTGACACCTTTCCAGTGGGGCCAACATATTACATATCAATGTTCAAACACCCAGGCTATCCGGGCCTCAAAATTTAGAGGACGCGGACCCTGTATGTGGGGGCAGCTCTGCTAATATGAGGCGTAATCGGAGATAAAACAAGTGCAGTGCTGTTGTAAATGTGTGACGAAAAAAGATCAGATTCTATCGTCGGGCTCATTCCCGAGGCCGGGTTACCAATCCTGGAAGGGTATTATTAGTCGTCCCATGAACGAGACTTGTGTTCAACGTACGGTAACCGCTGGGGGTCTGATAAAATACACCCACCAAGACCTTGGCGTGATGCCGTAGTGCGTTGATGATCGGAACTTTAAGTCCCGTGCAGAATCATGCATCGTGAAGATAAATAAGTACCTATCTACCACGTAAGCTTTGTATTTCGACGATAAAGGGTAATCTTGCTGTGACTCAATTCATGTACATGTCATGTAGAGCACTGATAAACGGTGTGGTGGTTGCATTGCATATACTACCAAGCATGGTTGCTTATGATCCAATCATAATGCTAAAAAGGATGGGTACCCTAGTATGGAGGATTCGGAGGTTGCTCCTTTCAAGGGAGCCCGCGACTATTCACCATGGGCGCCGAGTGACCTCGCCCAACGATTTGCTGGCGGGTTCTACCATGATGCAGCCGGCAGGCAAAAATTCCCTGCACTACCTGTAAAAGGATCAAATTCCTAAAACTAGGCACCAAACGTTTAATTGGCCCGAACAGTACCTGAGCCACAGTGGTCTCCTCTTCAAACAAGCCTCTACTAGATCAGGTCCCAGGGATTGAATCTTGTCGCAGTATTAGAATGCCACAAACTTGGAGTATGAAAGCCTTCTCAACATGCGCCTCAACACGACAGACGTGGGGCCACACCCGACAAGGGAATTGGGCAAGAATGTGGTTGCGAGCTGATGTGAGATATTCCGAGTTGCTGTACGACATACCAACCGCAGTGATTCCTAGGGCTAAAGCTTTGTATATCAGTACTTGATAGGTATGTACATGTACATATCTCACGCTGATTTCGTGTAAAGCTCAGGTTGGTCTTGGAAAAAGAGTATCGAATCTTGGCGGAGAAAGGACAAATTGAATCCTTGGCTGGAGTCGCGGTCGTCAACCTATAACCATCTTGAATGACTGCAGTGCTTGAGAAACATGAATAAGGATAATTGGCTGCGGTAGCATTCACAGTGACTTGTGTAAGACTAAGCGAGATCTGGGTTGTCAAGCCATAGGTAAGGGTAGCCAATAGTTATGTAGGTTTCAGATTTAAGCTTACCCGAGATACTGCCTCGTATGACCACGTGAACATGCGAATTGGTCGAATTCGGGGAAAGGTGGATGGAGTAACTTTCCCAACATGGGTGATGATTACATCTATTTGTCAGATATACACCCGCAACATCCTCGATGGCCAATTGGGTGTTCAATGAGACTCGATCTGTGGGGACTTGGTCCTTGGAACCTCGGTTCGGTTCGTCCAAGTAGATTGGGTTTTAGATCCAAAGCAGAAATCAGAGCCGCATCTCTCTTATCCGTCTGAGTAATCTCCCCTCTAATTCCGCAACCAGGCCCCTAGACTCTTACAATTGTCGAGCATCCTATGGATGACCGCGTTCCCGGCACTGAATGGTACCAGTGCGGCAGGATCACCACTAATGGTTCGCTGGATTTCCGTTGAGTTGTTTTCTTGGCTTTGATCAAAACACGAGGCATCACTACACGTAAGTGTCGTTGTACCCAAGGTATATGGCCTGTTAACTTGCGAATCTCGGAAACGTGAGTTACGGGTGGCCATGGTTCACAGACGGTGGTATCAGGTAACACGATGCGGCGTAGTCCCCATGTTGGGCTATAGGTGACTCTCGGGAATGCAGGCCGATCAGTGGACGTGGGAAAGATGGAATCCTTCGCTCGGACGATTCCTCCGAGAAACCGTGAACTGCTAGGCCACGTGTACAAATGATTCTGATTAGCAGATGATTCACGGACTGTTCCCATGCGAGGATAGAATGTCGGCAGTAAGGCCGGGTGCCTGTAGCCCTATGCTGTAGAACACAACTGTTCGGAACTTGACGGTTTGGGGAAATTCTAGTTATGCTTGTAAAACCAAATGTAACAGAACCAAATCATCAACAAAGTCGGCCAAACCATAAATGCAAGCCAAGGTCTCATTGTATCGAAACAGGAGAGAAATTCGACCTGAGCGGTGAGAGTGCGACCTGGATTGAGAGCTTGAGACCGGATCGAAAGGCTGCAGAGGGATCCGTGATCAACAAAATGCCCAAGTATTGAGATCGGCGAATAAATCATGCGATCGGTAGATATGAATGTGGCAAGACAAATCCAAAGCTTGTAGCAGCTTCACCATGTGAGCACCAGGCTGTAAATTCAGATTGCCGATATTCGCCGGGACACGTTTCGTGGCATGTTGGACAGCTAGGATAGAAATCCCAAGAAGCCAACCTACAGCAAGTTGGTCCTCCGGAGGTCCAACTCTGCCGCCAACATACTGCACAACCAGTGCCCCATGATTTATTGATACTAGGAGCCACACAATTCAAAAGGAAACCAAAAACATCTTGAGAGGTAGGTGACGATGAGCTCATTGAGGCGAGGAAATGTTGTGTGACTCTAGCTATACCGAAAAGGTTTGGTCCATCGCAGGAGGCCTGGATTCATCGGATGTCGGGTTCAAGTCGCATCTTCCTGAACCAGATGATGGCTGGCGAGCATATGGTTCAGGAACGGTTCCAAGGTTGTCAGGGAAGGACTAAAATGTAGTAATGAGGCGAAGCCAGGCGATTATGCATTCCCGCGCCAATGTGATGATGATGTGGTACCCGCAGCCCAACAGCCAGCGCTGCAAGATCCTTCCGAAACGGTAACGAAGCTATCGACGCCAAGCGTAACGCCATCTCCTCTCAGCCAGGTAGATACCAAATCGATCGTGAGCTAGTGTCACTGTCTGCGAGCAACTTGATCCTACTGTTTTTATTAGCATCAAGTATCGTCAAATTAGAGGAGAATCAAACACATTCAGGGCTCAAATAGTACATGTTCAAGTAAAGGGAACAAACTAGGAGCTCAGTCAGATAGAGCGTCAAGCGAAGAAAGGCAAATATGATATAATAGTGTGGCCTATTCCGAACTCTATGAATACAGTATCGAGTATTATAGAGATGTCAGGGTGCTAATTGTGACCACCAGAATGAGAAGCAACATCAGAAACCGGAGACGGCTCGGAAATGCCCTGGGAGCGTGTTTTCTCCGCGCAGTCAAGTCCGTTTCAGAATGGTATCAACTGCCAAGGGGTGCCGGTGTTTCTTGGCGCCTTATCTGAACGGCAGGCGGACAAGGGATTTGCGCTGGTTTGCGTTGAGGTGTGTGTGGGGGTCAGCGGACGGTGCAGGCCCGCGGAGGGTCGGACTACGGGACGGGCAGTCGTCCGCCGGGCGCCTTTAAGCTGATTATATGGTTACGGAGGTCGCGGCCAAAACTGGTGATATTTTTTTATTAGTGCAAGACAGCCAAGACAGACCCATGTCACCGTGTCAAAGGTTGCCAAGATACAAATTGTACTGTAGATTGTACTGGATAGGGATTGTCCCTTTTTCTCTGTCAGAAGCGGTTGCAAGAAGTAGTTGAAGAAGTATAAGAAAGAAGCCTTGGAAAAAAGTGTGGTTGTTATAAGAAGGTGGGAAGCCGAGGACCGAAAAGAAGCTATAAGAAAGAGCTTCTAAGAAGAGTGCAAGGAAGGAAGGAAGGTAGGTGGCCGAGCTGGTCGAAAGTGGTGATGTTGATATTCGATTTCGACGGTCGAAATAATTCGACTTGCGGCCAAAAAAGCAAATATCGCTCAATTGTAATGATTTTGGTATTGAAAAAGCCCTGACTCAGGAGAATTGAATGAAAAAAAATGTGACCGCAATGGTAGTATTGTTGTTGTTGTTGTAGGAAAGAAAGTGGTGCTAAAATTCATGGTGTTGAGGTTTGAATGCCAAGGAAAGTACCCGTACTGTATGGTCAGTGCGCACCCTGGGACCTGCCTTAACAAAAAAATATCACCAGTTTTGGCCGCGACCTCCGTACGTCCGGCGGCTTTCAAGTCAACTCCGTGGAATGATCGGATGTATGATGCTGTGCCGCGGGAGCCAGAATCGGCAAGTCTCGACCAGGAATTTGCCTTTGTTCAACATCCAGTTGGGGAAACTCAAAGTGGGGGGAGGGATTAAGCACCTGCGGTCAGATCGGGAGACGGAAAACAACCAAGCAATGGAAACCTGTGGAAGTTGCATGGTTTTCCGAGTCCATCCGGGACTCCAATTGAATCCTCCCGATTCATCAACAGGAAAGAGCGTCCGAGTCCAGAAACAGGCCATGACCTTCCACCACACCCTACCTGCAAAAATCCGAGTTTATACCTCGCCTTGAGTTTGGAACAGGTTTGTTATCACCAAGTAATGGCCCCATGTCGCCCCGGAGTGAGAACGGAGCTACGCTGCCCGCGGGCACTGAGGCTGTCTTGACATCTCCTCCATCCCGCCCAACACCGCCCCCAAGCCGTCGCCGGGACAAACCTCAGCTGTCTTGTAATTTGTGTCGTCGTCGCAAGTAGGAAAATTCCAGCATGTTACTCTTCTCAATTAAAACAGATACTAATAACCTGCCACCCATAGATTGCGGTGTGACCGTCAACACCCATGCTCGAGCTGCTCATCGCGTGCTCTGACATGTACATATGCGGAGCAACCCATTCCCACAACATCATCATCCCTGGCCAAACCTGCAGCGTCTTCTTCTATGCACGACCGAATTGTCCAGCTTGAGCGTCTTGTAATGTCTCTGATTCCTGGCTCAGTGACAGGCTCTGGATCGAACTCAGATCCTGCCTCGGCCTCTGGGTCGGGCCACGCTCCAGCACACTCGCCGAGCACTGGCCCGAATACCGGTACTTCATCCGTGGCGCCCGGACCCACCCCTGTGCCGGCATCGTCCGTCACTGAGCCACACACACCAATGGATATGCTTTCCGAATGTGGTAGCATGTGTGTCAGCTCTTCAGAGCCACGCTATGTGGGTTGTGACCATTGGGCTGCTATTCTCGACAGCATTGCCGATCTCAAACACCACTTTGACCAGGAAGAGAAGCTTCGGTTGGCCCAGGAAGATCTTCAAGATGCAGAGCGAGATGATGCCGACACGGACTACTTGGCAGTCCCTCGTGAAAATTGTGCTCTTCTCCTGTATGGCTGCCGACTACCTGTCTCTCGAGCTGATATTTTGGCCGCATTGCCACCAAAAAGCGCCGTGGATCGCTACATCTCACGATACTTCAACCGCCTGGATCTGGTTCACTGTCGGTCTCCTGTTTCTCAAATGGTATCAAGGGCCATCACTGACAGAGAACATATACAATAGCAATCATCCATGGCCCGACATTTCTTCGAGAGGTGCGTGGTTTGCCTGGTGCCATCATTGCGCTGAGTCCACATGTGCTAAGAAAATAGTTCAGTACGAAGAGTTTTGGACAAACCCGCCGAGCGTTCCCATATTATGGGTTGGCCTTTTGTTTAGCATGATTTGCCTTGCTCTGCTGGCTTCAGATGCATCTGACACGGCACATGGAGATCCAGAACATCGATTTCTTCAGGTCCAGATTTACCGTGAAAAGACAGTTCAGTGTCTGGTCATGGGCAATTACACCAGATCTGGTCCGTACGTGCTTGAAACTCTGGCTCACTACATCTATATTGAATTGGGTATCAGAGACGATGCCAATGAGGATATATGGTATTTGTTTGCTGTTGAAGTAAATCTTGCAATGCGGATGGTAGGTGATCCACTGGATGAGATGTGTCCAGACTATATGGATGGCTGACCGACTGAATATAGGGATATCACCGAGATCCTGACAATTTGCCTGGCATTTCTCCCCTCCAAAGCGAGATGAGAAGGCGAATATGGGCCGTGATTCTACAAGCTGACATTCTTCTTCCTAGCCAAATGGGAATGCCACGCATGATTAGCGACTGGAAATGCGATACCAAAGAGCCCCGCAATCTCAATGATGCCGATATTGATGAAAGCACGGTTGAATTACCGCCACCTCGCCCTGAGACGGAATTTACCACCACCCTGGGCCTTATTGCACGAAGAAGGATGTACGTAGCTCTGGGTGCTATTTCGGACATCACTGCTGCACTTCAGCCATGCAGCTATGCAGAAATTATGAGAGTTGATGGAATACTGCAAGAGGCAGCTGCGAGCATCCCTCCGCCACTAAAACCCAGACCATTAGCGAACAGTGTGACAGACACACCCGAGATCATCATGGCCCGCCTATTCATTGCACACTTGTTCTACAAGGGTCAAATCATGCTTCACCGCCGCTTTCTATATGCTGATTCTACCTCGAGCTCCGAAGACGTGTTCGCCTATTCTCGTACGGCATGTCTGGATGCATCTCTGGGAGCATTACAGATTCAGAATATCCTAGACGAAGAAACTTCACCAGGAGGCCAGCTTCACATGATGCGTTGGAGGGTATCGTCGATCATGAACCACACGTTCCTCACAGCGACGATGATACTTTGCTCGGTGCTGCACCGAGGGCGGACCTTGCAACGAGAGAATGAAATTCTGACGGCACTGAGAAGGACGAGAACGACATGGATGCGCGCAAGTTCTCATTCCAAGGAGGCAAAGAAGGCGGCTGACACAGTGAGTATTGTGGTAGCAAGAGCCTGTGATGGGCATGGAGGTGGTGCTGGACAGATACACAAACACAACAACGAGCTGGCTCCTGAGCGGCAGGGATCACAAAGCACAATGCCGAATACCAACCCTCTGTCGACTGGCAGCAGTAACAGTGACATTAGCGGCTTTCAGAGACAGGACTTCCTGATGCAGGAAAACGCAAATATAGAGAGTTCTGACTTCCCACGTAAGTTAAAGACTACTGTTTTTTGGCTTGCTTCAGAATGCTAACCTCTAATTCCCATCCAGAGGGAAGGTTCGTTATCCCGGGTATATTTGATGATCAGGGGCAAATGTTCAATTTCACAACCGGCTTAGTTGTTGATACCTCTATGGGCCCCGTACTCGAGGATTGGATTCAGATGAGCAGTGGGCCGGTCCCTGGCTGGTGATTCCGTCATGTCTCATTTATGATCATGTTAGCCCAAAATATCAGCATCGTTTCAATTTGATTGCTTGAATGATGTGACAGGCCTCTTCTTCCCCGTCCTTCAAGAAAGAATCAATCACATTTGTCCCCACCAGTTTAGTCGGCCAAATATTTTGACGTGATGTTAGAACCTGCGGCGATGACATGGATGACGTGGAAGCTCAAGTTTTCAAAGTCACAAGTAACTACCTCAGTTCCCTAGGTATGTCTGGTTTGCAAATGGCGTGTACAGTACATGATACACACAACTTTGGTGCGCAATCTCGGACCCGGTCGAGATTAGCTCCACGACGAGTTGAACTACGCGGAGGATTACGTCCAGCGTGAGGCGACGGTTTATATTTTTTGTAAATGTGGCTTCCTATCTAAATGGGGGTCTTGGATTGAGAGTCATCATTCGATCCGATCAATTGGGTCGGCAAAATAAAGTTTGAGTGTGCAGTGCAGGCGGGGGCCGGGTCTCCCTGTTGGGCAGTCGCTCAACTGAAAGGACGATGGCACAGCAATTTCTCCGACACTCGAGCGGTTTCGGCAGCTGAACATGGCCTTTCCGAACACATTCATTCCGAACAACGACTCAGCTTCACATGCTGGGCCGGTATTGCTTACACCCATCACCTCCCAAGTAAACCACACCTGCTCTCCGAAAGGTGTTTTTGGAGTGGTTGGTCGACATGCTTTTCCACACTTCCGGCTTCTTACTCGATGCGTGCACCGCATGCCGAACAGGAATCGAACAGGAATCGGCGATTGAGATGGGAAAGCACCGGCTTGAAACGCCCCGGAAGAGGGCATCATTATATGTATCGTGGGTCAACGAGATTTTCTGTCTGTTACCTTCTTCGACTGAGATATCCCCCAAAGGCTCAACTTCAATCATCACTGATCCCTGAGCCTATCTCGCCCCATTCCATACACGCATACAAACATGCCGGAACCTATTGCAGTCATCGGCTCAGGCTGCCGGTTTCCTGGCGGTGCCGACACCCCTTCCAAGCTTTGGTCTGTGATTCATCATCCGGAAGACCTCAGCCGAAAGCCATCCCGCTTCAATATCGATCCTTTTTATCATCCCGTCGGCACTCATCATGGAACCACCAACGCAACCAAGTCCTACTGGCTCGAGGACTCAGACCGCAGTGATGTGACCAAGTTCGATGCTGGCTTCTTCAACATCCAGCCTGGCGAGGTGGAGGCCATGGACCCCCAGCAACGATTGCTTCTGGAAGTCGTTTATGATGGCCTCTGCGCAGGGGGCCAGCCGATGGAGAAGCTCCGAGGCTCGGATACAGCAGTGTATGTGGGAATGATGTGTGACGACTACAACACCATGCTGGTGCGTGACTGGGAGTCACTGCCGCGGTATGCAGCTACGGGTCTAGAAAGAGCAATTGCGTCCAACCGCTTGTCGTACTTCTTCGACTGGCATGGGCCAAGCATGACAGTCGATACGGCCTGCTCGAGCAGCCTGGTCGCCCTGGATATGGCTGTTCAAGCTCTCAGGAGTGGCACCTCGACGGTCGCCGTGGCAGCTGGAACCAGTCTTCTCCTGAGTCCTGCCATGTACATCTCAGAGAGCAAGCTGGGCATGTTATCGCCAACAGGCCGGTGCGCAATGTGGGATGCAGCTGCGGATGGGTACACCCGTGGTGAAGGCGTTGCCGCTGTTGTCATCAAGACTCTCTCGCAAGCTCTTGCTGACAACGACCCTATCGAATGCATCATTCGTGAGACGGCTGTTAACCAGGACGGCCGCACACCTGGCTTGACCATGCCAAGCAACACGGCGCAAGCAGCACTCATCCGAGAATGCTATGCCCGTGCTGGTCTCGACCCGGTGAATAACCTGGAGGACCGCCCGCAGCTGTTCCATGCCCATGGCACAGGCACGCAAGCGGGAGACCCCCAAGAGGCAGAGGCCATCTCGAGTTCATTGTTTCCAGCCGATTCGTTCGCCGCCAAGCACGCAAAGAAGCTCCTCGTTGGATCTATCAAGACTGTCATCGGCCATACGGAAGGCACGGCCGGGCTAGCAAGTGTCATTGGAACTGCCCAAGCTCTCAGACAAGCTACCGTGCCTCCTAATCTGCACTTTCACAACCTAAATCCGAAAGTTGCTCCATTCTTCGATCACCTCGAGATTCCCACCGCTCCTACCCCATGGCTGGTTTCAGAAGGACAGGTGAGGAGGGCAAGTGTGAATAGCTTTGGTTTCGGTGGAACCAACGCCCACTGTATCCTCGAGGAATTTACCCCCACAAAACGAACCAGTACACTGGCAAACGGAACTTCCGGTCTGCAGTTTACGCCGTTGACGTTTTCAGCCGCGTCAGAAAGTGCCCTCAAGGCAACATTGTCTCAGTATCTCCACTACCTTCAGGAAAACCCTTCCATCAAACTCTCCGACCTCGCTTATACCCTCCAACACCGACGTTCTACGCTGAACTACCGCAACGCTGTTTCTTCATTGAGCGTGCAAGATGCGATCAAGAATCTTGAAGCTCTTGTGAAGGCCTCGCCCGATACCAAGGAGGCTTCAGAACTGGGCAGACGCTTTGGGTCTCTCTCTCGTCCCCCCAAGATCCTCGGCGTCTTCACCGGGCAGGGCGCCCAATGGCCTCGCATGGGAGCTCAACTCATTGAGACCTCACCTTTTGCCGAAGCTCGCATTGACGAACTGGATGCGGCGCTCCGAAGCCTGCCCAATCCATCAGACCGGCCATCATGGACACTCAAGGACCAACTTCTTGCCGGCAAAGAAACCTCTCGCATTGCAGAAGCCGCTCTCTCCCAGCCCCTCTGTACGGCTGTTCAAGTCATTCTGGTTGACGTTTTGCGCGAAGCAAACATTTCTTTTACAGCAGCAGTTGGACATTCATCGGGTGAGATTGGGGCTGCCTATGCCGCTGGTCTGGTTTCAGCCGAAGACGCCATTCGCATTGCCTATTTCCGAGGCGTGCACGCAAAGCTTGCTTCGAGCCCTAATCCTCATGCTCCCCGGGGCGCGATGATGGCTGTTGGTGCCTCTTTCGAAGAAGCCCGTGCTTTATGCGAGAACTTGTTCAAGGGTCGCCTTCAAGTTGCCGCTGTAAATTCAGCATCGAGCATCACCCTTAGTGGTGATGAAGATGCAGTGGATGAGGCCGAAAAGCTTCTGAAGGCACAAGGCACGTTCGCCAGAAAGTTGAAGGTCGACACGGCTTACCACAGTGAACATATGAAGACATGTGCGGGCCCGTATCTTGGCTCCTTGGATAACAGCAAAGTTAAGTCGCAAGCACCGCTTACAAATACGACAACTGTCTGGTACTCGAGCGTTTTCGATGGCCAGCCAATGACCAATGATACGCTGTCCAATCAATACTGGGTCGACAATATGTGCAACGCCGTCTTGTTCGAGGGTGCCCTCGCTCGTGCAGAACAAGAAGCTGGTCCCTTTGACCTCGCCATTGAAGTTGGACCTCATCCGGCTCTCAAGGGCCCGGCAACATCCACCATCGGTGACGTTCCATACACCGGCCTTCTTTCCCGTGGTTTAAATGACGTTGAGCAGCTCAGTTCAGCACTTGGATTTGTCTGGACCAGGCTTGGCTTCGGCAGTGTCCGCTTTGCCGATGTCCAGGCATTGCTGTCTGGGATCAGAGAGACCAACATGGTGCTGAGCGATCTCCCTGCCTACCCCTACGATCGTCAGCGTACCTATTGGGCAGGCAGCCGAGTGTCTAATCACTTTAAACACCGCCGTGCCATTCACACGCCTAATCCAGTGCTAGGTTCACCGTGTTCGGAGGCAATCACTTCCGGTGAATTTTCCTGGCGAAATATGCTTTGCCCTGATGAGATGGCATGGTTGAAGGGCCATATGCTTCAGGGTCAAACGGTTTTCCCAGCCACTGGGTATGTCAGCATGGCAATCGAAGCCATCAAAGGCTTGGTTCTTGACTCTTCTCCGAACGCGATCATCAGTGTGTTCAAAGTTACCGACATCATCATTCCCCGGGCCCTCGCGTTCGACAGCGACGATGGGAAAATCGAAACTGTCTTCAACGTGTCATTGATTGACAGTGTATCGGAGCCGAGCGTTGTGACAGCAGAATGGGCGTGCTATATGGTGACGGACGGTGCTGGTACACTCGTATTGAATGCCAAGGGGCGAGTCGCCGCCCACCTCGCACCTGCTTCTTCCGGCACCCTTCCACTGGTCAAGTCCGACCCCTATAATCTAGTCAATGTTGGGGACGAGCAGTTTTACTCGAACCTAGAGACCATTGGATATGGCTACACTTCTCCGTTCAAGGGTGTCTCGGATATCCAGCGCAAGCCTGGCCACAGCATTGGCACATTGCACGACCAGTCAGGAAACTCATGGGAAGACAACCTAGTTATCCACCCGGGAATGTTGGACTCTGCCCTACAGACAATTTTTGCTGCCTGGTCCTACCCAAAGGATACCCAGCTGTGGTCACTCCACGTCCCGATCTCCATCTCCACCGTCACGATTAATTCCTACTTCACTCCGATGGGTGAAGGCGGAAAGCAGGGCACGATGCGGTACGAGACGCGCTTGCGCAGCAGGGAACCATCCAAGGTTACAGGCGATGTTTACCTGCATACTGCTGCGGACGATGCTCATGCCTTTGTTCAGCTTGAGGGCGTAGCACTTGTCCCATTCTCGCCAGCCACTTCCAAGCTCGACCTACCGATGTTTTCCAAATTCCAACACACGATCATCTCACCGGACGGCGAACTTGCTGCTGCCGGTGAGAGGCTCTCCGTCTATGAGATCAAGCTCTACAAGGATATTGAGCGTGTCTCTTATTGGTTCGCGCGCAACGCCTCGCTTTCAATTCCCGTAGAGGACCGTGCGAGCTTGCTTCCACATTTCCAACGGTATCTCAGCTGGTGTGACCGCATGGTTGACGTGGTTAGCCGAGGTGCTCATTCTAATGTTACGGCGAACTGCAACGATGACACGCGCGAAGATGTTGCGCGGATCCTGGCCCCGTACAAGCATCGTAAGGATGTCCGGTTCGTGGAGGTTGTTGGTGACAATCTCATCTCTGTCATTCAGCAAGGCAAATCTATGCTCGAGTACATGAACCAGGATGGATTGATTCGAGCCTTCTATGAAGAGAACGCTCTATGCGGTGGCCCAAGCAACCGGTGGCTCGCTCGTTTGGTGTCTCAACTCTCGCATCGCTATCCAGCACTGAATATCTTCGAGGTAGGAGCTGGGACGGGAGCTACAACAGCGTCAGTTGTTGCAGCCCTTGGGGACGCCTACGCTTCCTATACCTTTAGCGACGTTTCAAGCGTCTTTTTCAAGGCAGCCGAGGAGAGATTTGCTGACTTGGCCGGGCACATGTCCTTCAAGACATTCGATATGGAGAAGGACCCATCTGGACAGGGGCTTGTGGCGGGCTCATACGACGTGGTAACAGCTGTCAACGTCCTACACGTATCAACCGACATAGAGGGTTCTCTCAAAAATGTGCGGCGCCTTCTTAAACCAGGTGGCTATCTCTTGGTCGGTGAGCTTACCTCAACAGACTTGTTATTCACTGGTACGACGGTTGGCACCCTACCTAGTTGGTGGGTTGGTGCTGAGACAGGTCGCCAGTGGGGACCGCTGCTCTCTCTTAGCGAGTGGGATGCTCTGTTGAAGAGGACGGGCTTTTCTGGTCTCGATACTGTCACTCCGGACATCAGCGCGTCATTGCCTATGAGTGTTTTTGTGACGCAAGCTGTCAACGACCAAGTGACGCTTCTGCGCAGCCCACTTGCTGCGAAGGAGCGCCCAGCCGGGGTAAAGAACGACGGGCTGGCCATTATCGGGGGCTCTACCTGGTCAGTATATCAACTTGGTCGTGAAGTCCATGACGTTCTAGACCATCGCTGGCACAACAAGCAGTTCTTCAACTCCATCCAGGATTATGCTTCGTCTTCCTTGGCTCAATCAGTTGCCACAAATGGACCTATCGCGGTTCTCTGTCTCACAGATCTGGACAAGCCTTACTTGCAGGATATCACACCTGCCAAGTTTGCCGCACTCAAGGTGTTATTTACCACGGCCGATACTCTGATTTGGGTGAGTGCTGGCTCAAAGGATGGAGCCCCCTTCAGCTACGAAATGAGAGGTATGATGCACACCGTCAAAACCGAAATTCCCACCCTGAATGTTCAGATGTATGATCTGGATCTGTCTGCAGGGGACGGGGGAATCCAACCAACAACGGCAACTGCGTTGGCAGTGACACTGCTTCGGCATCACGTTCTTTTCAGCTGGAACATGGACAGCGATACAATGCTGTGGAGCGCTGAGCCCGAGATCTATGTCAGAAATCAGAGACAACTTATCACCAGGCTCCTTCCTGACACAGAGAAGAATGCAAGGTACAACGCTCGCCGGAGGGATGTCTGGACAGCTGCAAGTCCTGCGAAGGAGATTTTGGAAATTGTTGCAGCCGGACAAGGAAAGGACAGATCTCTTGAATTGCAAAAGGTGTCTCCCCTCAGGATTTCCATTTCTCCGGCCGGTTCTCGTACCATCAGGATCACACATTCGCTGCTTCAGAGCATTGCCGTGAGCGGGATGGGCTTCCTGAGACTGTGTGCGGGCATAGATATTGACACAAGTGAGGCAGTCCTTGCTCTTGCCGGATCCAGCGAGTCACTGGTGAAAGCCCCGGCATCATGGTGCATCCCTTTGAGTGTCAATACTATTCCTATACCAGCGACACTCATCTTGATTGCTGCCAACCTCATCGCACAGCACATCATCTCCGTCACACCTTACGGAAGCACTCTGGTTGTTCATGAAGCCGATGCAAGCGTTAGATCAGTGTTGGTAGCCCAAGCCAGCCCAAAGAGGTTGAATGTGGTGTATACAACTTCAGAGCTTCACGTCGACAAGGCTGGCAACTCTACCTTCCTCCACCCCAACTTTCCCCGTCGCACGATTGAATCCGTTATCCCGTCATCGACTGCAGTCTTTGTCGGCTTTTCACGCAGTACTGTGTCAGACGCTGTTCGTGAGACCATCATCAAGTCTTTGCCAAGAAGTACTGTGGTTATCAATGAGGAGGCAGTATTGAGCCATGAGGTCATTGGTTTAATACATGCACCCATTGATTTGGCAGCTCAGTTACAGAGTGCCTTGAATGGTGCTTCTTCTCATGTTCCAGAGAAAGTATCAGTCGTTCCTTTGGCAGAGATATCCAAACATTCTGCCGTTGGTGAGGCTCTGGCGGTGGTAGATTGGGCATCTTCATCCTCGGTCCAGGCCAAAGCGCAGCCCATTGACTCAGGTGTTCTCTTCCGTCCTGATAGAACCTACTTCTTTGCTGGAATGGCCGGCGAGATTGGTCAGTCACTCGCCGGCTGGGCAATTTCTCATGGTGCACGCTTCGTGGTACTCACCTCGCGTAATCCCAAGGTCAATCCCAAATTCATTGCCGACATGGCTGCTCGATACGGCGCCACCGTCCAGCCAATGTCAGTGGATGTTACCTCCCTCGCATCGCTCCAGTCTGCTCTGTCTACGATCAGTGAGACTCTTCCTCCTATCGCGGGTGTCGTGAACGGCGCCATGATTCTTGATGATGGACTTTTCACGGACATGCCATACGAACAATTCATGCGAGTCAATAGACCCAAGGTCATCGGTACTCAGCTCCTGGATCAACTTTTCTATGATGACACCTCGCTCGACTTTTTCATCGTTACTTCTAGTATTGCATCCGTAATTGGCTTCTCGGGCCAAAGCAATTACGCGGCGGCGAACGAGTTCATGACCGGTCTTATCAGGGACCGTCGCAGGCGCGGAGTTGTCGGGTCATCCATCAGCATCCCTGGTGTTCTTGGAGTTGGTGTGGCTGCTAACGAAGCCGCGTTCGACTTTGAGTATTTCCAGAGCATTGGATACATCAATATCTCCGAGGAGGACTTGCACCAGCTGTTTGCCGAGGCTATGTTGTCTGGCAAGAGCGGAGACGCAGAGGTGCCTATGGGCGTGAATTACCTATCAGCGGATGCGGTGGTGAAGGATGCCCACAAGCGGGACATCAAGTTTTGCCACTTTGTCAGGAGAGACGAGGACTCTGATGGTGGGAGCTCGTCGGGTCAGAAATCGAAAGCGGTCAAGGTTAAGGTCCAGCTGCAGAACGCAAAGAGCCGGGAGGAGGCGTATGAGATTTTGAGAGATGGGTTCGTGGCTAATTTGAGGAGGATGTTGAGACTCGGCGAGGAAACCAAGGTTGAAGAGAACGTGCCGCTGGTTGAACAGGGTGTGGATTCGTTAGGTGCGGTGGATATTAGATCGTGGTTCCTTAAGGAGGTCGCGGTTGATGTTCCCACGTTGAAGGTGCTGGGTGGCGGGTCGGTCAAGGACTTGGTTGGGACTGCGTTGGAGAAGATGGCCGGGTTGGTGGTTGCGGGCGGTAGTGCTGGTGGTGGGGAGGACAAGAAGAAGAAGGTGGAGAAGAAGAAGGTGGTGATAGAGGTGAATAAGGGGTCTTCGACTGCTGGTGTGCAGAGCCCGGACTCTCCCCGGTCCAGAGGAAGCCCTGTGTTTACACCCGCAGTGCCTGTGGATGGGTCGTCGGGGGCTACGACGCCTAGGTCTATTGCTGAGAAGGTCGGGAGGGACTTGAAGAGCGTTGAAAATGAGTTGGTGGACATTACGAATGGAAAGGAGACTAGAGTTTGAGTTTTTTTTTTTTGGCGTGCGGGGGCGAGTGTTGAAGGGAATCTCTTGGCCTTTACAGACAGATACAATTACTGGGTCCCTGTCTCTCTTTTTTATGACGATTTTTCAGTTTTCTTATTAACCTCGGATTTTATGACTTTTACGGCATGGCTTTGGTGAGCGTACCATATGGGGATGGAAAGCTTGGAAGAGCAAGAATATCATTTATTTACATGGAGACTGAGTAGCGACAATAGATTTTTGTGTCTTCTTTTTGATTCGGACTTTTGGTTTTCCCAATGAATGGCTTGTATTGCCTGTGCCCCTGTGCAAGCTACAGTAGGGTTGCTGGGGAGACGATTCAGGGGCTAGTGCAAAGGGTGCAATACATATATGATGCGTAGGGAGAACCCTAACCCCAGCGGTCTCCAAGAAACGGTTTGTATGTATTACAGAGATGATCATCGCAATATTACTCTGGTGTGAAAAAAAAAAAAAAAAAAAAAAAAAAGTGTCTGATGAATCCGATATATTTGTTACCTTGTTTGGGACACACCTGTGACATTGCTGTTCACGTGGGTGGGGGAAGTTATGGTGCTGCAGGTGGTTGTGGAAGTTTGGGATCAGAGTGAGTGAGTGAGTGATGATGGCTGGCCACGGTGTTTGTCATATATATATATGTGTGTATGTATGTGTGTGTGTGTGTGTGAGTCTGAAAAAATGTTTATTGAAAATCGCCCGATCCGTCTTGTCATTTTTTGATCTGATTGCTGCTGTCCCTCACTGTGTTAGGAACTTGTGGTTGAATAAGTTCAGTCTCTTGTTACGCACATACCCGTTTCAAAGAACGGGTTCCCGAAATAACCTTTACCTCAAGTTTGTTTAGGGTTGAAAATATTTTTCCTTCTTGATTTCTTGGACTTTCTTTTTTCTTTTATTTTCTTTTTGTTTTCCTGCAAGGTAGTGCTGTAGTCAAAATGATGTTCCGCCTCGGCAGCTGGATGTGCCACTTTTTAGAGAGCCACGTCTATCCACAGCCGTCCCCTCCCCCGCGCGTACGCACGAGACCGATGCAGGTTCTCTGCGTCGGCTTGCCCAGGACTGGAACGGAATCGCTCCAGCATGCGCTTTTGCGGCTTGGATACGAGCATACCTTTCACGGGTGGGATTTGATCTACGAGCAGCCGAATTACTGCCAGGAGTGGGTGAGGCTTCGTCGGAAGAAGTAAGTTGAGCTCAACTCACCGTGTGCCTACACATAGACATCGTCTCTGTTTCTGACAGGATAACTATATAGATGGTTCGGTCCCACGAACGGTAACGCAACTCTTACCGCGGCGGATTTTGACCCTTTGATCGGACATTCCGTAGCAGTTACGGACGCGATCGGTGCGGTATTCGCTGCTGAGCTGACCGAGGCTTATCCGGAGGCGAAAGTGGTGCAGAATTATCACCGGAATTTAAATGTTTGGCATCAGAGCTGTAAAGACACGCTCACGGCTCCGTGGGGGGCTTTCTGCATGGCATGGTTATGGGGTGGGTGTTTGCTAGACCATCATAACATGATTCGAGGCATGGTTCCTAAGGAGAGACTGCTGGAGTGGACGGTGGAGGATGGATGGGAGCCTTTGTGCAGATTCTTGGAGAGGGATGTCCCGAAGGAGACTTTCCCTAGAACTGGTATGCCTTTTGAGGGGAGTATCCAGGCGGAAAAGGTTAGCGAGAGGTACTTTAGGGGTGCAATGTGGAATTTGGTGGTTATTGTTGTTGGTGTTTTGATTGGGGTGGTGTTAGCTTGGGACAAAATGAAGAAGGTGGTGGTGTTGACAGCCAGCAGGTCATGACGCTAGTGCAAAACGGGAATAGTCCACAGATGCAGATAGCCGGAACTTGTGCTCTCCGCGGTGGGTTCCCCAAGCCAAACCTCTTCAAACTGTCATCAACTTTAACTTCCTTCCATCCAACCTCCATCGCCCCCAACCTGAAATCACAAAAACCGCGCCAACCATCGCGGAATCCCTAAACGCTTCGAGTATGGTTGGCTGCATGCACCCCGCGTTTCAACAAATGGCCGGCATTGGGCTGTACCATTCTCTTCAACAGGAGGTTTGGTTTCCCCGCATGCTGTATTGAAACCCTGCAGACGCCAGACATCTCAAGATTGTTCTTCTGGTTCTTTCCAATTCTTAATCATGTTGTTGTCCAGAAAACTCGACATTCCTTGTTTGGTGGCCTCATGGCTACAAGACAAGAGAGCTGGTGGTGTCATCTCGACTCGGAATGGCATGTCAACCCCCCCTTCACTGAGTCGTCGCCAAATCACGTGGCATTTGGATCCGGCTCACGGCAAAGAAGGCGTCTCCCGTGTCTTCGGCTGGGAAGGTCCGAGTCCTTCGACCCGAACGCTCGGCATGCTTAAAACCCAGAGAGGAAAATCAGTTAAGACCAAGTGGCTGTCGACGTGTACTCGGAGACGGATTGTCCGACCTGCCACCGGAACCATCTTCAGCCCTTCAATGAATCAATCAGAGAGAAGCTTTGCAGGGACCATGCTTGTTCTTGGGTCTATGCAAGCGCAGGGCCCTGTTTTTCCATTGGCAGCCCGTCATCACGTTCTAGAGCAGATCGGGGTATTCCCTACGCAGTAGTGCGTGGTGTGGTGGTGTGTGCCATGGTTGTGATGGTGTGGGGTTGGGGGATCAACCCCCTGCCCGTTCGGACGTCATAATGTATTTCTGACATCCTACACATCCTATCCGCATCTCGAACCCGCTCATCCGACTTATATATCTTCCCGAGTCTTCATCTCCTCCCGTTGCTCCGATCTATTTACTCTTTATCTTTCTACCCGTCTCATGCAATCATTGCCTAAATAAGCAGCATCGATATAAACAATGGACTTTAAAAAAGGAAGCTTATTGGTTCACGCTTCTGCGCCGGCCAAGACTCACAACACTCTTCCCAAGTTGAGAAAAAAGCTCCAAAAGTCAGTCAGCAAGCAGAAAAGCAATCTCTCATGGCGGCTCGGCACCGGTTCATCAACCGAAGCATCAACAAATAATAAATCCGATATTATTACCAGCAGCAACAACAACAAACCACCCAGTCGCCCTCTGCCTTCTCCCGATCTCAGCGATTCCAAATGGGCAGAGTTCTTTAAAGGGGGCGGCTGTATTAGTACAGATGATTCTCAATCTGCCTCAGAGTCACAAGAGCAACTCAGAAGCTCCGTTCATATTGTTCCAGAGCTCTCACATCTCGTCACTAGCGACGGTCAACCACGGAAATCCTCCAGTTCGGACACGGCTCTGGCAGCACCACGGGCGGCCACTATGAGACGGCGAGCCAAAACCCCAATCTTTTCCATCGGGCAGTTGGAGGACATTCCAAGACCAAGGAATGCGTTGGGAAAGACGTCCAGCGTTGAGCTCATCGCGGAGCAGTACCGCGCCCTTCTCGAATCGGAGGATTCCGACCTCTCGATCTACTCTGACTCGTATTCAGAACCCCCGCCATCACGTCAAGGTTTGGACCAGCATCGCCCGTTATCCATTAGGCGGCAACAAAGCTCGGGCGATCTTCGACACAGCACCGAACTAGGGCGACGTTCGGAGTACCCCAGTAACTTGGTAACCGGTTCCCCGTCTAGTTCTGATGACGGCACTTTGGTGTCCTTTGAGGAGGAGACTGTTTACTTCAAGCCTGTTTCTTTCTCCCCGGAACCGTCGCCAGATTTGCATCCGTTGCCGCCTACTCCAGCCGCACCGGAAAGTTTGAGTTTGCAGATATGTCTTGATCTTTTGACACGGGACTTGTCATCTGCACTTGCTAGTCGGCCGAGCCGATCATCTCCCGAGACCTCGGCGTTACAGGTGTGGGTGATGATTGAAGCGTACGAGAAGTTAAGGGATCAGCTGTCTGAGAAGAGGTTGGGGTGTGAGGAGACTGGGACTCTGGAGGCTATGCTGAATACGTGGCTGCGGGCGTTGTACTCGGTGCACGACTCGTTGACCGAGGGGCGGTGGGCTCAAAGTGCCGAGAGCGATTACGGGGCGGAGTTGGGCACTGAGGAGTTGGATTGATGAGAGAGTTTTTTTTTTTTTTTTTTTTTTTTTTTTTTTTTTTTTTTTAAAAATTTTTTTAAAGGGGTGTATTAAAAATTTTTTATTTTTTATTTTGGGTGTTTATTTTTGGGAAATAATTGTATTTTTTTTTTTTTTTAATTTTTTTACGAAAT